>CP135579.1:38863-141793 GCA_032401905.1 Swietenia macrophylla | reverse complement strand
CCCCCCCCCCCCCCCAACCACTTCGAAATATATATATAGATGTCACATTTACAAATCTAAACATTATAATCAGTTAAATTTTCAGGATTTATACAAGAAACAAATTTTTTTATCTTTTCTTTTTTTTTTCTTCATTTTATGGTCTTAATATCTCTTTAGATGCCATATTGGTTTTAAGCAACATCTTCTTAGATACATTAACTTCCACGTTTAAATTGCACTTGCCAAATGGGGTTTTGAGAGTGTATAAACAATCTCATGTAGTGTTGGCATTCGCTCCAAAAACAACAATAGAAGTAAAACAATTCCTAGCATTTTAGCTAATCAGTTTCCTGTTTTTGTGCAACACAATTACTACAGAGAATGCAATGCAGTTTGTGCACATACTTTTGTTATTTTTCTTCTGTAAGGAGGAAAAAAAAAACCAAAAAACAAAGTTTGCCGCTAAACAGTGAATACCTCAAGATTCTGTTCTTTGCCTCTCTCAAGCTACCAATACGAGTCCGCAGCTGATCATAACTCTGCAAAACCCCCATAAAAACCGCACTTCTTCTTCGCTGATCCACTTCATAATCCCAAGAAGCTGGAAAAACTTGATCACTGTCAGACTCTCCAAACACGGAACCATTCTCTCCGTTCACTACCGTTACTTCATCAATCTTCGTTCTTAAATTATTATTCCTAATCCAACCCAGTTGAAACCCCGCAAATACGATCACATTAAGTATTTCTCCAACACAAAAACACAATCTCTCTGTAAAAGCCCGATAAATTTAGCAATAAAAGAGACCCAAATATACATAATGAAATACCTGAACAAAGTTGGGGCTTGAGCAGATGATAATCGAGAATCATCAGTAGATGAAATTATATCTTCTGCAGGTGTATATTATTATTTCGAAGTTAAACAAAGCCAACAAACATATAGACAGAGAGAAGAAGAGTGTATACCAGGAGGCCTGATTCTATCGCCACCCATGTTTTTGCTTGTTTATTTACTGCTGCTATTCTCTTTTCTTCTCGCAGTTTCGTCCCACGGAAGAAATGCCACAGGTGGAGGATGGCTTGACGCAAAAGCCAAGCGGCAGCTTCTGACTTTCAGCGCGAGGAAGATAATTTAGTTTAAGGGAGATGGAGATAACTTAGTTTTAGTTAGAACCAAGTTCCAAAAAAGGGTAATCGAGCTATATTTTAACGTCTTAAAATTATTTAATAAATAAAATAATAAATATTTATTAATAAAATATTTTATAATTTTTTTATTATATTAATTAAATTATTATATTTTTTATTTATTTTTTTTATATAACTTCAATTAATATAGTTTAAAAGTGATTATATATTAATTTAGGTAATTTAGGTGTGTTTTTTTGTGTGTATTTAAAATTATTTAAAATAAAAATAATGGCAGAAAACAAAAAAGTTCATCGCTCCCTTGACAAAATTCATTGAGGAACAATAAGATTTTTAACTAAGACAATGAATTTTTTAACTAACTCCTTCGAAGAATTTCATCAGGGATGATTATTTTATCGACAAAATTCATTAAGGGAGTTTGTTTAAAAAATTTATCATCTCTTAGCAAAATTTATTAAGAAAATTAGTTAAAAACTTCATTATCTCTTAATGGAGTTAGTTATAATATTCATTATCCCTCACTGAATTTTATTGAAAAAGTTAGTCAAATTTATTATTCCCAAGATAAAATTAATAGAAGGAGCAATGATTTTAACTAACTACTTTGACGAAATTCATTGAAGAAAGATAAATTTTTTAACTAACTCTTTTGACGAAATTTATCGAGCAAACGATGATTATCTTAACTAACTCCCTTGATAAAATTCAAAGAATGAGTGATAAATCAACTATTAATTGCTTTGATATGATAAATTTGCTGCATTTTTAATTATTTTCGTACTAACATTTCTTGTATTTCTTTATTAATTTCACAGGAATCATGGCTAATGTTAATAGAATATTGACGACAGCCAAATTTTTTTTTTTCAGTAATTGTGACATCTTTATCACATATGTGGGTTGTTGAAAAGATTATTAGATAGAAGTTAACTGCATCACAATTAGATTTATTTTCAATATCATACTTTTGGAGGCTTTTTACTTTTTACAAGTAAAAAGCCTCCAAAAGTATGATCTTAGTAAAAAGCTTGGATTTTCGAGAATGTTAGTTCACAACGTGTTACTTAGAGAAATTTATGCAACTAGGCTTGAAGGAGAACAACAACTGTGGATTTTAGTATTTGATTAGTTGATTCATTTTTCTAAAATTAAATTTGGATTGATAATTAGGCTCAATTTTGGTAATTTTCCAAAGGGTAAGCACATTTCGAAGAGTAAAAGAAAGATACATCGACTGCATGACAAATTCTTTTCAGAAATGCTATGGATTAAATAAAGTTGACTAGATAAATTTATTAAGAAAACAGACTTTAACATTATTGAGGAAGAAGGTGTATTAAAGATAATGCTAGTTTACTTTGTTGAACGATTTTTGTTAGGGAGGCATACTCGTGGGAAAGTGAACCCATTTGTATTACAATTAATAAATGATTTATAAGCGTTCAATAATTTCCTATAGGGCACAATGTCTTCGGCATTAACTTACAAGTATCTTTTGCAAGTATTAATCAAAAGAGTACAAAAATTTAAATAACAAAGCAAGAAGAATTGAAACTATACCTGTAAGCATTACAATTTAAAAGGTCTTCCAATTACTTTTCAAGTACGTTACTTTGTTTATTTTTAATTAATATTTTAAATTTTTGATTTGTTACATAATTATTAATGGTATTTAACATTTTTGATGTGGCTTTTTGTGTCTTTTCTATGTATGCATATATGAAGCAATACCCGTATGTTAAGGTAAATACGGTCAAAGAATAAATGTGAAGTTCCTCACATGTTGAGCAGGACAACATTGAAGAACCCAAGGCATAAGGAGATTAACAAAGCTTTGTTTGCAACAACTAACGTAAATGGTTTAACTTGAGTTTATGATATTAATAGATGATATTATTGTATTGTCAACATTTATATAATTAGCAAAACTTATATTATTATATTATTAATGATTGAAAATAATATGTTTGTATAGCCCTATCCGCTCTATGAGTTAACTTCTACTCATGCAGAAAGTTTATTGCCATATGTTCAACAGTTACAGACAATTAAGATAGCAAAAGGAAAGTACGAGGGAGATGTTTTGTTATCCCCTATTGCACTTATACAGCCAAAGATTTCATCATTACATTGTAACAATTTTGTAATAGAAATAGTTGTCATACATACATTGAGTATTACATTTGTTTTGTAATTTTTATACATTACTCTATTGATTGAGATGATTATAATCAGGTCACATTGTTTTGTGGTGAAAATGTCACAATAATCAGGCCTACATTCCAAACTGTAAATACAAATATTGATGTCCCTTACTATAACCCATATATATCCTACTTAGAGTTGCCACCTCAATCAGCATTTACATATACAGGTTTCTTTTTAGAACTGATTCATAATTCCCCAAGGTCTCAATACGTGCCTCCAGATGAAGTATTGAAGGCAATTGAGATGATGTGTGCTGATATAGAGGCATATTTTTTGAAACAAAAAGAGCTGAAATGAAAACACATTTTTTAAAGCAAGAAAAGTTATTTGAAGCTCTAATAGTAGCAGTTAGACAAGATATAAAGAAGTTATAAGGCAAAGATGCATGAACGTTTTTAATTTTTTAATAAGTCATCCCAAGTATCTTGTACTTGTGAAATTTATTTTATCTGCACAGATTGACAAAGCAACTTATAATAATGATGACTTGTTAATTTTGTAGAAAAAGGTAATGTTAAGGACAATAGCCTTCTCTATATCATTATTGTTATCTCAAAAAATATCAATATTGCACCAGTGCCTGTAAATGTTACTAATGAGACCTTTTTCCTTAATTTGTGCAGTAAATATGGATGCAAATACAAAAGATCAAAAAGATTGGTTAGTCCTTTTATGCATCCAAGAAACTTGAAAAAGCAAAAAGGCATTGGAATATCGCGTGCATAAGAGTAGTAGAGTCAATTCATTCAATAAATGAGAAGGCCTGATTCAGCATCTGTTGATTTGGGGAGGATAGGTATATCACCAACTTAGTTTGTGATTATATTAAAAGGCAAGGAAGGAACTTGGTTAGAAGATGATGTAAGTATAAACATAACCTTACTTGTTTCTCATTTTATCTCAATAATAAATTTATTTCACTATTATTCGTAAGTAATAGTATTGGTTTTGAAGTTTTTTTGAGTTATTTATTGGGTTTTGTACCTGTTTGTATAGTTTTGGAGTTGTTTGTGCTTTGTATGTAGTATTTATGGCTTGAACGCACTGTTTTTATGCCCTGTATACATCTTTTCTACCTAAAATAGTTTTTTCCATCCTGTTAGAGTTGTTTTCTACTTGTTTAAGTTGTTTATGCCTTGTTCGTACAGTTTTAGAGTTGTTTGTGCCATGTATACAGCGTTTATAGTTTGAATGCATGGTTTTTATGCCTTATATACACTTTTTCTGCCTAAATGCTATTTTTCTAACATGTCAGAGTTGTTTTTTACTTGTTTGAGCTATTTGCACCTTGTTTGTGTAGTTCTAGAGTTGTTTATGCCTTAAAAGCAGGATTTATGGCTTGAATGCACAGTTTTTATACCATTATACATCTTTTCTACCTAGATACAATTTTTTTGCCTGTTTATGTTAATTTATACTTGATTTACTATTTATGAATGCAAAATTTATGCCTTTTTTTTGTTTTTTCTTGCTTTTTTTTATGTTATTTATGGTTTTTTTTTGTCTCTCTTCCTTTTTTTTAAACTCTTTTTCCTGTAATTGATTAACCTAATTATATTTAAAACATTGTTATGTAATTAACAGCACATCAATGCATATTTGGATTTATTATGGAAGAGGTAACAACAACAACCTGACATTGTGCCATAATAGTGGACTTTAACTAACACATATGTATATGTAAGAAAAAAATGAACTTTTATTAGTTGTTTTAAAATAACTTTTTAAAAAATTTTTTATAGCTTTGTTTTTCTTTTTGGCAAAGTTTTTTTTAAAGAAATGTGGCAAAGCACCAAGAGAAAGAGTAATAGCTCGAAAGTATTTGCTGGGAAAATGAGGTTATACAGTATGTCATAGGTAAGATTTTATCCACTAGAAAGAGATCTGAGAAGCCAAACACTTAGTTTGATGTAGATATTGTTTACTTGCCAATCAATATAGTGCTAAAGCACGAGGTTGTTGCTATGATTGATTTAGTGACACCACAAATCCTTGTTTATGATTCTTATAACTTTTCGACTAAGGAGAACTACATTAAGAGCCACCTTAGAAGTTTGTTTGCACTGTTACCTTCATTATTAAATGACACGGGATTCTACTCGCATACAACAGAGTTAGTGGAAGACAGTTTGGCATTTGTGACAGTTTGTTTACATAAAAAAGTGCCTTAGCAAGATATACACAGAGGAGACTGTGGTCTTTTTATTTGTGAAATTTTTGAGTGCTTATCTCTATAGCATGATTTTGATTTTAGTGTAACTGATGCCCAAGTTTGAGAAAAAAACTGGCTCTTAATTTGTGGACTAAATATTTGTGATAGAAATGATGATGACAGTTGAATTATTATTTTTATTTAATCGAAGATATATAATTATTTTATTTAATAAAAAATATGCATGTAATAATTAAACAATTATTATAATGAACACTAAAATTTTTTTAAGCATGCCAATATTAACTGAAAGTATTATAATGAACAATAAAATATGTATAAATAACTATTCTTTAAAAAATAACAAAATAAAACTGGTATAATATTAACATATCTAAATACAAATCTAACAATCTCTAAATAATACATTAATATATCTAAATACACAACAAATAACTCAACTCCAAGTATTTTCTAAATACAAAATAAATAAAAATATCCAAATACTACATTAACATATCTAAATACAAGTTTAACAACATATCTATAAAAATAAATTCAACTTTAACAAACATATCTAAATACAAAGCAAATAACATGACCTACACAATTACAAGTACATATCCAAAACCAGTATGCAAACCTAATTAGGCTACAACGGCATTGAATTCTTACAAATTTGATAGTTATGTTTATATTGTTTGCACCAAAAGCATTTACGTCTTGCCACTTTCTTACCAGTAGATGGTATCTTCTACGTCATAAGTCGTCCTAATTATAGGCATTGAATAGGTGGTAGAATAACTTCATAATGCAATTCACTAGGAATAACCTAGTTCGATTGATTACCAATAGGGTGAATAGGTTTTGCAAAATATAATATCATGAGCAAAGATTGTGATGCTAAAACTTAATATGTCTACACGCTGCAATGTACACAATAGTTGATCCAAGTCGAATTTTCTGCATGTACATCTCTTCATGCTCAAGTTTACAATTCTATCTCTTTCTCCATCTTTTACTAGAAACTTTTATTAATCGACGGGGTAAGCTATTATGTTTCTTATCTATTTTGTTCGTTTATTTATTTTTTTCTTAAGCTTAATTTATGAGATAGGTTTCCATCTTGCAAGTTTCATTTCTTCTATTATAGAACCATTTTTATAATAGATTTTTAAAGTATTCCACTAATGAGGTTATGGGAAGGCTTTGAGCATGGCGAAAAATTGCATTAAAAGATTATGTGATGTTAGTAATCATTATATTATATTTTCTGCTAGTAAAATAAGCTCAAGACCATTTGTGACAACCAACGACCTCCTCTAGATACTTAGCAGTTTCAGGGTTTAACTACTTTAACCTTGAAAATTGCTTGTTGAAGTCATTCACATGATAAGCCTTTATAGCCACAAAGTAAGTCACCATGAACTTGTCAATTTTACTTTTCTTCGTTGACTTAAACTTTGAACGAATGTTTTCTGCTATATGATATGCATAAACACTATGTGTCACCTAAGGAAAAACAACAAGTATGGTTTTCTTAATATTTAAATACTGATCAGAAATAAAGACTAAGTCTTGTACCTTTCCAATTACTTCTCACAATTTCTGCATAAATTAGGTCCATGAATCATCATTTTCATTATCGCCAATTTCAAAAGCCACTAGAAATATTTGATTATTTCCATCTTGGCAAATTACCACAAATAAAGTTTCATGGTATTTTCTTTTAAGAAAAGAGACATCAACTGCTATAATTAGCCTAATTAATGTTCAACTTCTGTTGATGCAACTTCCAATAGCAAGGAAAAAAAAAACTTCAAATGGTTTTCAGCATCCTTTTCTATATGTGTGATAGTGTCATTATTGTGACATTTCAAAACATGACAGTATAATTGCAAGCATTTGTCAAAATCAATAAGATCTCCAAAAACTAGTGTAAGTGCAACTTTGTTGGCACATTAAGTTTTTACATATGATAATAAAATGTTATATTCATTTTGAATATTGTCTTGGGTATTTATAAGTAAATATACTCTGTTATAATTTACAAATTTATTTTTAATTAGATCGTTGATAAGTCGAGAGCTTGTTTGACAGTGCTTAATTTAATAATTGATCAGACATAAATATGTGTGCCTAGTTGATCTATCTTACTTGAAAACAAGTATTCTTATGCATTAATATCATTCAAACATGCCATTTATATCTGTCATTCATACATTTTACCTCAAAATCAGTGTAGATATATGAATCTTAAACTAAAAATTTTATCTCATTATAAGTAAACTTAAATCTCTACATAATTTATCTTTGCTTTTGTATAATTTTTCAACCACTACTTAATTATCATTTGCACTGAAGAAGGCATAATTGGAAAATTAGCTTGTGAAGGGATAAGAAATATGTATTACAATGAATCATAAGTTGATAGACTTGTATCTTTGCAAGCAAAAGAGAACACTAACACATTAGTAGGTGTTTCACCATTAAAACTTATCCCATGTGTAAGGAATACATCATTAGAAATAGTTTTTTTTTTTACGTTGTGCTATTCAAAATAGTCATGAGTAAGATCTTCATCGTACCAAACTGAAGAGTATGTTGCATGTGTATCCATGATAAGGACTATAGCATTGATTTGGTTATTAATAGTTAAAGAAGTGAACGAATTCACATAAATAATTTGCACTGGAGAAATGGGCTACTCAATAGCTTAAACATTTGATAGGGTTTCTACTGCATCTTAAGAAATAGGTAACGCAGTAGCTTATACATAGGGCAGGGGCTCTATTACATCCTAACACTTGAATGTGAAAAAAGTGGCGTAAACTCCCCAAATGTTACAATATGAGTGTTGACACTAATAAAAAAAACTAGCATATACATCATTTTTTTTATTTTAAATGTTCTTGAACGCTGCCAAAAAATGAAGGCACATAATGTTTGTGTACAACCCTCATCTTAATACTAAATTCATTTAGACTTTTTTATAATAAAGAATGTAGTTGATTGATGAGTTCTCAATTTTTAATATTCCTATCCATAGTTAAACTGAAAGTATTATCACCATTGTAAGTTTCACTACCATATGTTAAACTCTCTCATGTTCCTCCAAAGATAATGATTAAGAAATTTTTTGTCATCTATGCAAAAATACAATAATTATTAAGCATTTACAGGTAGAAAAGTAATATAACGTTATAAGAAAATATAAATATCAATAAAAAAAACTAAGTAGTTACAATGCCCTCGACGAATGTTATTGAGAGAGTGAGTTTTACAAACTACCTCTCTCAATGAAATTCATCATAGAATTAGTTGCCACTTCCTCGATGATATTTATTGAGAGATATGCAGTGATTTTATCTCTCTTGATAAATATTATCGTGGGATCAATTGTGTCTTCCTTGATGAAATTCATTGAGGGAGATGATTTTAACATTATCTCTCTCAATGAAATTTATCTTCCCTCGACAATTTGTTCATCGTCATTTTCAATCAATAGTTTGGCTAAATTCATCACATCATACAACAAAACATATTAAAATACAGAATATATGCATGAAAACTAGCCTAAGCATATTTTCTAAACCTTTCACATGCATATAACTAAACAAGTCAAACAAATAGCAACAACAATTTTTGTTATCAAATTTGAAAAAAAAGATAGTATTTGTCATGAACAATGTGGCTTTTATACTATTACAATTTACCCTAAATTTTGCTAGATGCAAGACCTTAAAATCAAAAGTCCCTAAATGTTTCTTAAAATAATTGTAATTTACATGAAAAATGACTGTATTACAAACAAAAATACTTGTTTATGTGTATGAAATACAAAAACAAGAAAGAGGGGCATTTCTGTCCAAAAGGCATCTTTTTGGCCTTAAATAAAAGATTGTTGTAACTAAGGTTACAAAAATAAATAGGCATTAAATTAAGGCTATTTTTGTCAAAAACCTTATTTATTTAACATTCAAAATTTATAAAGATATTAATGTAAATGTAAAAATATTAGTTTTTGAATTCATGTTTTAAAAAAATAACTTTATAATTATATGTATATATTTTTAAAAATAAATATACCATTTAACTTCACATATTTTAATTTATTAAGATTTGAAACAAACAAACGAAAAAAAAATACATAATCTAGAAATGGTAATTTGAGTTATGACACAAATACACAATGCAAATTCTACAAACAGATATATTTAAACTGAGAAAAAAAAAGATATGAATGAAAAATGAGTGATATAGATTCGCCATAATTAATAATTATGTTAGATTAGAATTAATTATTCTCAACAAGCAAATTTAGTTATGACATGATTAATTATTTTAGTAATTATTTATTTTATATTTTTATGTTTTTTAAAAAAATTCGATATATATTTCATGCTTTAAAACATATTCAATAATGTTTAGAATAAAATTTTAATTAGTGTTTGAATAAGTAGAACTAGAACTAATTAAATAAATATATTAAAATATAAAAAAATAGCATATGACACTATTACAATATGCTTAATTTATTAAATCTATCAAGTTATTGCTTTTATTTTTTACCACAATTGTTAAATTGGTTAGAATAGAATTAACCTAAATATATTATATTTTTATTTGACATTCCAACCCATATTGCCAACTGCTAATATTATCTTTCTTTTGAAATTAGATGATCCTTAAATTAATTTAATTTTTTACAAATAAGAACAAACAATGTTGTTTATTGTCCCAGTCAATCTTGTAATTCCAAAATAAAACCATAAACTCAAAACTAAATTGAAGTAAAAAATGAAATTAGATAAAATATTTATATTGTCTCTCACTAAAACAATGTCTTATTTTATAATATCTACTAATAAAATTATGTCAAATATTCTAAATATTTTGTGGACTAATAAATGGATAATTTCTTTGAAATTTGTTAAAATAACACATAAATCATATATACCTCTCATAAATATAATAAATTTATTAAAAAAAATAAAATTATCTTTAGTTGTTGAAAATATTAATGTAATATTTTTATTTTATTTATTTTTAATATAAAATTAACTTATTAAAAAATTAAATATATAAAAATTATTGATGAAAATATTTATAGTAATAAAAAATGTTAAAGTATGAAATTTTTTTTTTAATAAATAGAATAAAGCAAAAAAATTATTTGTTTATTTATTTTTGTATTAAAATAATTTTTAGGAATAAAAAATTAAAAAATGCATGTTTAGTATTTATAATTGATAAAATATTTCAACAATACTACATCAATATTTTATTAAATAACAACATCTAGTAATGACAAATGGGTAACCAACGTGCTTGGATAATGAGAACTTGGACAAGCACAGCCACCATATGACTTGACCCATGAAAGTTTGGGACTTTCTAGGCCTTAATTTAAAGCATGATGGACTGGCCCGTCAAAACTAAAATTATTCAAAATTTTTTTAATTTAAATGATAAATAAAGAAACAAAAAATTACAATTTAGTTAAGAATGATTACTATTGTTTAATTTAATATTTTTCTTTGTCTCTGTCTTTATCTTTATTACAATCTTAACCATGGAGTGCACACTCAATGCTAGGATTACACTTTAATTATAGGCTATGGAAAGTTAAACGTGCTGTGGGTGCAGCACGCAGCAAGGTAAGTGCAGGTCAATGCACAATAAAAACTAGTTTGGCATAGAAAGCAACTAAAAATAGACTAACGCGGGCTAGTGTACGTGGCAGCAAAAATAGCATATGCAGAAGCAAGTCAGTGAGCATGCAGAGCGCATAGCTTTAGGGCGCTGGGCAGTAGTAGGCTGACAATGCAACACAAGAAAAGGGTTCATGCACAAGTACAGGATAAAGGCAAAATTTACTGCTCAATATGG
Source organism: Swietenia macrophylla (assembly GCA_032401905.1). NCBI lineage: Eukaryota > Viridiplantae > Streptophyta > Magnoliopsida > Sapindales > Meliaceae > Swietenia > Swietenia macrophylla. Next base: position 130,404 of record CP135579.1, on the reverse strand, counting down.
AGTTTGAGAGACTCTTTTGGTGAAAAATATGAGAGTGCAAAGCCATAAGAAGAAAAGACAAGCCAAACGTGATGAAGTATGGTTGATTCACTTATTGAACATGGGTTCACTTCCTGACAGAATAATTAGAAAGGTTGCCTAAATATAATTAAGAAAGAGTAAAGTTCAAGTGAGATTGAGCTACTTGCAAACATAGTTGAGGGCCAACTCTTCCTAACCAAGCAAAAGGTAAATGGAACTTTTGAATGTGGGAATTTGAGTTCTACTCAACCATAAGCGACTGTAAGTGGTGGCAAGAGGTAGACTTTAAGGCATACTAGAAATGTGATGTGACAAGTTAAAAGTAAAATTTTTAAATGGATTAGAAATGTATTACCTACTAACTTTTAGGCATAAGATAAAATTTTTGATGTGACAAGTTAAAAGTAAAATTTTTAAATGGATTAGAAATGTATTACCTACTAACTTTTAGGCATAAGATAAAATTTTTTATGTGCTTGAAATTACTGTCTAATAAAGTTATAAATGAATTAGAATGTTTAATCACCTTAATCTTAAGAAATTAACGGTGTTAATTTTAATACAAATAGAATCATTAGGAGTACATAAAGCTTGAGAATATAGAATTTTTTATACAAGTACTACAAGTAAGGAAGCATTATACACTTATATTAAGTAAGTTCACATAGAATGATGAACTTATATTCTTTTTTGTTATGAGCAATAAAAATATTGAAGATCGATGCCATCATAAACATTATGTTATTTGTTCTTTATTACTATATTATATTTGTGATACATGTGAAACTAGTTTTGTAAGTTTCACCACACAAAATTTGAGAATACTGATTCAGTAAGAGTGCTTAAGCATCATAGGATACTGCTCTAAATAAAAACTCTATGACAATCTCCATCTTCATTCTTCTCATCATCTTATATTAATTTCCATCTTTATCTTTTATCTTTTCATTTTATATTCAAATTTTACTTTGTTACATTTCATGTCATTTTCAAAATCAATCTTTATTAACTTTAGGAAAATTTCCCAAAATAACTTGTTCTACAAATCAATTTATAGAAATAATCGACTTGTATTTTTTTAATCAAATTAACCCAATAATATACATTCGGACCAAAATACCCCACGCACAAAAACTTTGATGAAATATATTTTTCTATCTTTTCATTTGTCTCTCTTTTTATCTCTCTCAAACTAATATTTCGACAACACCTTTCCTTGTAATATTTGGTAATATTTTTGCATCTGTTTCTGACCCAAATTAACTATCAAATACAACACAAGCACAAAAAAATAACAAATTGCAAACATATCCAACTAATATGAACATACAATGCAAAATATTTATCAAAAATTGCTTAAGAAATGCAACATTTTTTGAGAGAATTTTGCATGTAAAAGTATGTATTTAGGTAACAAAAATGAGTACATTTGATAATTTTTTTTTTAATTTTGTTGATTTGAAAGTGTTTTGATACAAAACAAAAATTGTTGGTTTGATTAGTAAAATAATTATGAAGATAATTATTTTAATAAAATGGACGTTAAATATGTCAGTTAAAAAAAATCTTAACTTTTTAAAGCAAAAAAACCCTTACACAACTTTTTAAAATTTTAAATCTAAAAATAAATTTATGGATGTCAATAAAATTAATGGTCAACATTTTCTTTGGCTACACCCTTTAAAGTTCTACAAAAGCAATAATAAAACAAAACAAGAACTAAAAGAAAGCATTTGATGATAACTACAACAATAACAAAAGGAATACTTTAATATTGCTTGTTGTAATAAAATTGAATAACTTAATTTTTTTTTGGAAAAGTATATAATTTTTTAATTTTATTTTTTAACTTTTACTACTAATTTATTTTAGACACTCATGATTCTTAATTTGTGGGAAAAATTTTCAAAATAATATTATTTTAACTACTCTTTATATTTATAGCCAATCTTAAATAATTTTTACTAAAATAATCACTTTGAAAAATTTTATCCTCATAACCAATTTTAAAAGAGAAAAAAATTTGAAGTAAAATTAGTGCTCTAGTGTGGCCACACTAGGGAATAAATATAATTTTTTAGTATTTTTTTTATAATTATTGTAAATACAAATTTTATAAATTTATTTTATATTAAATTTAAAATTTTTAACTTATGAATTTATTTAAATTAAGTTGAGAATTTATTCTTTTTTATGAATTTGTTTAATTTATTTTTAATTTTTATTAACTTATTTTTTATTTAAAAATTATTAATGTTCAAATATTTAAATTTAAATATTTTTGATACATTTAAAGTATATGGCAGAAAGTATTCCAGTTGACATTTGTCAAGAAATTTACTATCTATAAAATTGTATAAACAAATAATTATTATTGAATATAGCATAAAAAATACAAATTAACTAAACAAAAATTTACAATTAAAAAATACGAATTTTTATGTATTTTAAGAAATTTATAATTAAATTTTGTGTATTTATTTTTACAAATTAAAATTAATTTTTATTATAATTTATAATCTTTTTATTTTTCTAATTCAATTAATTACTCAAATCAAAAACAAAAATTTATTTTTTATGATTAAGTAATCTTTTGCTTTTTTCTAATTAATATTAAATAAATAAGGAAAAGAAAAGAAAATGCCTTAAGAAATAAAATTTGGTTATTCATTCATTATTATTTTAACTAATTTTAATTAATTTTATATAAATAAAAAATAACTTAAAATTTTGTTACACTCGGTGCATGAAGCCCACGTGCACATGCACTTGACATGGCATGAAAAAAATATGAGAAAGTATTTTTTTTGGTTAAAAATAAAAGTAAAAAAGAAATTATGAGAATAAAATTATTAAAATAGTTATTTTAATAAAAAAATTATTCAAAATTTATTATAAATGTAAAGAAGAATTAAAATAAAGTTTTTTTAAAAATTTTTTTAATTTTTTTATTTTATTAAATAATGAGATAATTTTTTGTCGCCTTGGCGCCAAGTTTTCCTTCTTTGCTTTTTAACCACTAGTGAAGTCCCGTCCTGTCCCAACCCATCCCTTCCTTAACCCAACCCAGCTAATCAAAATCCGGGTGACTAACCAACCACCCTTTAAGCGACACCAATTTGTTAAAACAATCGTATCTTACCCTAAATTTTATTTTGTTATTTCTACACTAAGTTTAGTTTCCGTCGCTTTCCCCGTTAAATAAAAATTGACATAGCAATTTTTTAGGAGACCTTCATTGTTGCGGGCTGCAAAAAACGACGAGTCAAAAGGTGGCAACATTGATGGGACAGAGGAACCCATTTATTTCAACAGTAGAGAGAGTATGCATGCATGTATGTATTCCAAAGAGTTGACCAGATAACGTCGTGTTTCTTAAATATTTGCCTTGAAGAAATATACTAAAGAAAGAATATAGAACAACACAGCGTTCTAAGGGCACCTAAGACTGACAAATTTTTGAAGAAGATTAAAAGAAATCCATTTGTTGGTAATTATGCCAAACGTTTGGGTGGATACATTTTTTACGAAAAATAAGGATACCTTGTTAATCACAAAGTTCGTTCATTCTCCATCAAAAAGAATCATCATGAACCAAGTGCAGTGTATTTTCTTCCGCCTTCTTTCGAAATATGTAAAATACCATTATCTTTACATCATACAAAATCAAAATTGTTCGCGGCCCAAATACTAAAGAATCCTACGTTTCTCATATTTTTATATAACTTGGTTTTGTTGTCTAACCTTAGATACCTCTAAGCTGACCAAAAAAAAAAAAATTCTAAACACCTCAGTATTCAGACTCAGTCTGTGCCCGTCTCTCTCACTCAAATCCAATTCATTTTGGAGATGCTCTTCCAACAACACAACCTGCTTCTCATGTAATAAGAGCACAGCACGACCGCGGTTACTCTACTTTAACAGTGTGCCCTGCCCTTAGAAGTCCTGTTCTTGAAACCCATTCTGTTTCCAGGTCAAGGAAACTAGACACCAATTAGTATGACTACTGCAACAAAAAGTAAACGCAGCAATAAACCCATAATCTCTGCCTGGTGTACCTTCCTAGAAGGGAAAGTCAGTTTTTTAGGGGATGATGACAGAAGGCAAACTAATATCAATCTTCGGTGTGAATGTATGATCTTTAGAAAGGGATGACATATGGCAGTGCTGTTAAATCAACAGACTCTATCTGCAGAGCTTCCGCCCACACTTTTTGCTCTGTCTTGTCAATCTCTGGATAACGCACCTTGGGCTTCTTCTTTGACAGTGCCGAGTCGCTGCTAAATAACCATTCTTGGTCATCCAGATCAGAAAAAGCCACCAAAGCAGGTACAGAAAGAATCTGATTCAAATACTTGGAATCGGGATGCTGTTGCTTGACAGATGCTTCACCATTTTCACTAGCGGTGGCTTTAGTTGACAAAGACCCAGACGAAAATCCCATTGGTTGTGGAACGTGAACCTCCATCAAACCATTAATCTTGTGTTCCTTCGTATCCCCTTTATGATTTTTTACCGACCCCTGCCACTCAGATATAGGGTGGACAGCAATATGACAGGGTTCCAATTTCCTTCCATTTTCCATGGCTTGTTGAGAGGACGAGACAGGTCTCGGTAACTTATTAGGCCGATTTCCATTGTCTGTCACAAAGTTTAAAGAATAAGGTACAGAAATAAAAATGAGCCGATAAAAAGCTACACATTTACGAATTAAAGATCTTATCCCAAACAATAGTAGTTATAAAAAAAAAATTACGAGAATGTTCTTAAATCAACAACCCAAAAAGCAAATGTGACATGAGAAAAGTTTCACCTTGACAAGTCTTTCAAAATTAAATTATACCACTGGTATTCCCGAAGAATAGGACTAAGTACTGATACATCTACTAATCCATCTACTTAGTAAAACTCCTTTTGTGGTTAACCCAAATCTATATTTGTGTTTCCAATCACCAGATAGAGATAAGAGGTGCTGCAGTATGATCATTGTACGAACAGAAAAAGGACTCACCATGTGAAATTCCATTTATTTCAAGCTCCTTGCGTTTGCAAACAATTCCCTCAGAAGCAGGATTGTTGCTGCTTGTCTTCAAAACATCCAGTGGTCTAGTATTGCAAGAATTCAAAATGCCTTTGCTGCTGTGTTTCAATTTCAGACTGCTGCCTTTCAGTTTAAGCTGGTCTTTACTTGTTTCACTAACTTCCTTCGCTTTCTCCTCCTTTTCCTTGTCCCTATTTTCATCTTTTGATCTGCTTTTCTTCTCTTGATCTCTATCCTTGTGTTTGCTATATTTGTTATAACCTTCTGTGAACTTATTTTTCTCCTCCTCCGCCTGCTGCCCAATATCATTCTTCTCCACCCGTTTAGCAATTCCTTGAACTCTTTTTTGATCCGTACTAGAGAATCCTGGACCAATTGCATTTCTAAAACTTCTGACCTCAGCATTGTTTTTTTGCCCATTGACTTTCTTACCATCTTCTTTCTTGTCCTTAGCTTTCTCTTTTTCTTCCAATTGATTGTTGAAACTGCAGTCCACCATCCTCCCTTGCAATTCACCTCTTCTCTGATTTGTAACAATATTTTTCTCACAAATTTGGCTTTCTGTTGATCTATCATCATACCTGATTCTCCTTGCCAAATCCTGCTCATATGTGGAAGCACTGATCTTATTCTGTACGCTGTTTGGACCAAGCTTAGCTCCATTGTTGCTCTCTGGCTGCCCTTCAATTCTCTTTGCATCTAAATTCAAGTTCTTATCTTTATCCTTATCTCTATCTTTCTTGTCTTTGTGCTCCTCCTTTCGGTCTTTCTTATCGCTATGTTTTTCTTTACTTCTCTTTTTATCTTTATTCTTTTTTTCTTTACCTTCTCTTCTTTCCTTATCTTTCTTGTCCTTTTTACACTTTTTCTCCTTGTGCTTTTCCTGAATACAAAAAAAGAAACAGAAGACAGACGTAAATAACTAACAATAAAAAAGAAAACAAAAAACTCAAGCAAATAGAGAAATGATGAACAGCTAACACAGGCAAGAAAAGGGTTATCCTAACACCACGGGGTGCATTCCTCGATCGAATAAATGAAATGACAGATAAACACATTGCCTCTATTAAGTCCTCGTTCAGTTTTCCACTTACCATATTAGTAACAGGCCAAGATAAGATCATTCATCCTTCTTGACAGTAACAAGATACTTCAAAAAATTGTAGGAAACTAATCATCAAAACTTTATACTGAAATAGTTTCTCAACTTCTAACACCATCTATTACACTAGTTTATTTGGAACGAATTGAATCAAGTATTATTAAGAATTAGATAGGAAAAGATCTTGACAAATCTGTGCCAAATTTTCTTTTTCACATTCAATACTTCTGAAAACATAATGCTAATCAATATAAAGGCAGAACAATTTAGTACAAAGCCTAGAAGGAACCAAGCTCAGGTCATTCTCAAATTCCAAAAACATAGGAGTTTCATTAAAAAGGCTAGGATACATGAGAAGTGAGGATTTAAAAGGATTTCCTTAATCAAACTGCAAACTAGTTTCCAAATCAACATTTAAGTTTGTGTTTGTATCCTAGTTTTTCCTTGTACAGCAGATAATTCAATCCCTTAAGTATGTATTTTACCAAAACAAACGAATTAAGGATAAGAAAACCGAAATATCCAAAATGTCAGATTAACAATGAAAGCATCATCCAGAGAGAGAGAGGGAGAGAGAGCGAGAATGAACAAGTGTCTGAAGGCAAGAAAGATAAATTCAGATCTTTGTCCAGTCTAATAAACTTATCTTCATTTATTATTATGAGTATCTGGAACACTAGCATTAACAAGAAAAGGTAAATGTAGCAATTAGAGGATGGTGGAAATTATTTTCTAGACTCAGTAATGCTTGTGACAGATGGATAATTTCCAAATTACATATGTTCATAGCAAGACTATAAGAAATATATACCAAGAGTTTTATTAATATTAATAAACATCCCATTCTAGTAACTTAATTTTTAATCCAATGCTCAATGTTTTGATCTTGAGCTTCCTTATTTTTATTCTAATTCTAAATCTGAATTACTAAGTGATATTAGAAGTGCATATTATCATGCTCTGGCAACTTTTTTACTTTCCAAACAGGCCACGCCCATAGTAAATGATGTGAACGTCTTTTACTCATCTAAATTGTATAACAGCTGTTTGCTAATACTACATATCCTACATTTTCAGTTTGTTAAAAGTCAAGCATACTAGAACAAATTATAGAAAATACCATGACAATCCTATGCCTAAAAAGGCGTCCATACTTCTATGATCATGCCCACTATGGTCTTATCACCTATGCAATAACATCTCAAGCAACAGCATGCCCCAAAAATCAAAGGAGCCTTTCACCTTTTAAGCATTTTAAGTACACCAAAGCAAATCCTAACATAAAGAGCAACATCTAAAGGAATAACCTCCAATATAAGGTTGATCTTATGAGTCCATGACCATCAGAGCAATTCCATATCAGCATAAAATCTATGAATAAAGGAAGAAAAATCCTTGAAAATAATGTCAGTTAGTTAAAGAATCAGGTCCTTCCCATAGTATCATACTTTAATATACATTAATGTAACACTACAAGAAATTTAGAAAAAAGAATTTAAAAGAGTGTTTTAAAACAACAAAGCATATATTAATTGTTATGACATTATTAACTTTTCTATGAATGAATAGTGCACTTTGCAGCAAACAACATTAACATCTGAATTTAGTATAAGTTCATATATCAAACCAAAAACTTCATCCAATTTAAAAACATATCATCATATTGCATTAGCCTTAAAGTACATTTATAATAGAAGGCTGCTGTGTAGCATTCTAAGAAGACAATCTCCTTGGATTTCTATAAACTTCTCAAGCTAAAAGCAACTGAGCTGTTGTTCAGAATAAACTGGTCATGATTTACCATCAAGTCTCCATGAGGACCCAGTTCTGTTAAGGTGACAAATTCATCAAACAAATGTTCCACTATAATCCAGAAATTTAATCAAGTGTACATTTAATATGTCCTGTCTGACCAGAGACAAATAAGAACCTTCAAAATTTGAAGAGTTCATGCAATGAAATACCTATTACAAACAAAGGCTTCCTTCTTCTTTCAAAAGAGGACATGCCTATTTGGTCTGTCTAACACAACCCATATCCCACAACCATTCCAATGGGTTAGAGAGCATATTGAAAATATCAGCAAAAAACTTAGTTTGAGTTCGTATAAAAGATTCCCCAAAAAGGTGGTTATATATGCAAAGTAAGGTCAGTAGCACGTTATTTCTCAACCCTTGCACGACATATTTTCATACATCCTACTCCATCATCATCTTTGCTGATAACTATGATGGAAGGTTGCGACAACTTCTATCTACTTATGATATAATTTACTTCACCATCCTGCCCAATATTGAACATTATCGGCGGTTACTAGTGAAAAATACATCATGGCAAACATTTTAATTGGAAAAATCAACACAAGAAAGCTAAATGCGTACAGCTTTAAACTTAAGATAGGATTATAAGTCAGTCCAAGTTAAACACAACCATTATCCCTAAGCTTTTTTTACATTTTTTGTACTATATAGTATTTTTCAGTTTTCAGCACACGCGCGCGCCTGTGCGCACGCACACACAAAAAAAAAAATCTTGGGTCAAAACTACCTTGACAATGAACTTTGAAACACACACACACGCACACACAAAAAATCTTGGGTCAAAACTACCTTGACAATGAACTCTGAAACACACACACACACGCACACACAAAAAATCTTGGGTCAAAACTACCTTGACAATGAACTCTGAAACCAAGACCAACTTCAAAAGGTCTAAATGACAAGCAATAGACACAATCCCATATAAATTAAAGAATTTTCCATATAAGCAAAGCAAGCTCTGAATGAAACAAGCATAGCAATGGTTGGAGATTGAAAAGATTATGTATAAACCTTGGTTGGCAAGTCTGTATGTTCAATTTTGGCCTTCTTTTCATACCCTGGAGGTGGAAATGGAAAACAGCGAGACATTGCATATAATCCTTGAAACAGCTAAGTGGTATCCTTCCACCGACCAAAAAGCTTCTCCTAGTTTTCTGCACGTTTGTTCCAACACCGGAACAGACCAGAAACTATGCCCCTGTCCATGCACCATGTCCTCGCAATCATTTCCAGCTTGAAAAATCACTCCATGGTCATCCAAAATCACCTCCCAGACAACCAAAAAAAAAAAATTCCTGATATCCAATGATTAAAATATCCTCTTATTTCATTCAAATCTTAATAATTGCAAAATGGTATCAAAAAGTTAGAGCATGGAACTAGGAGTACCCGCAAGGCTCAAATGCTCAGCTCTACCGAAAAAAATCTGAACTAACTCAAATGCAGCAAGATAATCCAAGTTTCAACCCGAAAGATTTGTCAACAAATGCAGAAGTTCAAAAACAGTCCGGAAATTTTCCGTTTAAATACTAAGCAAAAAGGGGTACCAACACCTGCTCACGAGCAAAAACCAACTGGAATCAGGAGAATTCCCTTGCCATAAGGATCAAATACTCATAACACAATACCAAAACACATCATAGCCTTAATCTTGCAATGGAGAAATCTTCAGTTCCTTAGTATCTAAATCAAGGTTCCTTTTGGTTTGTGTTCAAAAGCAATCCTCTCAACAATCTCTTTCTGCAGATACAAGTAGCAGCCTCACAACAAGAGTTCTGAGAAGTTCCCTTTTTACAGATTCAACGTGAAGCTTTAAACCACATATAGTGATCCCAATATCTCAAAATTCCAGAAATATACTGAACAAAATCTATACAACACAATCCTTAGTTTCTATGTACACTGTGTATTCTTATTATGATCATAACCCTAACAGGACAAAAACCTACAATTAGGGTTAATTCTAGTAACGATCCCACCAAACCTAGATAAATCAAGGAACAAAACTACGTCTACAAAACCACCCACTGAAAGAAAACACTCATAAGAAGTAAGATTCCAATTTTTGAAACACAAACAACTGATTTGTCATTAAGAAAAATTATTAAACCCATAAAATAAACCTTTTATTGGGAATATATCAAAAATTTCCACGAAATTAAGGTAAAATCACAAATGATAAATTACGGGTTTTAGGAATTCGGTTAAGTTGAAGAGGAACTAAAACTTTAAAGAAGAGGATTGAATGAAGGATCATAAGAAAGAATGAGAGGAAAATTTAATAAAAGAAAGTGTCAGGCTGTGTCTTTGTGGTGAAGGTGCCTGTACCTCTCTCTCTCTCTAAATTTGTCTATTTATAGATTTTGAAGGGTAGGGGAGACTTGGGTTCGCGAATTATGTAATTTCAGATCTCTTCTTCAATCGAATCGTGAAGTTAAGAATGGAAATGCGTTTTGTTTTTCTCCTTTGTTGGGAGAGTAGGCTTTCCTTTTGTTTGTCTGTCGATTAAATTAAAAATATAAAAAAAAAAAAAAAGAAAAAGAAAAGAAGAAATAAAAATAAAGACCCCCCAACAGGAGAAACCACAAGCTGGAATGGGAAAAGAGTATATTTATAAGAGGCGAGAAAGAAACGTATCAAAAAGAAGGATCCAAAGTAGACCACATTACCATCACCTCACGTATACAATTACCTTATATCTGAACTCTTTCAAAAAATTATTTTCAATTTTTAATATTATTTTAAATATTTTTTATTATATATTTTAAATTTTATTTAATTTTATCTTATATATTTTAATTTTTTTTAATTTTAAATATTATTAAAATTATTTTAAATGTAATACAAATAATACATATATTTGAAGTTAACAATACTCATAGTATCGATAGGTTAGAAGGGTAATGATCATACTCGATTCAATACTCGTCGACATGGACATGGACAAGGTCCTCCGCTTTTGTTACCCTTTTCTTATTCCTTTTCTAAGTCGGTAAGTCAAAATTCTACTCCGCATTACCTTTACCTCTTCCTTTCAAAAATCAAATTCATAAAGCAAAAAAAAAAAAAAAAAAAAAAGGTAAATATTCAACCTAATCGATACCATGTATACATATCAACATCAACTTGATTAGGCATGCCTTTGTGTGAGCGCGCGCGCACATATATATATATGTATATGTACGTACGAAATTTACGATTAAAACTAAAAATTAACTATAGTATATTAAATATATTTTTTACATCAATTTTTTTTAAAATTTTATATTAAATATTTTAAATTTTACATATTTTTTAAAGTTTTATAGTTTGGTATTTTAATTTTTACTTTTTTAATTTAAACTTTGCATTAAAGTTGTATTAGGGTTTTTATTTTTTTGGTTGTAAAATATTTTAAATTTTATGTTACAAAAAATTAGCCGTAATATTATATTTATTATATTGTAATCTGAATCCTTGAAACTAAATTTATTTAAATAAGTAATGGATAAATGTATGTTGAAATGAATCGGTTTTACAGTAATTATAAACTGACAATAACATTAAACATTAAATTATAAATATGATAAAAGTAGAAGTGTGATCATCCATCTCATCCATGCTACATGTCCGTATTCATCTCTTTATTATTTTCATTGCTCCTAAATTGGGGTTCATTCATGCATAACAACAAGAAATAGGCCGTGTTGGCTTCCTTATAACCTAACTTTGTTATTATTCGTTGACTCGAAATCCATTAGTGGTTAGGTATGGGCTCTCATAAGTCCAACCAATCCATTAACATTATGTTCATTTGTTGTTTTATTATATTTTTAGATTTACAAATTTATTTATTTCACATATTTTATAATGAGTAAAATTAGAAATTATTATCAAATATTAATAAGTAACTACTAAGTATAAACTGCTAAATATTATTAAATGTTAAATTTAATCATTATAACTTTACTAATAATAATAAATTACTGATAATAAACTTATTAATGTAAGTATCATAATAAAAAGTAAAAATAATAAATTAAAAAATTATTTATTTATTTAACTAATTCTGGATGCAAAATAAATTTAGTATAAAATATAGCAAAAAAAAAAAAAAGCATGAACTATGTGTCACTAGTTACAGTACATGCAATCTAGATTTGCAACCATTAAACTCATTACAATTTACATAAAAAGATTACAAATTAAAATTTAATTATTTTGATATTCATCAAATAGTAGTATTTGTGAAATAATTTTTCATATTCTCCATCAATTTTGAAATTTTTTTCTTCTGCACCTTTTCAATCTTTTAGTATATCAAGTAATCTAAAACATCTTTAAATATAATGTTAATTTATTATATTTTAATTATGATATTTAAGTCCCAAAATAGTGGTGGGGGGCAACTATCTTCTATATGGCCAAGTAGAGAAATGGTCTCAATGTGGATTTTTCACGGACTCGTGCTTATGGTGTATTTTTAAACACTAACATTTAGTCCCCTTATGTCACGTGGGCTATGCAATTGCAAACTAGTAAGCCATCTTATCAACAACTTCATTTGATGTGTACAATTGTATAAGATATGGCTACATTAATTTCTTTTGCTTCTACAATTTTTTTAGTACAGAATGTATAAATATGTTGAAGTAAAATTGTATGTTACAATTTTATACCTAATTAATATTTCATATTTTGTTAGTTCATGTGTGTATACAAGGAGGTTGTCCTCGTATTTTACTTTAGAAAATGAGCATGGCGAAGTATTTGGAAACATGTAAAGCTATATAGTTTCTATTTTCAAGTTTTATGACCTTTTATCCTTTTAATGTAAGTGTAGCATCCAAGGCTATAATTGATACATTTGTATGTTGGTTTTCTTTTGCAAGAGATATTATAATCTTTTATCTAATTTGACACAGGCACAACCTTGTTAGTATTGCAAGGAATAAATAATACATGTTTCTTCCTTCAAGTCTTTTATAGTTCATTTGTAATTTAACTATTAAAAACATCAGCCCCTTAATGTAATGATTTAGGTCCATTATCTTATATATAACCTAGTAAAGAAATTATGTCATTGTAAATTTTGTAAAAGACTTGTGCCTATGATTTAATTTTAAACATCAATTTTTAACTCCTTTGACCATATCGGCTATGTCATTGCAAACAAAAAGGTCGCATAAGCAACAACTTCATTTGATATGTGCAATTGAATAAGATATGACTACCAGTATTTCTTTTCTTTTTAAAATTTTTGCTTCCTTTTTCCTTTACTAGATGGTGTTGTCCAAAGGATATTACTTCTAAAACTTATGCTTATGGTATAGTCAATATGCAGGCTTAAACCCATCTGATGCATCATGTTGAGTAAATCCATTGCTATATGCATAAATATTGTTGCTAAATGGATTATTATTATTAAATGCGGTATTATGGCCACTAAAAGATCACATCTTTCATATGCATTAACTCTATAGAGATTTTGTGTACTGGATTCATCCACATCATATATTAAAAGTTTGTTAGTACTAACGAGTTTTTGATAATATAACTACGAATATATTTTTACTTCTTTTTGTACGTTCAAAGTTGGGTTTATAATTATTGCTAGTTATTTTTTTATTAAAATTTATCCATCTTTTTGTAAATAAACCACTTTTTTTTTTGTCAAATTCTTTGTGTTGTTATTGTATTTTTGGGTATCAGTAATCAACAAATTTCTTACTCCTTGATGTTCAATCTTCAGTCTTTGTAAGTTTACCTTCTCGGTTGTTAGATATCTCGGTCTTTTTTGCAAAACAATACTTAGATCAAGGTTGCCAAAGTGTTCAATGATAACCCTCTGATGCTCAAGTTAGAAAGTATTTGAAGAATATTAATAATTAAAGTAAGAATATGAAAACTTGATTACCAATTTGGGTAGCACTTTTTTCTTTGAAATAAATGTCTTCTTTTATAGGCCTTGAACAGACAATTATTTTTGTTGGTGGTGGTTACACTAGTTCATGGATAGTTATTTAGAGTAGTGGGTTGTTACAACAATTTATGGGTGTTTATCCTAAATAATGGATGGTTATTTTTCTTACTTGACATGTAATTGTTAATTAGTTTCTATGCACGCATGGCAATTGTGAACCCATTTCAAGTTCTTAGCAAGAATTTGATTACATTATTAATTTAGATCAATATCGTATTAGAGCTCAATGTCAAGCTCTTAATGGTAGTTAGGTAGTTTTGTGAGTCTTCAGCGCCAACATCACAAATCATTGAGCTAAGTATATTTTCAAGCTTAATGTTAGGATGACCCCAATAAAAGTTTCCCAATTTTTAGTCAAAAGTATTCAGTGTTAGAAACTTAATTCAAGAGTTTTCGATGTACAGACTTTTATTCCGACCCATGTGTCTTATCATATACTCTTATTTGAATTTTGAATTGTTCCCCTTTTTATTGCCATAAAAAACACCATATTCCATCTAAAAATTTTTAAAATTTGAATTTTGAATATGGTGGTTGAATTGCTTAAAAACATTTCTTTGTATCTTGTGTCATAATCATGTCAATCAACATTTGTCACTTAGTGTTCTTTGGTAACTATAATAATAATGATGAACCATTAATGCTTGCAATTGACAACCTCCTTTCACATGTTACAAGCCATGCATCAATCACCACACATCATTTTCAAATGTCAATTAAAAAAAATCAAAACATCCATTTATTTTCCTTCTTTTCTTAAGCCTATTTAAGCCTTAATACCCATTCTTGCTTTTTATTTCATTTTTTCTATTGATTTAGGAAAGTTTTGTGTATTTAAACTTTTACTCAAAAGAAAAGCTTAATAACCACTTTAAGCATTTCAAGAAAAAGATTTACCATCTTCAATCACCAAATTTATGTTCTAGGTTTATGGATTTTCCTTACTCTTAACTTACGATTTGTTGATGTATACGAAGTATGAAATAAAAATTTGTATTTATGTTGAAGTGGGTAACAAATAATAGCTTTTGGAACATGGTTTGTCTATGAGTAATGTTTGTATTGTTGGGCATTGCATGATTGTTTTTAGATAGAAATTTTGAATGTAATGGGTTTATTTTTGTGCTATGTTTGGCTTGTTTTTTGTTTTTGGTTTGTCTTCTTGGTTTTCATTACATCCTTAGTTTACCTATAGAAAAATATATCTAGGTCAAATAGCGATTCTCAAAACATATTTGATGACCTTCACTGAAGAATGTAACTCTCTAGTCATCTTTCAATTGAATAACTTGGAACAAACTTGATTTTGACATTTAATTAGATCGTCTCAATGTTTATGGAGAAATTTCATACAAAAAAATTAGTTCATTTACCCAAATCACCAAAAAATGATAAGTGCTTAACAATAGAAGAAAGTGAATAAGTGGTCAAAAAGATAGGATAAGAATTGATTTTGAAGTAGGATCTAGTTTTGACGACAACATTCCTCCTCGTTCAACTAAACAAATTCATGTTAAAAATAATAATTAGTATGAAATTGATTTGATCTCGTCATCTACTATCAAGGATGACCTTCGTAGGATCGAAAAGTAATTTTTTGTCTTTAAGACGTAACCATAAGGTTAACAAAGAGAGAGAAATGGGTGGGCAAACCCAAAAAGGGAGAGGTCACATTTTTACAAATTTTATTAAACTTAAGATTAAGACTTCTCTTGCAATCCTTTTTTTGTTAAATTTCTCAGTCATTTAGACTTTATCCCTATCAACTAAATCTTAATGCATGATGAATTATCATTGGTAAGTTTTTATTATGGAAGAAAGTTAGGCAATATGAGTCCACTATTCAAGAATTGAGGAACTTATGCCAATTAAAAAGTAATCTTAAGGATTATTCTAGCTAGCATTACTTTATGGCTTACGATAAAAATAAAATACCCATATCCAACCATCTTTTTTTTAATAAGTTGTAGAAGGATAAGTGTTTTTTTGTTGGAAAAGAATAAGGTCATGTCCAAAGGATAAAGAAAATGAAATGCTCTGTTCCAATTAAGCTTGAGGTCCCAAGATAATTTTTTTTAATTCTCTAATATTGTCATGCTTTTAGTGACTTTCAATAATCCAAATACTTTTATTCATTGCTTTCATGTAGATCTTTGGAGATGTGTCAAAAAGCTTCATCTAATTATTGAAGCAAAAATACAAGTAGCTCTAGTAGTGAAATATTCTTTACAAGAGTTTTTTCCTTAAAAACTTTAAAGTTTAAGGTTTAATTCTCGACCTTCTTATTTATCAACCAAGTAAAAAAAAGTATTATTCTCTAAACTATATCTTTTATGATTCTCAATAATATTAAATTAATGCATTCTCTTTCTTATATGAAAAATTACTTTGAAGCAACAAGTTGAGAAAACATTAACACTTCAGTCTAAGAAGAAAGCCAATAGCCAAAAAAAGGTAAAAAAAAAAAAGAAGAAAAAAAGTTTGGTTATAGGGCTTGAAAAGTTATTTAGTGTTAAAAAAAGCACATCCAAACTTGAACCTAAGAAAAACCTTTTATCATCGACAGATAAAAATAAGGAACTTGCTGTAAAGAAGGATAAAGCATTTACAAAAGAGAGCCTGCCTTGTCATCTAAAAGTGTGTGTAAAAGAAAAGTTTCCCTATTTTCTTAGAAAAGTGAGAGTAGTGCCCTTGGTGGTTTGTACATCAGTGTTGACTAAAGATTTCAATGGAGAATATCATCCTAATGGTCCAAACATAATATATATATATATATATATATATATATATATATGCACCTAAAGAGTGCTCAATTAAATTAAAAAAGTTCACTCCTGGCCAATCTTATCACGGGATTTTGGAGCTCATAACCAAGATGTTTTTATCTTTTCATTTGAATATATTTCTCTGTTTGTATAAAATTAAGATAGAATATTAATATGTAACATCTCTTTTATTCAAAGACATCATTATTTCTCTTAACCTTACAAGAATGTATACATATTTATTAAAGTTGTGACATAGATTTAATCTAAAGTTGACACTTTAATGGATAAACTCAAGAAAGTTAAGGATAAAAATGACTCTCTATTAAATAAAAAAAAGAATTATGAGTTTAAGTTAGCCAATCAAAGAGCCTAGTAAACTAGCTAAGGAAAGAAAAAGATTTGCTGGAGAAAAGGATGATGGAGTTATATGAAAATCTCACCAAAACTAAAAAGCTCAGGAAGAAATAAGTGGAGACAAAACTTGTTCGCAATTTTTTAGAAATCGTGGTGCTTTTCAAGCATTACTATCTAAAAACAAGCTTAAATTAAATAGACAAGATTATTACTTCGCTCACCCTACTAATTGATGGCGAAAATAAGAATAATGATAAAGATGAAGAGGGAAAAGATGAACATGAGGTTGGAAAGGAAGAAGGCATCTTGGCTTAAAAAGAATATTCTAAGTCGGGAGTTAATGACCCTTTAAATATAAGAAGCCCTTCGAGTACCCAAAATACCCGATAAATAGAAATGTAAAAATTTCAAAGCATAATGAAAATTTTCTGTTTTTTTTTTTTTATATGTTCACTTTACTTGCGATATATTAATATTAGAATTTTGAGAATAATGATTAAAGCAATTGTTAATTAAGAAACCAAAAAAGTTATAGATAACTATTTAAAGCTTGGATCTTAAGTGATGATAAGGACATTTTTCATACCTCGAGTTATAATAAATTGGTTGCAATAAAATTAACTCTAGACCAAAATGGTGAGCTTTGCAATCTTTATTCAAAAGCAATTTAATAAGTTATTAATAACTAATGAACCTTAGGATATAGATTGGCAAACTTACGAGATCTTGACATTCATAAACTATCATAATTAAATAGCCTTTCTTAAGCTATAGATTGGTGAACTTATGAGATCCGAGCATGCATATGTTATCACAATTGGAGAGCCTTTCTCAAGCTATAAGTTGATAAACTTATAAGATTCAAGTAGTCGTAAGTTATCACAATTGAGGAGCCTTTTAAGCTATACATTATTCTTCTGATTTAATAGTCATAATTTTATTAGAAATATAAAATCTTCAAAGATAAAAAGACTTTATTGATAGTAAATGGTAAATGAATATATAAAGCATGAGAATAACAAATTTACTAGGCAGAATTTCTTTTACATTTTCATATTTCATGGCTTTTTTATTACTCTTCCATCTTTATAAAATAGCTGGTATAGTCTTAATTTGATCATCTTTAATATTATGTAAGGTATTTTTTAATTTGATTTGAATGCTTCTTTCTTAGGATTTTTGTTACTCTAAGTGATCTTTCTCAGAATGAGATCCTTTTCTAAAAATCTTTGTGCCTTCACTTTCTTATTATAATACTAAACCACTCTTTATTGGTAAGCTATCATTCATATCCTTAGATGCTCTTTCCTTTCCTTAATTAAATCCAAGTGGCAAGCAAAACTTCTCGATTACTCACAGATGAAGCCAATTTTTGTTGCTAGATTTTTGGATACTAGTAATCAACAAATTTCTTGCTCATCGATATTTAGTTTTTAGTCTTTGCAATTTCATCTTCTCAATCGTTGGGATATCCCTGACTTTTCTACAATATAACATTAAGCCACTCTTTATTGATAAGCTGCCATTTAGATCTTTGGATGCTCTCTTTTTTCCTTAATCAAATCCAAATGGCAAGCAAAACTTCTCAGTACTCATAGATGGTGCCAATTATTGTTGCTAGATTTTTTTATACCAATAATCAACAGATTTCTTACTCATTGATGTTTAATTCTTAGCCTTTGCAATTTCACCTTCTTAATCATTAGGATATCTCAACCTTTTTTACAATATAACACTTCGATCAAGTGTGCCAAAATGTCCAGTGATGATCCTCCAGTGTCTCAAAAAGTATTTGAAGAATAGTAGTAATTAAAGTGAGAGAATGGAAATTTGATTAGCAATTTTGACAGTGCCCTTTCTTTTTGTAACAAGTATTTCTTTTTATAGGCTTTGAATGGATAGTTATCCTTTCTGGTATGTGGTTACATTAGTTCATGGATGATTATTTAAAATAATGAATGGTTACCATAGTTAATAGGTAATTAATGCAGTTAGTAGATGATTATCCAAAATAATGGGTGGTTACTTGTCTCACATGGCAAGTAATTATAAACTGATTTTTGTCTATATATCGCAATTGTGACCCACTTTAAATTCTTAACAAGAATTGGATTTCATTCTCAGTTCAAATCAACATCATATTAGAGCTTGGTTTAGGTTCTTAATATTAATTGAGCTATTTCACGAGTTCTCATGCCTAACATCACAGATTCTCAAAATAAGTGTATCATCGTACTTGATGTTAAGTTAACTACCAACACTTTATTTTTAACCTTTTCAAAAAATCCAATTATATTTTTACACTCTATTCTAATAGAAAATTATATTGTTGTAAAAAAATTTGAAATTTATTTAAAAAATAGTTTATTTCTAGGACTTTTAATTGGGCACTAGATAATCTTTTTTTTACTTTTATTAAAACTAAAACTAAGTGTGTAAATAAATTTCTTCTATTTGTTTTGCGATTTCTTGATAAGGTGTATAGTTTAAACTTTTATAAAAGCTATGTGTTTTTGTAGACTTGGTATCATCATAAATTTTCAACCAAGCTATAATAGTTATGACTTGAATCATATACTTTTAAATGTCCTTTATTGTTGTGAAAACTCTTTTGCTTTTGTTTTCATCTAATAAGAACATGAGCTCTCAGAAAATCTTATAAATTTATAGAATTACCTTTTATAGAAATTTAAGTAATCAACTAATGGGAAAGAATAACTCATTAAGGCTTTTTATAAGTTGTAAATCTTGTTAAAAAAATTGTCATCAATGCATCCGTCTACGTTATTGGCTTTATGTAATAAGGATTGCATAAAGATTACATTGGGATTGACTATGTTATAAAAATTGTATAAGATGCATTGGGACTAATATCCATGTGACATCTATTTTACTTGGGCTTTTATACTATTAATATTATATAGGAACCCTATTTGAGAAGTGATTATACATTAGAGAATCTAATTATATTATGAATACTGTATAGTTAGACTTATATAGGCATCCAAATGGAAGTAATAGCTTTTGTGCAAATATTTTTCTTTCAATCATATATTGATTGGTGGTATATGAATTTATGTAATTGCACTTGTATATTTACTTGTAAGTAAGCTATTGCATTATTACTGAAATAATTATTCTTACATTTGCATGATATTTATAAGTGCAGATCTATTGTATGTATGAAGTTCAAATCACAGTTATATATGAATGAAGAATATAAATAATAGTCAAACATGCAATGCATTTGTATATATAATAGGTTTAGTAATTAAATCAAAATGTATATGGTCTAATCATATAGCAATGAGCTTAAAGTTCATGCAAAAATTTATCAATTGTCACATTTGACTGCATAAGAAACATAAAGAATAAAGGAAAAAAGACAATGTTTTGGCATGAATAGTATGTGTAAATATTTAAATCAAAATGCATGTGCTTAGGTCATATTGCATGTGAAATTACAAATTGATAGTCATGTTGTATTTGAATACAAAGTATGTGTGAGTATGCCATAATGTTGCATAAGAACTTCGCATATTCATAGTCATGTTTTATTCAAATGCCAAATATGAATGAGTAATTAGATAAAACATATTTTTGTATTTACAACATGTATAACACTTAAAATAGAATGTATGTGCTTAGGCCATAATGCATAAGAACTTGTAGGTTCATAGCAGTGTTGTATTTGAATATAAATCATGTGTGAAAAATCAAATAAATATTGTATTGCATTATCAATATGTATAAATACTTAAATCAAAATGAATAGTCCACTCAAAATATATGTTCTTAAGCTTTGTTATACATGAGAATACTTGCAATTTGTCTAAATATACATTTCAGAATGTATGTACTTATATAATATTAAATGCATGTGCTCATATAATATTATATAACACTTAACTGATGGCTATTCAAAAGTTCCTTATTTTATGTTTGCATAGATAATGTGAAATATAAAATGATATAGTGATATAAGGTGAATTATACATCAGAGAAATTGACAATAATGTGGATAATTTTTGTCTTATTCTTATAGGAGGTTTTAAGTGTTGTAATTTTGTAGGATAAACATCACATTTTGTTTTATATTCAAAATGAGATGATTGCCAACAACCTTCAATGGTCTTCTATCAAAGATGTCTTGATCAACTTATAATGGAGAAGGAGAAGCAACAACAGTCCAGTTCTTCTCTTTAATTAACATTACAAAGGAGTAGAAATTGTTTTGATTTAAGTATTAGATAATATTGCTCAATACCCTTTTCCTCTTTACTTTCTATGTTTTGAATTACTTTTGCCACAATTTCTTAACTATTGTTAGTGGCAATATTTTCTATGGATGGTGTCTTTTCAATTACTTGATTAAGTAGAACGACAATAGTAGTTGTTTCCTATATTTTATGTTCAATATCCATGTTTTCCTTCATATAGGCAATTACATTATGCCTTTCATAATTTTTCATGTGTAAGCTTTTAAATGTATAAGTAATGTAGAGTATCGTGCTTGAGTCTTTGGTGAAGCTGGTTGAAGCACGCCTTCATCTTTCTTGATCATTGAATATTTTCTATAGTGGAAAGGGTCCTAAAATACCATTGGCTATCCATTAGCTTTTCCTCGCTAGTTGGAATAAAAACCTAACTAATAGCGATCATTGAACCCCTTATCGCTATCTTTGCTACCTTCCTTCCTTTTAAAATAAAAAAATTCTCCTGTTCTTATTTTGGTTTTGAATGAGGAATGAATGGAACAAATAGTTTTCAAGTTTGCAAATAAGTCTTTCTAACCCCTGTGAACATCTTTTCTTAATGTATTAAAGAGGGTCAAATATAGTCTCATGGTGAAATTCATATTCTAAGGTAATATGCAATTATCATGTTATAAGAGATCGATCTCTCTTAAGGCAATTTCTTACATAATTATTCTTCATATTGCTTTGATCATAACGTACATTAAATGTGGTGTCTCCTTCTTTTATGCTTGATAAATTTGTTTTAGTTAATCTTTATCTACTTTATTAATCTTGAATTTTTTTAAGTGGACTTATTCAACAAGATTCCTTTGCTTTGAAACATTAAAATTCCTTTAACTTAACTCACAAGCGAACTACTATTGAACTTTATTTAATAAGCATATATTTTCTCGTAAAAAATAACAAAAAAAATCTTAACAACACTTATGAAAACATTGTCTAAATTTATAAAATTAGAAATTACAGAGTTATACTCATATTTTGCTTTCATATAAATTGTGTTATCTAAACTATATAAGCTTGATAAATCCATTAACTAGAATCAATAGAAATGAATAGTAGTTGAAATCCCATAAGAGAGAAGCAAATGCATTAAGATGAATAAAAGAAGAAATTATAAATGAAATTAGTATTATTATTTGCAATTTTTTTGACTTAGTGGGTTCTCATTAGATATGAAAATAATAAGTAACAACTTATCTATAGCATGAACATTACACGAAATAAGACAAGTTGCAAAAATTTTCCTCCACCATGCAAAATTTCTAGTTTTAGGATATACATGTGGATAAATTAAAGAATTAAAAAGCAATGAATCTTAGAGTTTGGCATGAATGGAAATTGATGTCTCATAACATTTTACATTTCTAACATTATTGTACTTGAAAAATATTGTAGGTCTCTTTGAACTAAGCTCATTAATATAGATATGGCGATATCTATTCCAAATTGTTCCAAACCTGGCTTCTTACCATCCTTAGTTAAGAGTCAAGTCTACCACTTCTTTAAAAACATAAAAGAGATGGTGTTGAAACTTTACATGATTCTGTGAACGACTTAATCCTTGAGTCAATGTATGGAAGCAAGATAGGCCCAATAAATAGTGATAAGGAAGCTAGATTAAGAGAGAGTAATCACCAAGATAATAATTAATGAGCCAAATTTACTCTTTGTTCAATGTGGTACAACCAAACCATAATTTTATACAAAATGGGCAAATTTAGGTATCTTGGTGTCCAATGGACCATAAAGATGGTGTCTTATTTGTGGTAAGACAAAAATATAAACAAAAATATAAAACCTCTTTAATGCCAAAAGAAACAATTGAGAATGTGAGAGAAAAGAACTCAATGTGTTTTTTAACACCTAAAAAAGACTTGTGAGTGAAAGTAATCCTAAAAATTATAGTATTGTGAAAAGATTAAAAAAAAAAACATACATAGATTATACCTTGTAAGCGCCAAATGAGAGAAAATATGGCTTTGAATGAAAAAAGCGTAATGTAATAACCTTTGAATACCTTTCAAATTGCTTCTTTTTGATAGCCAATTTAGTTTGCCAAACTAAATTGGATTAGGGATGCAATCATTGTCCGCCGTGTCTACTATCATTGTTCACTATCCCTTGTCTCTAGCCACTGATCACTATTACTTATTTAAGTTAACATTAATGTCGTTAGAATTCTTATTAATAGTTTTATAAAATAATATAATCATTATTATTATTTGAGTGACAGTTCATTATAAATTTAAAGTTAAATTTTTATTAATTAAAATTAAAATTTTAAAATTTACGATAAACAGTCAATCAAACAGTGATAATAATCATTATATTGCATAAATCGTATAAAAATTAATTTGAAGATGTGATTTTCATTATTCAAATTATTTAGAATTTCCTTCTATTGGATTAAGGTTTTCCAAATGGCTTAGTTAGGTTTTCTATGCAATTGGATCTCATTATAACTCAGTCATAACTTTCACACCACGACGTGACATTCAATCTCTAAAATAATGGCTTGAGTCCATTCTATTATACATTATCTATGATGAAACGGTGTTGTGCATTTTGGCCAAGGTTATTTTTGGGTAGCAATAACATTTTATTTAAAAAAAAAATTGATACTTGATTAAAAAATAAAACTAATCATGAAAACAATATGGTACAAGATGTACCTTGAACAAAAATATAATAACCCTACATATAAATGGATATGAATGTAATAAAATAATGAATTATTATCTTCTGGCTACTTTAATTTTAACAATACATCACATGGATTAGACTGTAACACAATACTATTTAATTACATGTAATATATTAAATTGAACTATGGTGCCATTACTTCTATCCATAAATTTGTAAATAAGATATGTGTAATTAGTTTTATACCCTTATATATATTAAGAAATGGTAAGATTAATAATTGTAACATTAAAGTTAGTAAAAGTTATGAAAATAATATAAATTAAATAAAATATAAACAAAAAGTGGCACTGCTTAATATCAGCCACGCCACCAGTCTCACCATTGCTCGTCATTGATCGTCAACTAAGGACCGCATACAAACTTTAGTTATACGTGTTATACAACATAAATTAAAGTAAGTAACTTCTTGATGATGATGGCGATGATAATAAATATCGTCCTTAATAAAGTTTTAAGTAAATAAATAAATAAATTTTATCCCTATAGTTATCATTAACTTTAAGTAAATAAAATTATCGATTATATAGAATAATGAAATATTTTTAAAAATTAAATAATATTGTTAACAATCTATTAATATGTTTTGTTATAATGTGATATCGTTGAGACAAAATATTTAAATAATGTATTACAATTATATTTATGATTATAAAATATGTTTCATATTTTTTAAGTTAAGAGATTTGTTTGCTTTATGTATGATTATCGTATAAAGTTTATTAACATATTTTCATAATATTTATGGACATGATGCCAACGACATTACTCTCCATAGATTGATTTAGTTGTCGGACACTTCTCTTTGATTTCTATGGCGATACCGACACCGCTGCAATATCTTCCCCAACCGTATTAGTTATGTAATATAAGAAGATGTGATACCATACCCTAACTTTTGTCCTTGAAATAAAATAAAATTTGTTAGAAACATTATTCAACCCTACAGCTATAAGCATGTCATGTGGGTCTTTAAGAGATTATACAATCACATTGTTAATGCCGGTATTAGAAAAATATTGATTTCAAAATCGACCTCTTACTGCAATAACATTCCCGAAAGTTCCTAATATTACTAAAGAAAAAATTTCAAACCCATCTTGAGTTAGTACAATTTCTTAAGATATATTTGCGAGAGAGAGAGAGAGAGAGAGGGAAAGACCTAGCAATTTCTTCTTTCCATTTCTCCTTCGCCAGACATGTTGAAAGTGAGAGCGAGTCATCTACAAATGAGCATGGAGCTACGCTCTATGCTTACAAACATTCCTTAGACAATTTTATCAACAGTCACAAGAAGATTTAATATTACCGTGACTAAACCCTGGCGACAACTCCAACTGCTTGGCATTCTCGTTGTTTAATACCGGCCAAGCAATTGAATTAATAATCTCAAATAGCATTATAAATATCTTTTAGGAAGCTAACTATTAAGCAAATAAACATATGGACGCTATTCGAATGGTTAAAACAGAAAGGCTGTTCAAAATAAATTCACGTAACAAAGGCAAGATCATATATATATATATATCAAAAATAGTTATCAGCAAAATATTACTTGCCTCTCGAATGTAATTTGCTACCGCCTCACAGCCATTAATTGCAAGTTGTGTGACATCTTCAAAGGTATTTGTTGGTAATTAGCATCCATCTCACTACTACAAAGATTGTACTAAATAATCAACTTTTTAAGAATTTTTTCTACTTTTTTTAAACAATTAGGTATAAGTATTTATTGACACTTCCTAAAAATTATTAGTTTTCTTGACACTTTATTATAAGTAGTGTCAGCTTTTTCGATTAATATAGCATTAGTATATCACCTAATAAAATAACACATTTTTATTTCACTAAAATGATATCACACATGTTTAACTTTCTTTTTTTTTTTTTAATTTTTATTTGTTTAAAATATTAAATTAAAAAATACTGTAATTTTATGCTATAATTTTTATTTATTTAAAATATTAAATTAAAAAGCCACTCTAATTTTACGATATAATTTTTGTCTCTGCATTTTTTCTTTAGAAGTGTCAAAAAAATCGAACTGGCTCTTAAATAGTAAAGCCAAATTTGATGTAGACCTATCGCATGTTCAAACTAGGCCGAAAAATTAATGCTTGTCATAAGCCCGAGCCAGGCCGAGCTCATGGACTCCATTATATTTATTAATTAAATAACATATTTTATATTAAATAGTAAAAATTTACAAACTGATTGAAAATGATTGATTAAGAACGAAATTAGAAGCCGTGCTGGGTTTAACTATTTTTAAGTTGGCCAGACCTGAGCCGTGAGCCCGTGTAAGCCTATTGTAGCGGGCCGGTTTTCCCTCCCAAGCTTAGCCAATTTTTGTCCATTTGCCTACTCTTCGTTTCTTACAAAATCCAGCTTTTGTTTTCAAAACATTTGCTGGGTATAGAACGAAATTCGGAATTGACGGTTTTTTGTTAATTGAATAATGATTTTAATGTCGCATTAGCCCGCCTCTTGGCGTTGCTACCGGAGGAAATGCGAAGAAGAGTTAGCGAGCACGCTGACCTAACTCGTTCATATAAGATATCGAGAAATATAAGATCAAGATCGTATCCTTTTGATTCTTATAGGGTTTTGTAAGAAAAGATAACGAGAAAGACTAAGATCTGTTGCTATTTATGGCTTCTACTATTGTTCCTGCAGTAGTAGGCCGTTTCCTTTTTCCAATATCGATCTGGGTATAACTTAATTTCCTTGTTTTTCATATGGTTTGAACTTAGTTTGTGACAATTTTTGGTTTATAGTCTCTTCTTGGCGTGTACATGATATAGATTGGCCTATAAATTGGATTTGGGGCTTCTTGTTTGTTGATTTGTGTGCTTGTGATTATGAGTTTGTAAAAAATTGTTTGTATTGTGAAATGTTTGATGCTCTGAATTGTTGAATATTGGTTTTTACATCATAAATGAGTCAGCATCCATCCCATCGGTGCTAAATAAGCATCACAAATGGGGTCTACATGCATAAATTTAACTAACATAATTGGAGAATGGTGTTAATCAGCGTATGACTAACCTTTAGCTCAAGTTAATACTGATGGAAAAGAAGAAGAAGAAGAAGAAGAAGATAGCATCCAATAGTCTGAATTAAGATCCATGACTCAAATGCAATATATATGGTATATCTTGTCCAAACTAATTGCGATGGAGTATTATAATATGTTTCATTTAAGCCCGAAATTATTTCATAACTAGTTATCAATCCAATCCATTAACTGATAATGAATGGATCTATTAGTGACATCCCGGGAGGAGATGGATCTGACATGAAACTTGGCAGACAGAAATTCAACAATTAAGAGTGGGATTGAAGCAAAGCCAACCAAATGTTGTAGAGAGAGTTAATTTTACTCTTTAACTAAAGAAAATCAGAAGCTAATATAGCTAGTACTGATTTAAGACATCGTGTATCACAATGGAAGATTTGGTTTGCCTTTCATTGATTATTACTATGTGAATCATGGTTTTGCGGTCGGTAAGTTAGTTAGACAAATTTTAATAAAATTCTTGTCATCACAAAGATAATAACCACGTACAGTAGAAACTGAGCATAACAGCTCATATATAAACAACTACTTATTTACAAAGATGATACGTAATCAATCACATTTCTCAATATAACAGATATGAGACTAAATTGTTGTATCCAAAGCTTTCATGACCATTGAAGAGACTATAAGAGAAAGCAGAGTGTTGAATTTTAAGTTGCTCCAGTGTAAGTAGGAATTTTAGCCAAACCTGGCATACGAAAAGTCCTTATTATGGCATTCTTGAGTACAAATTTCCATTCTATACCATGTAATAATTAACCAAAAAATAAATAAATAAAAGCATACATAATTGAAGAAAGCTAAGAGAGGGAAATGAATTTACCAAGAAGAGGAGCGCGATTGAGGTATCTGGGCTCCGCATGAAGTAACAGGATCACCATTGGAAAAGCAGCATCTGCAAGGGCCAACGTCCTTCCATTAATAAATGCGGATCTAGTCCTGGAGACAACACATTCCCAAATCCATGAGATTTTTCCTACTCCAAAAGAAGAACTCCGCACATCAATTTTATTTGAAAATTTTATATAAAATAATTAGTTTAATCTATATTACATTTTTTTTTTTTTATAAATAACAATGCAATCATAGATTAAATAAGAAAGTAATTAGAAAAACTTGCCGTTAAAGATGGAGTCATAAGTTGGGTTGTCCTAAAGTTTAAAAGTGTCTTTCTCTTGTCTCTTCAACTCCAATACAAAAAAAAACCTAACTTCCAGCTGCTCTCCTTTAATGAACACAATCAACAAGAATAATAAAAGAAAATACTAAGTTTTTATAGCATAGTTACAAAAATTAAAGGATACAATTTAGAGAAAATAAAAAATAGTGAGAGAAGTAAAGTGTATTTTACATAAAGAGAGAATACTTTTTATATAATAATATTTGGCCTTACGTATTAAAAAGTAAAAAATTAAAATCAATTTAAATTTAAAAGATTTGTAATTTATATTAACTTTAATCTTTGCAATTAAATTTTTAATTTTACAATCATAACTTTCATATAATTAATTAAGAAATTAAAATTTTATAACTATCAAAATATTATTGAAAAAATTAAAAGTTTTGTAACTCTCAAATATTATTATAATGATTTGAATTTAAAAATCAAAATTTTAAAACCTTTGTTTTTCAATAAATTTTTGCAGCCGAGAGCAAGCATAAGAAAAGGAAAGTATGCAAATGAAAAGTCGAGCTGAGCTAACAGGGTCAGTCAGAGGTTGAGAGGGAGCTAGAGAGGAGATTAAAAATTGGTATCCTAAAAGAGCTAGTTGAAATTGGGTTTATCACAGGGACTTGTGATTGAACTTTGAGTTTACCTCCATCCGCTTTTAGAACTTGAACAAAAATTTCCATCTGAAAAATTCATAAAGAAGTGGTTAGAAAGCAAATATTGCATCGGAATTAGGAAATATTTGTAGTAAACCTGAGAACCAGGCCAATATCCATGCTTCCATAATTAGTTTGGCAAATAACCAGTGATACCGTTGTTGATCGCCTGAGTGCTGTGTACCAAGACAACATTCAGACATTGATGTTTCAAGTAACAAATAGACTCGAATAAACCATAAACCAAGTTGCATAGAAAATGCAAAATTGCACAAACCAACCAATCGTTTGAGCCCCAAAATCCTTCCTTGCCTCCGATTGTAAAGCCAATCATCCTCCACGGGTACCACTCCTATCGTTCTAAGATAGTCACATTGCCTAACTATGGACGGTCATGTATAGAATGTAAATTCCAAACTTGTTTGACCATTAAACTTTAGGATGAATATTTCTGTCATGCAATATTTGAGCCAAAAAATAAATTCCTGTATGCATTTAGTCTATTTTGGCATTCCTATACTGGGGATGTTACTGGCTTGGTTGCATCCAAAAACGTGGTTATATAAACACTAAAAAGAAAATTGTTGCAGCCTGTCACCCTGTGGCTTTCCCATGTGTTCTCCGTTACTAAAATTAGCCATGTTACCAACACTTGGTCATTCATTTGCTGACTGGTCCAGAACGAAAGCTGATATCAATTTTAAACCCCATTTTATATATTGATCAAACCTTATTATGCATATGCATCGTTTACAATTGAAATTACCTCTCTGGGCAACAATGACTTCAGTGTTACCCATTTCAAACACAGCATAACTCAAATTAAATTGAAATTTAATACTATTCCAATCAAATTCCGTGCTTTCCAAACTATTAGGGAAAGCATTGAGATCAAGAAATTGAATTAATTAAAGAAAGATTTGAGTAACCGTCTGTTTGGTCACGCCATTAATTTCTGCTCGAAGAAGTTTCTCATCTGAGATAAATACCATATTTAATAATATTTTAAAAAAAAAAGGAAAGAAAAGAAAGGAAACTTGTTAGTTAAAACTAGAGAGAGAGAGAGAGAGATTTATATACTTCAGTTGGGCGTCGACTGCCAAACGAAGGCCTTTAGGGCTCACGTATTCCATCCCCGACGGTGTCAACTATGCCGCAACCGATGGCGAGGGAGAGCTGCAGGGGAGATGGAGGCGCGAAAATACATTTTTCATAAAGATCAATTTGGGTAATAACATCTAGTCACTAAGTTTTGACGAAACCACAAATAACGTCACAGTTTGTAATTGTTATCAAGTTTAGCTGGCCGGAGAAAGAAATTACAGTTGACCAGAATTGTCCCCAACATCAAGAAGTTAACAAATGTTATTGTTTCTTCTTCCTTCCTTCTTCATTTTTCTTCTCTTTGTGTTGCAAAACAAAACCTCTGTGCACTCCCTTGGACAATGGACAGCCACGTCAACAGTTCGGCGACGACAACAGTGCTATGATGATGATGATGAAGGATAAGATATATTTTTTTATTTTTATAAAAAAAAAGTTAGTTAAACATTATTGCATGTTAACGAAGATGTAGTTTTTTTTTTTTTTTTGTATATTGTGGTTGTGTTCGGTGGTTGTTCACTTGATATTACCAAAATATTGGAGGATATGCGGGAAATAAACATGCACCATTTCGATATGTGACCAAAATTTGAAATGAAAAAAAAAAAAAAACCATGAATTGATTTGGTGTGATCGAAACCAAGGTTTAGAAGCCATGTTTCAGTCACACAATTGTGGTTGAATCCTTGATTTCGTCACACCAAATCAATGCACTGATTCCATTCATATTTTTTTTCCTATTTTTCGGCCATTTTTCTTCGGTTGTCTGGACAGACCAAACAAATCAACTACCAAACATAATTATAACACGCAATAACCATCATTCACCTACTTTTAGTTATTTTCTTTAAATCACCAAACCTACCTTGTGTCTAAACCACACAACTTGATTTTGAGAAAAAAAGAAATAAAAAATTTCGATCAGGGCGTGTTTGGTTCGACTAAAACGAAAGAGATACAAAGATTAGTTAAATTTTTTACTTTTAGAAGTTTTTTTTGGGTTCACATATTAGTTATTTGGTCTGTTTGATTAAAAAAAATAATTTAGTTATTTTTATAAAAAGATTGTAAAATTGGTCATTTTAAAAAATTTCCCCAATACCAAACCAAAGCAAGACACATTCAAAAATTACCTTTTAAGTGTATGTATATATATATATATATACACACATACACTTAAAAGGTGATTTTTTTTAAATAAAAAATATAATGTTATACTTATTCACATATTTAAAGACATTATAATTAATATGCTTAATGTTTTCTAATAGCAATTTAACAAAAGAGTACTTACTCAACTTTAAAAAAATTTATAATATATTTAATATTTATTTAATAACCTTTAATACTTCAGTGCTATCCATTTTAAAATATTCTTAAATAATTTTTAAAAAATGATACCATAGTTAAATTTAAATGAGAAAATAAATAAACAAATAAATAAAAACACACACAGAGAAGAGAAAAAGAAGACCAAGAAAGCATGCCCTATTAGATGTAAAAATTGAGAGAGATAAATGAAGTAGTAGAGGAAAAAGGCAAAGAAAGTGATTTCTTGATTTTTCTTTTTTTTTTTTTGTATTTCTTTCTTTCCTTCCTTTTTTTTCCCTCTACTTTTTCCTTCAAACTCCATTAAAATATATTCATCTGAAAAAAAAAAAATAAATCCATCACAATGCATTCATTTGAAAAAAAAAAACACTGCATACTCTTTTCTTTTACCTTCAAATTTTATACTCCTTTTTAAAAAAGAATTTATTGTAATAAAAATTGTTTTTTTTTTCTTTTGAGGAATGCATTGTGACTGAGTTTAAAGTAGATAAAATGGTAGAGAAAAATAAGAGTTTGAAGATAAAAATATGATGTTTATGGTAATATTTGTTGAGGTAAAAATGTATTTTTTTTAAAATTTTTTAACTTATTCACGTGTTCTAGAGTATTATAATCAATTTCACACACGTAAGACACTGCAATGAAACCAAAGAGTACAAATAATACCTAATTGTACGTTTTATACCTGTTTGATACCTTGTGTGGCCACATGAACAAAGGCCAAAAATTAAGTACTTGAATAACAATTTTCCAAATATCATATGAATATTAATAAATGTAGAACACAAATGAAAAAAATACTCACAAAGTATAAAATCAAGAGTTAAAATTTATGGCACAAAACTAAAACTGTGAAACTTAAAAATGTGTAGCATCAAATTTATAGAAGTAATAGGAGAACATGGGTACACGATGACAAAATCTAAACTGAGAAGACTGGGCCATAAATCCAATAGCCATTTGTTTTATTTTATATCTTCACGTGTTTGTTTAAAACATTTTGGGCTGCGCTGCTTTTAAGAGCACATGCATGCATACATGATCATACATTCAAAGTAACTAAAGATTCTCAGCATTCAATACCTTTGCCCGTCCAAAACTATGACAAGAGAATCAATTTTGGACAAGCTTCGTTGCAAAGACAATATAATCCACTAGGAGAATTGTAGCTAATAAGATTTTTTATTTTTTTCCCAGGATTTGTCATTTGCCGCGACGAATGCTCGCACTTGGAGCAAACAATAGATATAAAAACATTAGGGCAATGACGGTGCTAAAGCGCGCTTTACAAGAAACAAATGAGCTAGATTACAAATATTTTCTACAAGTCCCTCGTTAGATCACACAGTCAAAAACATCATCTCAGTCAAAGGCAGTGACCTTGCTGCAAGGGGGAAGACATAGCCAACAGCGTACAATCGAGGATGTTAGGCTGCAGTGATGCGATTGTGAACCCAGCTGGTTGTGGAACTCCGGTTGATGGATGTTGAATCGAACTGCCACAGAAGAATTTGAATATACCAAGTTTCATGTCAATCTTATGTTGCACAAATGGAGAAGAGTAAAACAACCATGCACACGCAACTGTATCTTATTTTTATGCATCTTCTATGGTGTTCATGCAACAAAGTTCCATTACTTTTCCCAGATAACTGATTCCTATGATGGGAGTATGTGATTTATCAAACTATGTTAGTATGATCATAATTACATAATGAATGTGCCAAAGACAGGTAGTCAAAAAAGTGAAAAAACTAACTAAAAATTATCTGAGACACAGGTGCATACAACCTGGTGGGATTGGGGATGGAGGAAGAGGGAGGTCTTCGGTTCTAACAATTCATTGGGCCATTTCTAACAGAAGTTCATATTAACACTAATAAAAGCTACAATGCCTACTGTAATGTTGCAGCACTAATTAAAGCATGCAATATGTCAATATTGGATGGCTATAATGGATCAGATTGAGTCTTGGTACTGCTGCATGGGTAAACAATTAGCTAACACTAATCCCGACCCAAAGATACAACAGAAGCATAGGAGTAACAATATCAAAACAGTAGAAACTGTGAAGAATGTTCAACCTCCAGAGCCAAGACACAACCTAATTTTACCTCGAGCAGAGATTATGGGATGCGTGAACTAACCTAAATGACAGAGACAAGGAAGATTCAACTGGTGTGCACATTCCATTTTGATCAGGAGAAAGTAGTGACCAAAAAACTGGAACAGAGAAGTTGTAGTTCATTAGTAAAATCATCAATAGAGAGGAACAATAAAAATTTGCAAAATCACACAATAAAAGGGCCAATAAAAATTTGCTCTTTTTCCCTGAAACAATTGAAATGATACAAGACAATAACTCCTGCAACTTCAATGGAGCTTGCAGTTTATTCCTTGGGACAATGTATATTACAGCTTAAGTTCATAAGAAGTATAATGTTGCGTCAGTATTAAGACAACTGATCTAAAATTAATCTATGTGTAGTCTGTTAATGCCATTTTATTTTTCCAATAGGCTTTTCTTCCAATTATACACTACAAAATACCCCATGCACCACCATAAGACAACAAAAAGAATGGGGCATACAAACACCAACACTACGCAAGGCACAATGCTGCAAGACATTCTTTTAAAAGAACTATTTTTCCAATGAATAACAAAAAGACTTCAAGTAAAATTCATTATTGTGTTCCCTTTTAAGGACAAACACCCTTAATCATTGATCAGTTAGAAACATCAGAGAAAAAGACAGAATTACCAGACTGTTCTGAATGATCTTTGAGACCAGAGCATAACAGTATATCCTGCATAATGAAGTTCACTCTATTTCAGACTTAGATTATGGATAAAACATAATTTCAGCCATAAAAAAGAAATAATTTGTAACAGTATCATCCCAGATGGCAGTATCTGGAACTCACCTCTCCCATGCCTTGAGATACATTATGGACCATTTCTGCAGAAAATGATGTCAGTCAGAAAACTATCAAGTTTCAACATAAACCTAATATAATAGAAACTAGAAAGAGAACAAAATCAAAGAAAGGCACATGCACTCAAAAACAAAGATTGGAATCCGGAACTTTGGCCCTTGACAAATACATTACTTGAAGATGCTTAAATAAAGAAATTACTTAAAGAATTTCAACAAAGACTGAAGGGGTACTCATTGAGCAGCCCAAAGGTGCTCTTGAAAGCTCACACATAATTTTTCAAAAGAGGCAAGCTGATACATTACTTTCACATGGATTACCTATGTTGCTGTCCATGAATAGAATAAGAAGAAAATTCTAACTGAAAGAGTGGAAAATAGAGTGGGCAATTCAGGCAGGACCAAACAGAGATTATGGGCACTATGATAATTTTTATATTCAGTGGAAGAGCATGCAAGAGAAGGCAAATGCATATGTTAACTACAAATAAAGACGGAGAGATGGTGGCAGTTAGAGCAAGTTTCTGACTTAACATGGTAAATTGCTGCTTCTATCTGCACCTAAAATAAAATACTAATTTAATCATTATAAATGCAATAGGCACAATAATACTTACCCAAGTTGGAAACGCTCGGCTTTACTGCTAGTGATAAGCCAAGAAAACAGTCATCAGGTTCTGTGCCAAAGTCCCATAGATTCAGCTCAAGATTTGGCTGAGAGCCTGCAGAAGAATACATACAGAAAATTATATATTTACCCAATAAAGTAAAAACCAGATCACATATACATCGTGAAAACCAATGGTGAATTCAATAACTTACCCATGTTATTTAGCCTCAGCTCAAGTGGATCGTGGAGAGGGTATGGGACCCATGAACCCACCTATATTCCATGTGTTAGTAAATTAACATAGCAAGGATGTTTAAAAAACACTAGAGAAAGAATATTACATTAAAAAATGGATGTTGCAATGCTTGGTCTGCAGTTGGCCTCTTTAAAGGGTCCCATGAACAGAGTTGCTATGGACAGTCAAAAAACAAGGGTATAAGAAGTCAATTATTGCAAAATTTACTAACAAATAATCTAGTCAATGACAATCAGTCATTTCAATCAGTAATGAAAAGATAATGCATTGAAAATACACACCCAGAACAAATCAATAGCTTCCAAGCTAGCATTAGGCATGATGTCAGAAAGGTTGACAGGCAAAATCTATACAAAAAAAAGTTTAAAAAAATTGATTATTAGAGACAGTGTGAGCAATGCAATCTTGGAGTAGATAAAATTTTGAAAAATAGTCATGTCTTACAAAAGTTTTACCTCTAAATAAGTAATACTGATCAACCGAGAGACATTCGTTGCCTCAGGAAAAGCAGTCCAATCAGGAGCACCAAGAATGCAGCATATCTTGTTCAATTGATCAGTTTCGCTAACCATCATTAAAATCACCAACATTAGCATAATCCAAGTGCATGATCAACCATCATCAACTTTTATGCATTTAGTAATCCTAATCAATCAACATAAACATGGCCTGAATAAAGACCAAAACCGTCAATCCTTGATAAATAGAAAAGCATACAGATTTTCATACCAATGCACATAACATATAAAAGGTAAAATGATTTGTAGGTCTATAAAAGAAATGCCTTCATTCAA
This sequence comes from Swietenia macrophylla, assembly GCA_032401905.1. Taxonomy (NCBI): domain Eukaryota; kingdom Viridiplantae; phylum Streptophyta; class Magnoliopsida; order Sapindales; family Meliaceae; genus Swietenia; species Swietenia macrophylla. The sequence goes on along the minus strand of CP135579.1, from coordinate 94,427 downwards.
ACCTCATCCCACTATTACCCAAGGAAAAAAAAACTTGAGAATAAACCATAGGACAATAAAATCACCTGTCTCCAGGGAAGATTGGAGACAAAGTAAAAAGCTCAGCTAATATTGCACCAACTGCCCACATATCTGCAAATGAATTCAATAGCTAATCATCAAGCAATGAAAAGACAACTTGGAACAAGAAAATCACAAGAAAATGTGATAAATAAATCAACTCAGCAATAGCAAAATACACACTGTTTTATGCTAAAAAGTTCAACCACCACATACTCATGATAGTGCAAAATCTCATACCCATTAACAAGTGCCCACATACACACATTTTGCGAGCGAGAAAGAATATTAAAGTAATTCTTCGCTAAAAAAAAAAAAAAAACAATGTTCCCAAACTCACCAAAATATTTCATAATTTTCATGGTTGTGAACCCTCTTAAAAGGATAATTGTTGTTATATAGGTTGGGGTTGAATTTCCAGGCCATGACTCATCATCATAGACTAAAGCATTTAATAATCAACTGTTGATCCTATTCCACTTTAACATATATGCTATGATGTCCAAAAAGGCTAACAACACTTTCTATATTAACTGTTCATCTGATATCCAGAAATGATAGAAATGAATTGAATGTAAAATTGCCATTTTCATTATTCAAATTTTGGGGAGAAACTTTTAAAGGCTTTGCTTGAAAAAACTAGGTCTACTCTGAAAATGGAAAGTTCCCACCCTACTTAGTTGTTGGGCTGGGCTAGAGTTGGAAAGGGAAACTTTACTAATCTACCTACTCAATTACCAGTCTTTGCAAGAGAGCATAAGCAGCCCCTTTTGAAAATTAAGATAAAGAAAATTTACAAAGTAAAAAATAATATACACCTATTGAAGGCGTGTATGAGGAGGATTGCAGCAAAACTTCAGGAGCTCGGTACCTGGCATATTATCAACTAAGATCATCAGATACTATCTCAAAAATATTGAATGAATGGCATTATCAGTGGGATCACATGCATACCCACATTGGTGTGCATGTGTACACAAAACTTATTAATTAGATGAATGAGTGAGATGACTCACCAGCGTGTGGAAACATATTCAGTAAATGGAGGCATTGACGACACTTCTCTAGCCAGTCCAAAATCAGCAATTTTGAGAACATCGTTTGTTACCAGCAAATTCTCTTCAAAAAAGGGAATGATTTTTTATTATGGACTTGTCAACAAAATCTAAACAAGCCTCCATGGACTCGCAATAGGAAAAAGAAACTACAGAATGTAAAGGTATGACAATGACAATTTTAATGTAATAAAAGAAATGGTTAAAGTCAAATTTTTACCAGGCTTCAAATCCCTATGAAAATATCCATTCCTATGCATGTGAGCTAGTCCTTGCAGCATCTGTGACATGAAGTTCCGTATCTCTCCCTCCAAAAGTGGTCTTTGTCGTTCTCTCATTATATGGTAAAGATTATGCTCCTGATAAGTTGAAGTCCACAATCAGGCACCAAGTTACAATGACATGACATTCATCCAACCTTCACTAAAGGTACAGAATATTGCTTTCTGTGAAAAAGTAATATGAACATATATGTTGCAACAATGTCACAACTAAACTTCGGTAAGGTAAAACCATCTATATTTGCAGTCTAATTTCAGTAATATGCATTTACATCCATACCAACTAAGCCAAGGGTTGTAGTCAAATGGGTTGCAAACATCAAAACTTTGTGAATATGTATCAATTAATCAAACACGATTAAAAAAAAAAAATTATCATGCTACCGTGTGCCATGTGCTCGGTGAATCGTGATGTGCAAACTTCTGAATATGATGTGAATAACCTGGACTTATCATATGTCACCAATAGAATATATGAAACATCAAAAAATAACAAAAACATGAATGAAAGCAACCTCACCATGTATTCAAAAATGAAAAATAGTTCATTGTTTTCCCTGACAACCTCCTTCAACTTTACAATATTGGGATGATTCAATTTATGAAGGGCCTGCAGAAAATAATGTTATTCATACTGATCAAGACAAAATGAGTCTGAAAATATGATTTATAATTTACGAAACTTCATTGAATCATACCTTACAACAATATATACAGTATATTACTACTCAATGAACACTAACACACACCTTAACTTCTTGCAAACTCATGCACTCTTCCCAAAAATAAAACTTTCTTTTCATTTTCTTGACAGCAACCTAATATCAGAGAACAGAACAATAAGCGGATAATCAAAGCAGAAAAACAGCACAAGGAATCCTACTTGCCAGCAACTTTGCACAAAATGTATTGCATGCCAACGAACATAATAATTGATGTTTTGCATTGTAGCTATATCCATTATCTCAATATTTTTTTCTCAGATATTGTGCTGCTCCTTAGCTAATTTTGACTTCTCAAGAATGCAAGCTATTTTTATTTATTTGTTTATTTTGTGAGACAAAAAAGGTGTTAACTGGGAAATATTAGGAGGCTTCATAATTCTAATTCTCAACCACATCTTAGGGGTTGAATGCTCGCCATTTCTCACTCCTTCAATTATGAGCAGTTGAACAACATTAAATAAAAACAATCTTGCCTATAAACGGTTAAAGTTGCTGATCTTCACAAAAGTGAGCCAGACCTTATTTGACTACATTGAAGAATATAAAAGTTCATCAGAGCATTAACCCTGATCAAGTGCTTCTAGGGAACAATACACTTCAATAACAATGACAGATATGCATGACATAGATAGGTACTTAACAAGCATGATAAAAGTTCAAAAGTTATTCATAGATGGAGTTTCCTACTATTTCATAAGTTTCGACATTGAAGGCCTTATATACACAACCACAAGTACCATCTCCAAGCTCTTCCAAAATTTTGTACCTAGAGAAAATGGGGTCAAACAAAAGGATCAGATCACCTCCACAATGATTCTCACGAAATTATAGCCTGAAAATCACTCACAATCTAAAGCACAGACAAGAAGCTCACCTTTCCATTATTTTGAGATGCAACAAATAACAACCAAATTTGTCAATAAACTTGTAACAACCTCCAAATAGAGGAGTCTATTATATAGACAGGGTGTCTCTCACTAGATTGAATATATGGTTTAGTGCTAAACTGTAGCTTGAAATGTAAGATGTTGACGGGAATCCGCGTCTCATTGTAAGAGTGATTGAATATCAGCCAAAAATTTGTCAACATTCTTATACGCAGCTTCTACAAGCTGCAATCAGCTCGTGTCATCAAAAGATAACCACTATATGAATCTTCCAGTAGAACTCCAGCTGAAACAGAATTCAATTCAATGCAACAATCCATTTGCAATAGCATCAATCTTCCAAAAACTAGGAGATAGCTTGCTAAATAGGTCAACAATCAATAAAAACCAAACAATGCAAATTCTTCAGTATAAGCACTGGAAATAGAAATGATCATTTACTCGGAAACAAAGACCAAATTCCCTTGCCTACTTTTATTGCAATGTTATAAGATGAAGCCATCATATCACAGTATTTTACGAACAGCAGCCGAAAAGTCCAGAAAATAAATAACCACGTGATTTGTTTCTCCGGTTTCTTTTCTATCCCAGCCAGAAGCATAGCCTGGCCAAGTTTTCCAAGGTAAAAAAAAATTATAGGTATAAAAATCGTTTTCGATATCTAGCCAACAAGATATTAGTATGGCTTTATCCAGTTTAATTTGAATTTGTAGATTATGTCTATGGTCCCAGTAACAAATGCATCAACAATTTAAGATTTACAAAATACTCGCCATCATACAATTAGAAAAATTTATAAAAAATAAATCATCACATAAGAATCACTGGATGTAGAACTATTGGCCAGTGATTCTTAAACACAAATACTAAATCATATTTACATCAAATATAGTGATGATAAAAACATCACCAGACTACCCAGTCAAGACCTTAACTTTCTAAAAATAATTTTAAAAAGAAATATCAGTTGTCAATTTCAAATACAAAAAAAATAAACTATAATAGAATTACTCTAAATATATTTTAGTTGAATACCACTTATTCTCACCGATTAATCATATATTCGTATCTCCTGATTTAAAAAAATAACAAGCAAAGCCGCAATCAATTGAAAATTTTGATAAAAGTTTATATGTCTGATAGCTGAGAAGTTGCCGGAAAAATTAAAATTCCGAACTTAAGTTCTAAGTTCATTAACACCTCCATTCACTGCAAACTCAGCTGAGTTTGTCAAAAAAATTAATAAAAAAAAATCTCTTATAAAGTAAAGCTAAATGAGAAAAGGAAAACGTCCATTTTCTCGGCAACCAAACATAGAATAAAACCGAAAAATCCAACTGCATTTTCAACAAGCAGGCAACTTACAGCAAAAAATAAACAAAAACAGACCAAAATAGAAAAAATAAAACAAATAAATGATCGATAGTGATAAACTCACCCCTTGATGCTTAATAGATAATATCAAGGATCTAAAGATGAAGAAAACACATCGCCAACAATGCGCTAGAGCCAATTTCGTTGAAAAAGAAGACAATAAAAATTTTATAGAGAGAGAAATTTTAGATTACAGGTTAAGCCATGAGAGACGATTCCGCAGAAGAAGAGGAGGAGAAGAAACCAAATAAATTTTGATTTATTATTGATTTTTTTTTTAAAAAACTGAAACGAAGGTTGTGGTAGGGAATGGAGGTGGTCCCCGCGGTGATAAGATACTATTTATTTTTAAATGACTGGAATGTCCTTCAACGACTTATTTATTACGGGAGCTTTATTTTCATTGACGACTTTAAACCAAATTACGGGATGAGGACGACGAGCCAACGGTATATGTCAAATAACGATAATATTCTGGGGTATTCACGTCAATATGGCATTGATTTGGTACCCCCTAGTTATTGGTTTGGCGTGCAGGCCCTTGGATTGGATTCTGGCGAAATTTCTTGCAAGATAAGATAGTCAGGGTTGCGATTACGCAAAATTTTCATAATTAAAAATTTGTGGGAAAAAGAATACCAACAAAACAATATTGGTCTTCGTAGTCTCAATTCTAGTTTTGTTATTTTTATTTAATTTGAGTCCTTTTTATTATTTTAAAAATTAGAAAAAAAATAGTAATTGAAGTGTAAAAATAACATTTATATCTCTAAATATCATTTTTAGCTCTATTTTAACACTAATTTTGATTTTTATAATTTTTTAATAATTTTACTTGATTTTAAATACAGTTTAATTGAATTTTAATAATTTTTTAATTCATTATTTATTTTATATATATATATATATATTTTTAACCTTTAAATAAAATTTTTAAATAATTATCTTATGATATCTTGATATTTTTTTGTTATTAAAATGATAATAAATAATTAATTTATAATTTCTTATATTGTGTATAAAAAAGTTGTACAAATTAATTTAAATAATTAAATTTTAAATCCTATTAAAAAAATACAATTGATATTTTAAATGTTGGTTAATTTATTGTATTTTGTTTAAATTTAGTTAATTTGAGTAAATTAATCTCTGCAACATTTTTCTATACAGTGCGAGAAATCATAAAATAATTATTTTTTTTAAAAGACAAAGTAGAACTAAAATAATACTTAGAATTATAAATGTTATTTTTTTTCCCTTCAATTATGAATTTTTTAAACTTATGTAAGTAAAAAGGACTTAAGTAAAATAAAATAATAAACAAAGAGAAATTAGGTAAATACATTCTTGAATTCTTTTTTGAAACAAGTAGGATTTAAGTAATTAAACCCCTTGTAAATTATCATCACAATTGACATCAAATTTGATTAAATACGTTTGTGGTTTTGTTACCGATTATTTTTCTCTTTGGTGTCAACTCTTTTTTTTTAATTATTATTCAAAATAATAATTCATGACAAGATATTTAATAGATAGTATATACATTTAATGTCGGTTTAATGCTTTTATATCTAATTTCTCCTAAAAAAATTGTTTTTATTTCTTTAATTAATAACTAATCATAATAAAAATATTAAAACTATAAATTTTACTCGTATAAATTAGTTATGTAAATATTAAATCATTATCATATGACTTGTACGATTTATTTTATTTTACTCTTTTAAAAATTTTATTTATTTACTGTAAAAATTCATAACATCTGACATAACACTTTTGCATTTATAAAAATACTCCGTGATCATAATCGTCCTAGTCCAAGATGTAATCAAAATCAAACCAACAAATATTTACAACAATGAACCATTTCCTGAATATCTTGCAAAATTTACAAGCATAATCACATCCCAAATGACACTAGATGACTGGTCTCTGTCTGTAATGTAGTTGGTCAACTAGATTTAGAAGAAGATTAAGGGATTTGTCGGGTTCATCTCCCTTCAACACAAACTCAATATAAGTTACAACCGAAGAAGTTTTATGCTCGATGCCACTGCATCTCAAGAGGTCAAAAACCAGCCTTTCAGCTTCTTCTCTCATCCCTTCATTGTAAAAACCTTGAATCACTGAGCAATAAGACGCAAAAGAGGGAACAAATCCATTGTTCAGAATTAGATTCATCACCTCTATGCAACTATCGTATTTCCGCTCCTTGCAGTAGCATTCGATGATCGTACTAATGGCCTTGTCCGGAAAAAGACCGGATTTCACAATATCTTTGATAATATGATCTGCCTCAGGAATTCTCCCCGCTTTGCATAACTCCACAATTAAAAAGTTGTAGAAATCTGTAGTCGACCCACCACATCTCTCAATCTCATTTACAAGTCTGAAGACATGTTCAACATCTGTTTCCCTTAAAACATTGTTGTAAGAAGAAGGCTCACAATCATCATCATTGTGCTCCCAATGTAGTGAATTAGCATCAAGATGACAACTATAGCCTACACTTTGTACTCCACTAGCTTTGTTTGAAGGAACAACCGCTGCTAATAGAGCAGAATATATATGGGTATTGAGTTGACAACCATTAGTAACCATGATGCTCACAATTTTGAAAGCATGATCTAATCTACTAGCACTAGCATGTGCTTTCACTAAAATGGTATACGTTATGTGGTTTGGAGATACTCCTAAATCAAACATCTTAAAGAGAAGCATCTCCGCCTCCTTAATTCTGCCACTTTGGCACAGTCCATTGATCACAACATTGTATGTGTACACATTAGGGAGGCAGCCAGCAAACTTCATCACTTCTATCATGCTCAATGCAAGGGAAACCTTACCCGCTCGGAAGAGCCCATCAATTAAAATTGTATAAGTCACCACAGATGGAACTAAACCATACTTTAGGATCTTTCCAAACATTGCATATTCCTCCCTCAACTTGTTCTCTTTGCAGAGAACATCAAGAAATGAGTTCAAAATATGAGGAGTTTTCAGAATCATATTCCCAACCATCTTCTCAAAAATCATTAAAGCATATCCAGTTTTACCACTCTTGCAATGCCCATCAGTTAGGGCTGTAATTGTTACTTCATCAGGGGATATTCCTTTCTTTACCATCAACCCAAAGAACCCATTAGCTACCTCTGGCTTTCCTTGTTTGCAGAGCCCATCAATCAATGAGGTGAAAGAATAGCCATTTGGGACAAGACCAAATGAGCTCATTGAATTAAAAATCTTCAAAGCTATATCAAGTTGGCCTTCTCTGCAGAATCCATCTACTAGAATATTATAAGTTACCTCATCTGGAAATAAGTCATTATCAACTACTCTTTGCAATAGGTGCAGCGCTTTGTAAGGTTGATTGATTCTACACAACCCTTCCATAATCTCATTGTAGGTACGTATATTAGGTTTGCATGTTCTTTTTTCCATAAGAGCAAGTAGCTCAAAAGCAGCAACGATCCGCCCTTGTTTGCAATATCCATTAATCAACACATTGTAAGTTACTACACCAGGATGCAGCCCATCTAGGAGCATCTTTCTAAACATTCCATTAGCCTCACCAATCTTCCCTTCTCTACACAATCTATCAATCAAGACAGTGTAAGTATGAACATTTGGTTTACATCTATTCGCAACCATCTCATCAAACAAAATCAATGCTTTATCAGTCATTGCAAAATCACATAAAGCTTTTATGAGTACAGTATATGTATGAATACTCGGCTGGCAACCCTTCTCACGCATTTCTTCCCTGAAAGAAAAGGCTTCTTCAAGCCTACCAGCATCACATAAACCATGCAATAGTATTGAAAACGTGACTGAATTGGGTCTACATTCACCCTCTTTGGACATTATCTCAAACACCTTGAATGCCCCTTTTAAGTCATTATCCCGGCAATGACCCAACACCAAGGAAGTACAAATATGAGTATCTAAACTAAACCCAAGTTTTAAAACCCTGCACAGGAACATTTCAGCAGCTTGTACAAGTCCATTCTTGCATAAAGCATTAATCAAAGTTCTGTAATCAATTGCACCAACGACAAAACCATCAGCAGTCATTTTTCCATAAACCGTATATGCTACAAAACCCAAATCTAACTTAGCTAAAGACATTAAAAGACTGCTATAACAAGGGTAATTAAGCCTAAACCCATCCTTGCTCAAGTCAACAAGAGCATCAATTAGCTTCAAAATGTCCTTTTCACCATCACTACACTCCTTAATCAGTTCAACGATAGCCTTATGTGCAACCCCATATAAATTACAAGATGCAACTAAATTCAACAAAAGGATTCTGCTATCTAAATCATAGCAATAAGCGGAATGCTTGCAAACCCAATTGAAAAACCGAACACCTAGGCGAGCGTTGTTGCCTTGAAGAAGTATAACTTGGGATGCAACACGTGGAGTCATATGAGAAACAAGTGATTTAAGGAGGTTGTTTTGTTGCCAGTTGGGTTTGTTAAGGAAGGCGGATACTTGATAAGCAGTGTCATTTATGGTCTCTGGGTCTCTTAGGTTGTAGGAAGAAACCGAGAAGAGCTTGTTAATGTAAACAGATCGAAACACATGAGGTCTAAACCCATGCTTGGTGAGCCTGTTCAGATGGATAAACATGCAGAGAGAGAGAGAGAGAGAGAACCATAAGGTGAAAACGAAGTCGTATTCGTATGGGTTGAGGTAACCCGACCATGAACCGGAGGACAGACGGCCTAGTTTTGGTTTGGAATTGATGTACCGTATGTTCTTGCTCTCTTTCGGTTTTTTTTTTTTTGCGAGTATAGTAGTTTGCCAAAAGACAGGCAAATTTGCGATTTAGTCCTCAAAAACATAAAAAATAAAAAATAAAAAAAGTGATAAATCAGAACTAAAATGATATATATACATATATATATATGTATGTATATATTATTTTTGCAATTATTATACTCATCATTTAGTGGCACGAGGTAATATTGAGTACATATATTTTTTACATTTCATAGGCTAGTGAAGTGTTAATGGATGACAAATTGGAAGTGGTTAAGGATTTGAGATTTTATTTAAAAATTAGACACAACACAAAATTTGGAAAGAAATACAGAAAGATTTGAATTTCAAGGCATAGGCAGGTCAATACCTTTGCCATATCTAATAAAAATCACTCGAATAATTAATGAACAAATTGACATTATAAGAAAGAGAATTTTTGTCATTTATTGCTGCAAGAACTTGTGCCATGCTCAAGTGGACTCAAGCTGAACGACCAAGGGAAGGCGCCAAGCTCATACGCTCAATACTGCAAAATAACCACCTCTTCAACTTCAGTTTTGCATCCCAAGCATGCTCAACCAGAGCCAGAATCAAAATATTTTGAATCAAAACCGTATCCATCGTAATAGCCTATCAGTTACAGTATCTTGTTGAAAGAAATTGCCAAATGATACTCCATGTCTAATGCTTTCTACATGTTCTTCACACAAACAACTACTTCAGAAAAGATACAAAAGCAAATTTCAGCCAAATTACATTCCACTTTTTATGGCTCCACAATGACCTTCCCGGTAGCATGGCCACCACTACTCTTAGCCCAAGCATCTTCAGCCTTGCTGAGGGGATGCTTTGAATCTTTGACTGTCTTTAGCTTCCCTTCTTTCATCAACTTAACCAGAAAATCAAGGTTCTCACTCTTGGGTATCAAGAGCAGTGGCACCAGCTGCTTCTTGGAGAATGTAAGTTTCTTCAAAGCACAAGTCAACATGGCACTGAGCCCAGGAGTGATATCTATCACCTTCCCATTTGCTCCCAGATTTGGTTCAAAAGCAGACCAGGGAATGCCTGTTGCACAATGGATCACGGCATCATATTTCCGACCAGACGGACTCCTTAGAGCTGCCCCGTCTGGGGTCTTATAATCAAGAACCTCATCAGCACCTAAACTCTTGACAAATTCAATGTTGCGAGCCCCACAAGTGGCAGTCACATGTGTGTTTCCAAGCTTTGCCAATTGAACGGCATAGTGACCCACACCCCCAGAACCAGCAGTAATCAGAATATTTTTCTGCTCGCCACTTCCATCAAGCCTGATACCAGCAGATTGAGTAAGGGCCTGGTGAGCAGTGAGACCAGCAACAGGTAAGCCAGCACCTTCAGCTGCTGAAATTTCTCGTGGCCTACCAACTGTCAAGCTCTCCTTAGCCACTGCAAACTCAGCTAGTCCACCACCTTTCTGTCACAGGTATAAAAAATTCAAACTGAAGCAAAATGGGTATATGAGGTCCAGATAATCAAGATATGATGTAACCAAAGTGAAAAATCAATTTTCAAAGGTCGCACATTCAACACATACAAATTTGGAAGCAACAGCCTCAAAGAAGTCACCTCTGATAGTCTAGCATGCCCTCTGCGCACAAATGTGATAAATGCACGTAAAGGGCATCTATGTTGCACTTGATAAAATCACACAAAAGTATAGCACTCTATTAAATTTCTATTCATTTGTGTTTTGACTGTTTCTTAATCATGAACCGCACTAGACAAGAAATCGAATGAAGTCTTTGGCACACAAACGTGACTTGAATGGTCTTAGGTCACACCACTTTAAAATCTTTTGGCAGTGCTGCTGTGCATTAACAGAGTTTATGAATTATCTGACCATTATATTATTAATTTAAATAATAATGATACTTCCATGGGTACCCCTGAGGTTTTGCCCATATTGACAAAATCCCATGTCATAAAATTAGCCTCGAATGTTCCCTAGATATCAAAATAAGCCACCAATGCCCCTACCGTTACTAAATTCTCAAGAATTGGATGTCTGACATTACTATTATTATAATGCCCCAAGCCAAAATTTTTTTAAAGCCCAATCCCTTAATTTTTGGCCCATGTATCTTTATATATATAAGTGTATCGATTAGTATAAGTTAAAAAAAAAAAAAGAGGAAGAATAAGAAGATAATCACAATTCTCCGATTGTCCTCTATGCAAGCTCTGCCTAAGGTTATTGATATTGAGTACATTTATACATCCTAAAATTAAATAATTGAATAAATATAATGATACTTCCTTTTGAAAAGTTTGTCTTCGTGCTTGATGGTGAATCTTGAATAATCTTGAACAAACTTGTATACTTAAACCAACTTTTTGACAAAGTGACCTTCATCATAGCAAATTTTAAATAATTGAACTAACTTTTAATAAAATGATCTTCATGATGACGAATCTTGAATAATTTTAAATAATTGAACCAACTTTTTGACAAAGTAGTCTTCAGAATTGATGTAAGTCTTGCAAGTTGAATAATATTACTGAAGTTGTTTGCCTCCTTTTGGTCATGAGATCTTGAATAATTTTGCACCGACAATTTTGTTGTTTTTGCTTGAATGATTCATTTTGTTGGTAGTCAAAAGAGTTTTAAGAGAATGGACCACCAAAGGGGTCGTCTGAAACTTTATTTGAATTTGTTGAAAATTCTTCGCTGTCATCTTCCATTTGCTTAATTATTTCATCAAATAATTTTGTATATATTTTCTTTTTATCTTTTCCTAGCTGGGGTTGGAAGTGAAATTGTAGATGCAAGTGGAGTTTTTTTGGAGACTTCTTTAACTACTTTGGTGATTTTGTAACCAGTTTGCTTCCATTTTTGCATTGTGATGAGGGAGACTCTGTTGAGGTTAAATTTATCCCACCATTTGATTCTAAATTTCCTTACAAAGGAAATATTGCAATTTGGGTAAAACTGGGTTACCAAGTAATGCCATGAAAGTATCCATGGTATTTGAAAATCCATATAGAAGGCTAATTGTTGAGAAATATGGTAATTTGACATATTGTCTTTGTACCAGGATAGAGACAGATGGCTGATTTATCCTAGATAAATTAATTTTATTGGTCCAAAGAAGAACCACCATTGTTCAACCATGTTGAAAACATTTTGAGACAGTTTTCACTGAATTGAATAAAATAGAAATGGTCATAAATTTTGACATAGAACATGTACCATGCTCTTTGATAATCAATAAAATTGTAACCATTTGGAATAAAAGGAATGAAAAATTGACAGGTCATGCGTAATGTGAGAAAATCACTTGAAGTAAGGACTTGTTTAATTTTGTAAGTTGAGCAAGCTATGTCATCTGAATTTCTGGGATAAGCTATGTGAGAAAATCACTTGAAGTAAGGATTTGTTTAATTTTGTAAGTTTAGTAAGTTATGTCATCTGAATTTCTGGAATTTCGGTGATGAGTAATTTCGACAGAATTAGTGTAAATGAGAACTAATTCGTAGAATTTGCGATTCTCATTTAGATCATCAGTAACAAATAAGAACTTTTTTGTAATTTGTCATAATTAATATTTTTATTCTAAAAATTCAAAATTCAAAAATTTTTAAATTAAAGTTTAATTTAATTTTAAGTTAATGACTTATTTATATTTTGTTATTAACAGTTTAAGTTATTAGTTATTTTAGCAATTATGTATTGATTTAAAAATAATACTAAGTGATAATAGGGAGAAAAAGGAAAAGCAGAAGGGTTATAAAAAAACAAACATTTGTTGATCGTAATAGGGAGAAAAAAGAAAGAGCAGAAGAGTTATAAAAGAACAAATATCTGTTGATCTAAATAGATAATTCACATTTAATTAAGTATTTTAATATTTTAAAAACTGAAAAGTAAAATTCTATATTTAAAGTTATATAAAAAAAATTATATTTCAATGACATGATTATTGTTTTATCCTACTTTGTATAAATTCTTTAAGAATTTAACAATATTATTATCATTAAATTATGCTTCTGATATTTGCAATATTATAAAATGATATAAATAAATTATTTTGTTATTACTGTATGTGATTGAATTATAAAATAACGTATGACCTTTTATTTATCACCGGTAACTATGAACTGAATTCTCGTTTTACAATGAAAACCCATAAACTTAAAATTATGGATGACGATCCCTGAGTATAAAATTGCTAAAGTATGCAAACTACATATTTCTTGAACCATCATTGATAATAGTCTCCAAAATTATGCATTACACATAATAACAACTAAATTGTATTATTGTTATGTTATTATTGTTTATGCTTATTTATATTTATATTAATTTAATTAATTAAAAGCATAATTATTATTAAATTTATTTAAAAAATATTAATTATATATGAATATCTACAGAGTTTCATCTTACACCTTACTTTTCAAATTCTTTTGGAGAAAATTGTCTTCTTACTAGATATATTTTGAGAAAATATTTACAATGTATATAATATTTGTTAGAACGTTATAGAAAAACTGTTTATATTTAGTTAAATAAATATATAAAATTTTAATATGATAAATTTTGTTGTGATAATAGTTTGAAATTTTATGTAAAATATTAAGAGTTTGAAATTTTATGTAAAATATTAAGAGTGTTATAAAATTTCAATACTTACAAGTCTATAATGATATTGTCTATGTATAATAAAAATTCTATCAAAATGTCCATAACTTTATTCTTATATTTTAGATTATTCCATTAAATCCTAATATACGAACTCTAATTTTAAGAACGTCACAATTATAATGACATATTACCCTCTATTTTAATGTTTTTTACACATTTTCCTCTTTTTTTTTCTTTTACCTACACTAAAGTCTAAAATAAAATTTTAATTTTTAATAAACGCTCTAATTATTTTTTTGCCCCTTAGAAACACTTATAATTATAATATGAAAATTAATTTTGTTTTTTTTCTCTCTCCTCCTACATTTACATTTATTCACTTTTACATAAATTTAATTCAGAAAAGAAAATTTTATATTTTCTAAACTCAACGATTATATTTTCTTTTTCCTATCTTCACCTAGATCAAGAGATTTAAAAAAAAGCAATATTAATATAGATAATTCTCAAACAACTCTTTTCAAAACACTAGACTCAGCACGAAAACTCTAAAAATTCACCAAATCCAAAAAAATCAACTCACTAATACTTAAATCAAACTCACAAAAAATCAATTGAATCCACCAAACCATAGAAAACCCCAAACATAAACTAAGAAACAAGAAACCACACAAACCCATAAAACAAAAACTCATAAGCAACTATGTGGAACAAGGCGAGACTGCTCATGCTGGCTGCTCATGCTGGTTATAAAGCCCACTGAGCAGTCATCTGTAAGACAACTTGATTGACTTAATTTGCACCGGTTAATGATGAAAATGGGAAAAAGGAAGAAACTGAGAGAGAAAATGACAAAAGGGAAAGAGGGGGGAAAAGCAAAGAAAGAAAGAAAAGGATAGAGATAAGAAAAAAGAAATAAAGGTTAAAGATGAAAAAAGATTTGATAAGACCTATGTAATTTGGGGACATTAGAGGCTAATCCTAACACCTAGGGGATAATTTTGATAATTGACCAAACTCTAGGTTAATTCAAGAAAATATCCCATAAAAGGTACTACACTCAAGCAATTTGATATAGTTAATCGTCACACAACAAACACAGGATAGTACCAATACATAATTCAATACAAAACAATCCAATTCGGTCCAGTTAGTAATGCCAACAGACCGAGTTTGGGATGAATAGTCCAAACCCACATTTGTATTCGCTAAAAAAATTCAATACCAAGCTCTCTTTAAACCCGTAATGGGTTGATGTTTTATTACCAAACTCGTTTTAAGGGATACTTAAACTTTGCCAAACCCATGAGATATTCATAGGTTTTTTGTCTTTTCAACTACACTTTTAATATTATTAAAGATCAAATTTAACCTTAACATATCTAATTAAAACTACAAATTTTGAGCATGAATTCAAAATAAAGTACATTACTCCCATAAAATATCAAGTACATCAATATAAAATAAATTGTTCCTACTAATTAAAAAAAAAGTACATAATTATTTTACAAATTCACACATAAAACATCACAAATATAAAATAAAACTCCGCAAACTCAAAACAACATCTATATATAAAAATATATAACCCATAACAAAACACGTAACAAGTTTTTATTTTTTATTCCAAACCCGTTGAGGACATACCAAACCAATCTCACTAAGTTTGGGTACTAGCAGGTTGGCCAGTTTGTGAGTAAAATTGCCATCCCTAAGTCCAGTCCGATGCAAAAAAATTAATACAATACAATACACAGCAGTAAACACACCCAAAAGGTTGTGGCCATCATATGACAAAGAGACAAAATTTAGTGAAGCCTAATCTCTGAGATGTCCACTTAAATGTCCCAAAACAAATTAAACTTAAAACTAAGGACTGATGAAGCTTCACTTCTAGATATTATGGTTCATGCCAATGATCTATCTAACAGCTGCAACAACATAGGCTCCA
The DNA here is from genome assembly GCA_032401905.1 of Swietenia macrophylla. Lineage (NCBI taxonomy): Eukaryota > Viridiplantae > Streptophyta > Magnoliopsida > Sapindales > Meliaceae > Swietenia > Swietenia macrophylla. The sequence continues at coordinate 78,700 of CP135579.1, read as the reverse complement.
AAATTCTCTTCATTTTGGAATATCATCAGAGGACAATAATTTTTTTGCAATGCTATTGTGAGCTCAATTACCAAATTGTAACGTTGTTGATTGTCATGATTTAAACAAGCATAACATGCAACACAGAGAGAAAACAAACAATTTATTACTATACTCCATCAAGTAACTGAAAAGGGTTCTTTTCAACTAGAAGAGTGGTTGCTTATCACCAATCATACGAGTTTTGCTCATGATCTTAATTTTAAGCTTTCTAAGAAGAAGAGCCTTGAAGACTAGAAATAATCTAAAATAAATTGAAGTTGAGATGAAACCAAAAGAATACTAGTGAGCACTTACAAGGTGGCTAAGCATAGCTACAACTTTGTCACCAGCTTTGAAATTTTTAACTTCTGGTCCTATCGCTATGACTTCTCCTGCTACATCAGTTGCTGTTCCAACAAAAGACATTAAGCCAAAATTAAAATTTAGAAGTACTCAGCTTCTTATTGATTTATATAAATATGCATAGAGATACTAATACAGCACAAACCAGAATAAAACTCATAGATACCCAATTTTGAAGAAAATATAATAAAATGGTATAGAAAACTTCCTATCAATGAATATCTATCCAAGATTGATATTGATATTGTTGGAGTGAAATCAATAAGCACCATATGCATGTACTATGAGATTATGTAGCTTGTTTTAAGATTGATACCTATTGGTGACAAATAGTCATTGTTTTATACCAACCCAATTAGCCACAAGACACACAAGACCTTGTAAAGAAAATACCAAGTGAGAAGTCCCATGCCACAACAAAACAGCTTCCAAAGTTATCATAAAACTTTGAGGAACATATTACATAAATCTTGAGTCAATTAACAAATAAACACTCACGAATTCCACATTTTTAGTAGGATGAAAAAAAGACACAATCCTTTTCATTATCGTATCAGTACTTAAAGCTGATTTTCAGCAAGTCACTGTAATTTTAAAATGTTACTAAAAAAATAAAAAAAATAAAAATAAAAATAAAAGAACACAGAGGCCGAGCTGAATAATGAATTCAGAGTTACAAGTAGCACAAATAATATCCACACATATGAAGTACAATCTATAAGGACAGAAGTTATTAAAAGATTCCAGTCCATAAAAATAAGAGGTAAAACTAATTTACCAGGCATGTAGGGAAACTTGCGAGGCAAAAAAGGCCGTAGCATGCCCTTCTGTATTTTCCAATCAACTGGATTTAGACTAGTTGCTTCCAGTTTCAGCAAAACCTCATCTTTGTTAGGAGTCGGAACTGGGACATCCACATGCTGCAACCAGCATATATTTTATATCATTCAATACCTTAATTATTGTATAAAGTAAGTGGGAAATGGGGGAACATATTCACAAATGCCAACACCTCAAGGCTATGTTGAAACTTTTTCTACGGTATCCTAATTTTGAAAGATAAGCTTGTTGATAAAATTGTCTTTTAGGATTGTTAATATCTAAGTTTATCAAAAAATCAAAATTAAACAAAAAGAAAAAAAAATCCCAAACATGCCATCGTTAAAATGAAGATGATCAAGATGATAAAGAAAGTAAAACGATTTACCAAAATAACAAGCACTTAAATAAAAAATTCAATAGAATCTAAACAAATTTAATTCCGAAAAGAACTACACGCATAAAATTACAGAACCAGTCAAAAGCTTCTTCAATGTAAACTTCATAGCTTCAATTCATATGCCTAATCTTGAGCTATGTCACAACAACAAACAAATATACGCACGGATAATAAATAAATAAATTAATTAATTGAGAACTCACAAGAAAAAAAATAAATAAATATATAACCTTCAGACCATCAGCTCCTCCACCATAACTATCATACTGAACCGCGGACATGATAACCTTCCCTGCCATTTTCGCAGCTCACAACAGAAAGGCAGCTTCCGCAGGATTTGAGAGAGCGAGAGCGAGGGGGAACAAAAGAAAATCTCTATTAATGTAGTGAGTAATTCAGGGGTGGTGACTGCCTCACGGATGGAGTACGACAAAACGAAATTGGCTAGAATTGACGCCAGGGGATAAATATCGTGCGCGAGACGCGTGGCTCAAACTAAAATCCGTGGCGTGGACGCTTATGTTCAAGGAAATTTGGCTATGTGTACGAATATATGACAAATAAAAGCATCTAGAAATTAGATTAAAGACAAAACAGCAGCGTAGCCAAAAAACAAAAAAAGAAAAAATTTCTAAGGTACCGAGCCGGGTCGGAAGGTAGGGATTTTTTCACGCCCTTACAAAAAACCTTTGCTTTCCAGAATTACAAGTAGCAGCAGCAGCAGTAAAAATAATAATAATAGTAGCACATTAAATAAATTTTTAACTTAAAATCAAAAATAAATAAATAAATTATTAGTATGTTTTGTAAATTTTAATTATGTTAAATCATGTCACATAAAATTAAAAATAAAAAAAAATAATTAAATCAATCAAGAAAATATAAATATAATACTAATTCGCTAAACATAATATTTTAGAATGAAGATCTCATATGTGCAATTCAAAAGTGAAAATGAGTAATCTTATCTTTAGATTTTAAGAGTTAAGAGAAATATGAAAAATAAAACTGTAGAAAGTAAAAATAAAGAAAATGTATTTCTTTTTAAAAAAAAAAATAGAAGAAGAAGAAAAAAGAAGAAAAGAAAAGAAACCAAAAGAGAAGAGAAGCATAACTTTTTTGTTTTCATTATTTTGTTGCAATATAGAATCATTAACAATTCACTATGTTTTGTTTGGACAAAAATATCATTTTTGTGAAAATTTAATGATTTATATATTTAATAATTTAGATTAATTTTAAATTTTATTTTTAAATATGAAATAATTGAATCGGGTAAATTTAATAATTAGTTTTATTAATAATATTTCGATTTTTTTACTTCAAATGAACTTCTATGGATGAGTTAATTTTGAACACAATCAAACTTTGATATTCTGTGTATTTAAGGTTCTCAATTTTTAATAGTTTTTCTTAAATTCTATTACAAAAATATTGTTACTTTTTATTTATGTATTATTTGATAGTCACTCACCTTTACAAATATTAAATTTAAAAAAAGAAAAGAAAATAATTACATGATTATATCAATAATTATTTCTTGTACTATAAAAACTAAAATTAATAAATAAATATGACTCATTGTATAAATTATCATAATCAAGAGGTACTAAATTAAATTATAAATTGATATAAAGAAAGTAACATATGACAAAAAAAATATATTATATATATATATATAAATAAGAATGATGATAAAAATAATAATTTAATATAAAAATAATAAACAAAAATAAACGCTAATAATTATAATTTACTTTCTATGTAAAATTTATAGTGAGGTGATATTGGAATTTATAAACAAAAGTACCATTACATCAATATAATTTTTGAAATATATAAAATAAAATAATTAATCAAATAATTGTTTAAAATAAAAATTATTGAAAAAAAAGAATAAAATTGAAAGTTTAATATTTAAAAGGGTTGAACCATGGATTTCCCATTCTTGGAAGAGAAATCATGATTTTTCTATGTAAAGGAATAAGAATGAATTCTTAATTTTTTTTCAAATTTTTTATCCAATTAAAAAATTAAATAAACAAGGACTTGGGAATGAAAATTAGTTATTTTCTTATTTCTTGTGACTTTCAACTAAATACACTCTTAATGTTACTTTTTAATAAAATAAGTAAAATTTTATTTAAGCGGGGACTTAAGGCACAAGTTACCTTCTTTTTCCCTTTTTTATTAAATCTTCTTCTTCTAAATCTGAGTGTAACCAAAGGCAATTATTATTTGTTTGTACAAGCTACCTTCTTCTTCTTCTTCTTCTTATGATTAAATCTTGTTGTTCTCCTTTTAAGGGCAACTAATTTCTATTATCAATTATTTATAAGGTTAACTAATTATGATAAAGGGTAATTATTATTTACTTTTAAGGATACTTAGTTACAAGAAAGTACAATTAGTTAATCTTTATAATAATTGTTCAAATTCATGTATTTTAATTTTTATAAGCACAACTCATTATATAAAATACAATTATATATATATATATATATTATAATAATTGTTCAAGTGCATGTAAAATAACAATAATACTACTTTCTTTTAACTATTTATCATCATCATCATCATCATCTAAAGTAATGTGATTCATAAATAATTTTTTTAAAAAAATTTAAAATAACATATTATTGTTGTAACTATTAGCCCAGTCTATAATTATAGGAGAGTAGAAGGATGCTAAAAAAAAAAAAAGCATTGAAGCTATTTCAGATAATTTTCTAGGATTAAAAGTACAAAGATATTAAACACAAAGGTTGTTAATCCATTCAATTTACAACACCACTTGGATTGTACTACTTTGAATAAGAGAAATTTGATGTGATAAGTGAATTGCTTGATGTTGCCTTACCAAAAATTTTGCCAAAAACATCTAATGGATAAAACTGGTATGGAAAACAAAAAGGTCAAGCACATCTCCACCTAGTACAAATCTTAAAAAATATGAAATCTTCAAATGCGATTCAAGAGAGGTGGTAAATTGAATTTCTAAAATAATTTTCACAACACAAGATAACTAATTAATATGTAATAACAAATCATATAAATAAAAGTTTAAAAAAAAAAACACGACATTTATAGTGGCATGATTATTCAATGACTTAAATATGCTCCACAAGCTCCAAGCTTGTAATTTTTCATTAGAACAAAATCTCCTTGCCTTACAAATATTTGGTTTCTCTCGCAACCTTATAAGTAATTTACTCAATCACTCAATCTACTTTTACAAGAGTAAAATAACTTTCCTTAACTATTATTTGTGCTTGAAAAAAAGATCGCAAATGAAAATTACTCCTCAAAAAATGTCTTTAACAAGAGAATATATACAAATGTATAAGTAAGGTTTATGATATATTTGTAGCAATTTGTTAGCTTAATAATAATTTCGAAACTTAAAATATACGTACGAGTGCTTGGAATATTGAAAAGAATGTTCAAAATCTAATTTTAATGTATGTAAAACTTATATTTAGAGTTAGAGTTTAAAATTAGCTATTACGACTCATAAAATTCAAAAATTGATCATAAACGGCTAATTATTTTAAATTGATTTAATAATTTTTGATATTCGAAGAGCCAAAATATAAACTCAAGAAACCATTAACCAGTTCAAGAACTAGTAGACTGGTTCACAAAATAGTTTACTGTTTAAAGTAAGCAATCTACTAGTTCAATTGAACTAGATTTTAAATCTAGCAAATCAATTAGACAATTTGAATAATAGGTTGCTTAGTTTGGCATTTTTCAGAAATACATTTTGTTTTCAAAAATTTTAAAAGTTGCAAATTGTTTCTATTAAATTTTAAGAATTTTACAATTATGTCCAAAACCCAAGTTCTAAATGCTTATAAATAGTTCCATTAGAAATGTAAAAGTTAAGAAAAAAAACTTTTAATTTTTAAATGCATCTACTCACAAATATGAATATGAAGAGAAACATTTAAGCTTAAACAAGTTCATACAAGCATATAATAATTGATTTTACTAATATTATCTTAAACTTGTAACATGATTTTTGCCTTTAGTTTCTCCACAAAATAAAACTTTATTCTCATGAATTGATAGAAACTTTGATTTTTGTTTCATCATCAAAATTAGAGTTTGTGTAATTCTAAAGTCACATGATAAGCTTACCCTTAAACTCACGTATTAATTTATTAGTCTATAAAGTCAATGTATGCCAATAGTATGTACTAACTTCTCATAGGTTTATGTATGTAAAACTTTGATAAATAGATATCAAATGAATATATTTGTTTAACATCAATCTTTTCACTTTGCCGAATTTCATAAGTTTGGAAGAACTTTAATGAAATATGCTTGTTCTGTCTATCTTAACATATCCTTCTTTTATAACTTAAACAATAAAATTAGCAGTATTGTCTTCAAATTTTACTTATGGAATATATGTAATAAAAGATATATTAAATGTATTATGCCCTAAAGCCTGAGTGCTTGAGAAAAATGCTTATAAAAAAAACTATAATTATTAGAAAAAAAAACATCATTATCTAATTGAAAAAAAAAGTATATCACAAAGACAAAAATGAGAAAACTTAGTTAATATGTCCATAATTACCAAAATGTATCCTAGCTTTTTCGAATTTTGTAAACTTAGTTAATATGTCCATGCCCAAATGCTATCCATCCATGCTCAAATGCTATCCTAACTCTTTCGAGTTCCTACGAGCTATCTTCTAAAATATATAGTTAATTGTAACGACCTAAGCACCCACTCTTAGATATCATCTACTTTGGGGACTTGCCCCTCTTAGGTTTTAAAACATACCAAAAATGATGATAAGCTAAGAAACATATAAACTAGTACAAGAGCTAACACTCTAACAGGTTATTGCCATGCACTTGCCTTTTTTACCCAGCTCACTTTGAGTCTCCTCTTAGGCAGACTTGCAAGAATCCATCGTCCTTAAGGACCACACATCCTCATTTAGGGGTTGACCCACTATTGGGTTGAGTGTTAACTATGATATCAAGCTATCATGCTCCGAAAGTTGAGATATGTTTACCATAAAGAAAAACTATTAGATAATATATCAAATAAAATTTCAAATTTGAAGAAATATTTCTACGTAATTTCTCATATCACAAAATTTTAACCTACAAATAAATTTTTTCTTTCTAAAATGACCTCAATTCAATAGACTTCCACAAACAACAAGTTCATCAAAATTGTTGTCCTTCACATGCAAAAACTTGAGCCCATGAGAAAATAGACTATGAGAAAAACAATAATTACTAAAAAGAAGGTCATTATGTAATTAAAAAAATAGACAAAGTCTCCCTTATCTATAGACACATCCAAAAACTTTAAATTGCAGATAAAAATTTCCTAGAAACTTCTAATTGTAATATCATTATTACAACTTCTCCAAGTCTCAACATCGATAAAAGTGGCGTCTTGGCACCCTCAAATTAAAATCTCATAAATCGTTAACATACTATTTACCTTAAAATACCTAAAACATATATAAATTAACTTCTCATAATTACATTGCCAAAAATATATCAAAAGACTAATCATAGTCTATGCAAAACAAAACACAAAAAAATAAAAAAATAAAAATCAAGGTAAAAATACAATCTGTCTCCACACGATTGTATCTCTAGCCATTAACGAAACAAAGAAATAAGATTAAGCCAATAGCTAATAGATTATTTATATATAAATACAATTTTTGACATAAATAAAATTATCATGCTTTAAAATAATTTATTTACTCAATTAGCAATAATATGTATCAAGCATAATTTTAGGATTTTATTTCCAAAGCCTATTGTTCATGAAAATTATAGTCAACATATTTTTGTTCATTATTCTCAAAAACCATCCACCATGATTTATGGACTTTCGTCATGGGATTAAAATTATATCTATTTTTATTGATGTTTAAACAAAAAAATTCTACGCACATAAAATATTAATAAAAATAGACACGTTTTTTTTAATAACATACAATAAAACAACAGCAACATAATTTCATCATATCTTTAAGGTTCAAATAATCTGAGGTTCAAATAATCGATTAAACATAATATCTTGCATGCCTCTAAAATTCATACTAGTGACAAGAAAAAATACTAACACGGCAAAATAAAATAAATTATTGATAATTAACTTGAACAAATGTATAGTTTAATACAAAGTCATTTAAACTGTAACATTTAAACACAAAATAATCTAAAAACCTACTTTTCAATCTTAAAACACTAAATTACTTAATTATACATATATCATCTACCTAAGTCCTGAATTCATTAATTGGCACACTAATCCTTCACCAATTTTTCCTCTTCTCTAGAGTTGCCTCCTAAAAAAACTTAAAACACGTTTACTAAACCAAAAGACAAAATGTAAATTTTATACAATAAAGCATAAATACAACAATAACAATGAAAAATAGGAAATAAAAAAAATAATGATTTAGCTTCATATAAATAAAGATTATGAAAATAACAATTTTAAAATAAATTAAAAATTTTGCTTTTACTAACAAGTAAATTAAAGAAATTAAACAATATAATCACATAAATCCAGCTTTAAACAAATGAAAACATAGGTTTTTCCCAATAAACAATAAAAATTGAAATTAGGCTTGTATGTGAGAATAACCATAAAAAATTCAAAATTGAGATTTGCATTTAAGTTTACTTACTCAATTAAGTTGGGAAAGATTAATTAAGTGATTTCACTCGAGAATAATCTTCAATCTGAGCTTTCTCTCACTAAAATTAAGTTTTCTCTCTTCAAAGTCTATCTTTCTTAACTTCTCATTCCACTTCTTCAATCTCAAATTTTCTTCTCTCTTTTCCTTTATTTTTTTCTTCCACTTTTCTTAGTTTTTTCTTTCTTTTTCTTCCTCATTTTCTCTTCCTTTCTTAGAAAAATTTTCAAAGTAACCTTTTTCATCTTATTTATATAAATGAACAACTTCAAAATATTCTTAGCAAATGACCAGTTTCATTTTTTGGACAATTTTGCCCTTAACGATCACTTAAACAAATTTCAAACAAAAACACGCACAACTTCATCACATTACCAGATTTATTCCCTAAAAAATTTCGATATTCTAACTTTCAACATTCTGTGCTTTTTATATTCCATGCAAATTATGGTGAAAAATTTTGGTGCATTCAAAACAGAACATATAAATACAAGAAGTTTTCGTGCTTATTTTCTCTCAGTGATTTTTGGTTAATTTCAATATCAGTACATGCTTGATAATAGAATTTGTTATAATTGATATTAGGTTGCACTTGTTTAGAGTGTATATGACATTAATTTGCTAAATATTTTGGTTGCGAAACTCCAGAAAAACCACCAAAAAGCCCTCGAAAGTGGAATCTTCCTGCAAGCATGGCAACATCACGAGTGCAATTTTTATAAATTAAAAAATAAAAAAATAATTTGATTTGAAAAATTATTTAATTTTTTAATTTCGTAGAGGTTTTTTTAATTTTTTTCTATGATACAATATTTTTATTTTTATTTAAAAAATTATATTATGCTCTTATTGTTAAATAAAAATTAATAAAATTTGGTACATGGTTAAGTCTGTCACAATTGTTGTGTGCAATAAAAGAGAACGGGTTACATTATCAACAGGTTTTGAGAAATACATCCGTAGTGGGGTTTAACTTTTAGCCTTACCAAAAAAATCAACTGTCAACAATAATTACATATGATAAATGACTGACCATGTCGATCAAGTGGAATTCACTAGTAATATTAAAATGAGTTTCAAAGACGCAATAAAAAGACTATTGTGACGTGGATATTGTGGGTAACTTTGATGTATTTGCTTTTGCAAAGAACCTTATGATTACAGAGTCTAGACAATTATACAAATTGTACAGCATCATAGAGTGCACAGTTGCTATTGATCGTAAAGTGTTTTACATTCCTCCTTTGAAGGTTAACAATCCAGGAGACCATATACACTCATTCATATCTTCTTGAGGGAGCAATCAGTTTAGCTACGGTTAAAATTATTCTTGGCCTTCGCACATAACTCCTATAGAGCATCCTTTTTATCAAAACATCATTAAGATCCTATATATCAGTACAACGAAGACTTCACACATGATTATTGTAATGGAAAACCTTATATGGAAGGCCAAAGTGCTAACGTACCTGACATGCCTAGCAATACCACCAGGACTCTCGATAGTACTATTACGATAATGATACCGATGTATTAGCGAACATAGTTTATGGACCAAGTCAAAGAACCAAATATATAGGTTGTCATGAGAATATCTTGGAGCCATCAAGTTCTCTTCACTGTTTGTCGCTAATTCTACCATTATCTTCTTAGCCACAGAAATGGATTGTTTAGTTTTGGTTTTTGTGACATATGCGTTAACTAGATTTTTTGTACAAAGAAAAAGTTACAAGATGTATTGGGCATGATAGCATTAAACAAGCATTTTTAGTTCAAGGTGACCAAGTTCACAATTAACAAATTTGATATGATGTATGTGGTTAACGTTTATAAATGGTGAATTTGAACAACTAACATGAATGAAAATGAAGAATATTAATTAGTTAAACGGATTGAGATAGTTCATACTTATTAAAACAATCAATTATAGTTAGCGATCATCAAGCAAATAATTAATTTATCGGTGAATATATAATAGGTAAGTTTTAAGACATTAGTAGAATCTACACTTCAATAAATATCTAAGATAACGTACACTAAAAGTTTAGAATCCTTGTGTAGTATTGTTAGGCATGGGTAGCTTAGAAAGAAGCACATAAACTAGTGTGAAAGGGTCTAACAAAGTCTTTTTAAATTAGTTATATGGAAGAAATTTGAAAAAAAAAATCTAATATTTAAAATTTATTGGATATTGGATAGGTTATAGATATGAAAATAGGTATACGAAGTTGATTTTTATCAAATATGGTTTTGATTATTGATATTTGATATCTGTTCAAAAATAAATAAGAATTTTATTATATTATAATAAACTCAATTACACATAATCTACACATTAAGATATAAAAATAAATAAATATATATATATATATATATATAATTCTAATTTTTTGCTTAACTCTAGAGTATTATATTATTATTTAATATATTTTTTATTTCAATTTCTTATTAATAAATAATAAATTTACTAAACTTTGATACTTTTAAATTGAGTAGTATGTTATTATTTAATTAATTTTTAAATATGAATTTTTATCACAAATAATGACATATGTAACTTGTGATGTGGATGATTTAGAAACTAAAATATTTTTTTTAATTAAATGAATTTTAATGTAACTATAAATCAATATAATATTTTATTTAATGAGCATTGTTTTTCTTGAAATTAACTATAAATAAAATCTATACCATACAGCCCGCAGTTTGTATTAATAAAGGCATCAAAGTTTAATATTGAATTCAAACTTTAACTTGAAATTTGATATTTGAAATATATCTATCCAATCTCTAATTATTTTGGATGGATATAAATATTTGATTTTTTGACTCAAATACAAATAAGTATATCAAACATATAATTTTTAAGGGTTATGAATAGAATATGGATATTGAGTATTTCTATTGGATACAAATATCTCAATTTTTTTAGATATCCTATCTATTACCATTTTCAATTAGTCCCATAGTTTTTTCATGTGTTAACAAAATGTCTCTTAGACAAAATAAAAGATATAGAAACGGATGAGAATGGCCATTGTCTGTAATTGTTCAAGGCTCTTGGCTGGCTATTTAGAGTTTTCTTTTATCAATTCAACCTATGATTGATATTGATATTTTTAAATGGTAAATGCCAATGGATTGTGTTTATTAAGCTTGCCCCTGATAAAATAATCAAATTTATCTTGTGACATTTAGAATGAATGATTTTGAAAACAATATATTATGTGAATGGTTCTTATTAAAACTAAGGATTGATCACCCCTCTTACATTTATTAAACTTATTGGAGATTGATCACTGTAAATATTACGAAGTATATTGATATATAGTGAAGTCCTATATATAGTGATTAAATTGCTCAAGATCCTCTAGTATATTCACCACCATTTATATACATGGTTTCTTTCATTCTCACCTTGGAGGAACATCTTGAGCATGTAAAAAAAAAATAGCAATTACATGCGTCCAAGTTAGGTATGATAGAAAAATTAAGCTTATCATATACCATCTCTATGTTGCGCATATAATAATTGCCTAACCACCAAAGAACAAGTTCCTCAATCAAGTGCTCTCAAGAATATCCATATTCGACAAATGCCCGAAGTCCAAACCATTGAACAAGCATAATTCTATGCATGAAAAATGAATGGTCTGTCCAACTACGAGAGATCACATTTTGCTATTGCCATCATTCACATGGACCTTGCGTAGTGGCATATATTAGACGAGAATGCATGAATGTTGCATATTTTTTATGTCCAAAAAGTGCTCGAAGTAAGTCTGTCTAGATAAATCAATTTGCATCATAGTCAGCTTCCTCCTAATATAGTTTATCACCTCCAAACTTAATAAATAGCAATAAATAGCTAGACTACACATGAAAGTAGTCTGTATGCTTTAATCTTCAAATATAATTGACTTCATATTTATGCATGTTGACATAGCGTAAAAAATTAATTTTAATTAAATAATACATATAAAAATATAAAATTAAATAAATAATATAAGGTAATTAAATAATATGATTTTAAACTTTAAAACAATCCAAAACTTGCACATGAAATTACAAAGATGTATTTACATTACTTTTTTAGAAATCTATTTATATGATTTACAATATTTTTAAAAAATTAGTTCACGAATGAACGATTCAAATGAATGAATTTTTGTAATTTATTGTAAAATAATTTTTAAATATTTCTTGATAAAGTCATTTGATTAGGATAAAATAAAATTTTATCCCTTCGGAGCCGTACAAGCACCTTTTGATGACCTACTTGAAAGATGAGCTATCATGAGAAAGGCTTAGAGAAAGTTGAAGAAGGCATGAACTTTGCCAACACGATCTGGTCAGGAGAAGACTTATTATATAAAGAAGGTTTTAGGCAATGATACTACGAATCTTGTCTTCAAGCTGAACTGCTAGAGATGCCAGGTCTAACCTCTACCTTGGACTTGGATGTGCTTTGAGATCCCTTATTCACAACTAGCGGATGGAGAGTCTGCCTCTCTTTCGACGCATGTGCCAGGCAAAGCTCGACATTTGTTTTTCCTCGATTGAAATCCTATACTTTTTTGGGTCGAGGTACCATGGATACCTTCTATTCTTCGGGATGCCTATGATTCATTTACTCAGGCTCTTTCTTATTGACTTCTTCCATCATTCGGAGAAGTCACTCAGGTTTTTCAATTATAAAACCAATATGTATAATTAAGACAAATTATTTTTTAAAATTAAGAAAATGTTTTTATATATTTGAAAATATTTTTTAACAAAAATCAATATTTTCAATATTAATATTACTTTCATTTAAAAATTAACTCTTTTTTTAATTCAGAAAACCTAAAAGTACCAATTTATTTAAAATAAAATAAATTTTAAATTTAAAGTTGACTTCTTGTAATTAATCTTATTTAATTAAGAAATTAAAAAATAGGTATTGAAAATTAATATTTTTATTTTTTAAATTTAAAATTTAATTTTTACAAATAAATTATAAAAATTATAATTTATTTTGCCAAAGTGCACTCAAGGCAATTTCGTGGCAAAGCCCCGAGTGCGCTTGTGGCAAAATAAGCCACGAGGGCACTCATGGCAAACAAAACCCTGAATGCAAAACATTTGCACGACTTGCATTCCTGGCTTTGCTGCGAGTGTAGCCCTGCGATCGTTCAAATACAACAAGCGCCAATTGGGCTCTCTAAAAGGCACTCCTTTCTTTTCAGCCGTATTGATTTATTATTTACTAAAGGTGCATTATCCTGCTTACTTTATTTTCAGTTTACAAGATTTTGTTTGATGCATAATAGTTATTTTCTACAAGAGCACATGCCTTATTTTGGGAAGCATTTTTTCTCTAATGTTAAAAGAATTATCTTGTCAAAATAACAATTTACTCAATGTGCTTTAAATAAATCATCCGTGGAAGATTATATAATAATAAAAGGTGGGTTAAAATTAATATAAATCAATGAAAGACGTTGAGGGTGGCATCTTAGCATCACGAGGATGTGCTATGGGGATATACACAACATAATCAGAAGTGCACAAGTAAGACTCATCAAGTTAATAATCAAGTACACGTTATAGTGGAAACTTATGATGATAGCCAATAATTTTAGGCAAATTAACAATGCAACATGCATTGTAACATCCCCCATAAGAAAATTGGCATTTAAGTAAATAAAAATAAAGCTCGAGCAAGGGGTATTTTTACATCCCTCCCTTAAGGTTTGGTGAAACAATGTGTATATGTAAATTTTTTTAAAATTAACAAATAATACTTTTTAATGGTAATATCATTATATTTAATTATTAATTAATTAATTAAAATAATTAAAGTAATTCTGTGTATATCAATTTTATATATAAATATTTTTTACATACCTCTTTTGAAATTTAAAAAATTTATAAAAAAATATATTTGAAAGTCATTTTTAAGATTTTAAATTCTAATCTAATTTAATTTGATAAATATATGTAAATTAGGTACTAATTTTAACAAGACAAAACTACAAATTATTTATTTATGTAGAATTATAAATCATTTAATTTGATAAATATATATAAACTTATATGACATGAATATATACAAATTGGTAATATTAATTATTTGTTTGTGTTGAATTACAATAATTTTGTGAAATATTTTTATGATCATTGAAAAAACGTTGAATAGAGAAATTTATGAAGGGAACTAATTTCAATGATAATAATAATATTTTGCAATATCTAAAATAATTCTAAACAACTAAATAATTTATAATATCAATTTGTACGTATTCATATCATATATAAGTTTCTCAAACAAAATGATTTATAATTCTATATAATTAAATAATTTATGATTTTATCTTGTCAAATTAACATTTAATTTATGTACATTTGTTAAATTAAATTAAATTAAATTAGATATTAAAATTTTAAAAATAATTTTTGAAGATATTTTTTTGACAATTTTTTAAACTTTAGGGGAGACATATAAAAAATATTAATATATAAAATTTATACACAAAAATATTTTAATTATTTTATAATTTTAATTAGTTAATTAATGACCAAATATAATAATATTATTATTAAAAAGTATTTACTATTTATTAATTTAAAAAATTTTATATTTATATATAATTTTATCAAAACTTCAAAAAATAAAAAAATAAAAATACATCTATGAGCAATTTTTTGTGGTCACTTCACAGGTGATTCAACTAATCTATTATGGCCAGGAGAAATCGAGTTTGTTTCCATTCTAGGAAAAGAAGGATGAAATATCCTCTACGGATGAAACGATCTTCAGGACAATTGTGCCCTCGTCTTTAAAAAAGGACATCTCCAAACCAAAAAATAAAAATAAAACCTTGAAAGATGGGCCGACTAGGTCAGGTTGGTGGCAAAAACTTTGTATTCGTCATTGGAAACTTCCTTAATAAAAGATTTTTACACTCTTTCATGTTTGGGTCGCGGCCCATGATGAGACTTTTAACTAAACATAACTTTTTAATCCACTGGGCATTATTATATCTTTTAGTGGTTATATCTAAGTCCAAAAAATGGCGCAGAAAAATTATAATTTTTAATTTATCATCTAAAAAATTATATTTTTATTTATTTATTTATTTATTTTTAAATATATACATATGCATAGTATTATACATGATGTGTAGTAGGGTTCCCTGTGGTTGAATTTACATCAATTAACTAAACTCAAATTTAATTATTGAACAATCCACTCCAAACTAAATCAATTAAAATTGATTTGAACTTTGAATTTAAACTCTGGAAAAAAAATTTGGTGTATTATATTATTATTATTATTACTATTATTATTATTATTACAAACTTTAATTGCTTAACAAAATATCAACTACGTTATTTTTTTAAAAAAAAGAAAAATAAAAAATTAACATTATCTAGTTTAACAAATATAAAGCTAAAACAAAAAATGTCAATGTTTAATTTAAAAGCATAACATGAAATCCTGAAATGTTTATAAATTTGAGGGTGAGATTATATGCACAATATGGGCAGGAAATATGTGGTATATATTTTATTTTATTTTATTTTTTAAAATTATAATTTTCACTTTACTTGAATAATAAAATCAAAAAAGTAATGTAAACTACTCGTTTGAAATAAAAGTTGCTCACGTTTTATTAATATTACTGATATTTAATACAACGATTGTGGCTCAACTATAACAGCACAATTTTGAATGTTTATCAAAGATCAGGAAAAAGGAGGTGTTTTTATTTTCTTGGCTATAAATCATACTGAATAACTTATATGAAGTGCACATTGTTTCGGTTAGTCTTAATGGATGAAAATTGTTGTAGTAGTAACTGGTTTAAAATTAACAAGTTCCAAATTTGTCATTCGCTGCTGCTAGCGCAAGTGGCTACAAAGTAAACTCAAGTTCAAGGATCAAAAGACACGGACCCACATTACTCAATAACAACCCCCTTGGGCATCAGTTTTGCATTTCCCTGCCTGAAGATGCATGTCATGCACCCGGGTCGGCGCAAAACCAGATCCAGAATCAAGCATAGTATCCTTGAACATCCACAATAAGTAGTTATCACTTGCAGTATCTTGTTCAAAGAAAAGAGAAATTGCTAAATGACACACACACACACACACACACACACTCTTGTTACATGTTCTTCACACAAACAACCATTCCACAAAATTCGTACGCGTAAATTTCAGCCCAAATACATTTTTAACTGTTTTTCACACAAACTATTTCGCAAAACCAGCCAAATCATATTTCACTTTTTATGGCTCCACAATGACCTTCCCGGTAGCATGGCCATCGATACTCCTAGCCCAAGCATCTTCAGCCTTGCTGAGGGGATGCTTTGAGTCAACCACTGTCTTAAGCTTCCCTTCTTTCACCAACTTAACTACAAAGTCTAGATTCTCCCTCTTCGATGTCATGATCAGTGGTATCAGCTGCTTATTGGAGAATGTAAGTTTCTTCAAAGCAGAAGTCAGCAAGGCCCCGGGGCCAGGAGTCAAATCTATCACCTTTCCATTTGCTGCCAGATTTGGTTCAAAAGTAGACCAGGGAATGCCCGTTGCACAATGGATCACGGCATCATATTTCCGACCAGACGGACTCCTTAGAGCTGCCCCGTCTGGGGTCTTATAATCAAGAACTTCATCAGCACCTAAACTCTTGACAAATTCACTGTTGCGAGCCCCACAAGTGGCCGTCACATGTGTGTTTCCAAGCTTTGCCAATTGAATGGCATAGTGACCCACACCCCCTGAACCAGCAGTAACCAGAATGTTTTTCTGCTCGCCACTTCCATCAAGCTTGACACCAGCAGATTGAGTAAGAGCCTGGTAAGCAGTCATACCAGCAATAGGTAAGCCCGCACCTTCAGCTGCCAAAACTTCTTGTGGTCTAGCAACTGTCAAGCTCTCCTTAGCCACAGCAAACTCAGCTAGTCCCCCTCCATTCTGTTGTCAGATATAAAAATATCAATACTGAAACAAAAAGTCCATATGAAGCCCACATACTCAAAGATATCATGAATGTAAGTGAAACATCAACTTCCGAAGGTTGCACATTCAGCTTAAACAAAATTGGCAGCAAGAGCCTCGAAGGAGTCACCTTCGATTGTTTAACATAACCTCATTGCACTAATGTGATACATATACATAGAGGGGGTGTTTGTAGCACTAGCTAGTAAGCACACCAAAGCATAGGACTGTATTAAATTTCTTTTGATCTGTGTCTGACTGTTTCTAAATCACGAACTGCACTGGACAAGTAATGGAACTAATGCAGTCTTTGGCACACTAACGCGAAGGAGATTAAGTCACACCACTTCAAATCTTTTGCACAGCTACTGTTTTATAAACTTTATGAAATACGTCACCGTTTTATTATTGCTTTAAATATTAACTGACACACAAAAAAAAAAGATTATTTCTTGGGTGCCTCTAAAGTTTGGTCCAATATTAACAATGCCCTTAAAACATAGACTCCCCACCCACATGTCATAATTTGCCACAAAAGCTCGTTCCTAAATTTCATCAAGTTGGATGTCCGACATTATCACTATTTTAAACTGACATCTTATATTTAGTATTTTTTTTTCTTTACTTTCTTTTTTCTTTTTAACTTCTACCTAAACTATAAATTCCAATATAAAATTTGAACTTTTTAATGAACTCTAATTGTTTTTGTTTTTTTTTGTTCTTTTTTTCCCTTCTGCACAAATTTTTAATTCTGAAATAATTTTTTGTCTCTCCTCAAATTCTATTTCTCTTTTTTTTTTTTTTTTTTTTTTCCTATCTTCACCACATGAAGAAAAAAATTGATATTCTTAAAAATAACTCTCAAAATCCAGCAAATCCAGAAAAAATCAATTCATACAAATAATTCTCAAAATCCAGAAAATCCAGAAAAAATCATCTCTACAAACTCACAAAAATCAGCCAAGCCCAACAACCAATAAAATCAACCTACAAAAACCACAAACATAAACTCACAAACAAGAAACAAACAATAATTACTGGTAAACTCATAGGTAGCCATGTGAAACTAGGTGACACGGCATGTCCTAGCTGCATACCTAGGGAAAAACAATGTGTGCAGTGGCTTGATTACAAGCAGTTAACAATGAAAATGAGAAAGAGGAAAAAAAAGGGAGGGAAAGCAAAGAAAGAAGGAAAAAAAGAGAATGATGAAAGAAGAAGAAAAAGAGAGAAAATTTTGCAAATATACCATTAATCTGTTAAAGCCAGAATCTTCATATGATAAGGCTATTTAGGGTAATTCAGAAACTGGGGGCACATTGGGGGCTAATTTCAGACCAAGTTTACATGGGTGATTTTTACTCCCAGGTTGGTAGAAATCTACCCACAAAAGTTTTCTACCAGAGGGTAATGGCTCACAATAACCGTGGAAAAATAATTATAACCACAGCTTGACTCCTGGTGGTCTATGCCACCAGGAGGTTCCTGGCCGCCCTACTTTTGGGGTGGTTGGCATAATACAATATACTTAATCACTGATAATTTAAAATATTCCAATAATTCATATATTACTATTATCTATTATAACAATGAATAAAAATTTAACAATTAATAATATATAAATATACAAGTATGTCTAATCAATTTCACATCATACATGATCCAACTATATCCTGCACATGCAAAACATGTGAAAGTAGCAATATAAAATCCACTACAATACAATCCAATTCACTCCAGTCCAATGCTAATACAGTACAATATGCTGCACTAAACACAACTATAAAGTAATTCATCAGATGCCAAAGAGACAAAGTTGAATGAAAGCAGTAAACTTGAGATGTCCAATTAAAAGTTTCAATTACAAATGAGATTTAAAAATTGATGGAGCTACACTTTCTAGAAATCATGGGTTCATGCCAATGAGCAATCCAAAAAGTGCAACAACATGAAGTTCAAAACTTTTCTTCTTCATTTTGGAATCTGATCCGACAACAATAATATTTTTGTAATGTTGTGAGCTCAATTCCCACAATGCCACGTTCTTTCTTTTCGTGATTGGCACAAGCACAACATGAGACATTGAGAAAATAAAAATTTTATTCTAATTCACTCCATTAACTAACCGAAGAGCAGTCATTTCAACTAGAGGAGATTATATTGGTTGTTTGTCACCCATCATCCAACTCCCAAAAAGCCACATTATTGCATTTTGTGATTGACAAAAGCAAGACATGAGATGAAGAGAAAACACAAAATTTATTCCTATTAACTCCTTCAGCTAACTGAAGAGTGTTCTGTCCAACTAGAAGAGATTATAATGGTTAATTATCACCAATCATCCAAGTCATCCTCCTGATCTTAATTTTAATTCTTCTGATGGTGAAAAACCCTGAAGACTAGAAGTAATCCAAAATAAACTGAAGTAGAGATGAAACCAAATGACACCGATGAGCACTTACAGAATGGCTAAGCAGAGCTACAACTTTATCACCAGCTTTGAAATTTTTAACACCTGATCCTACCCCTATGACTTCTCCAGCTACATCAGTTGCTGCTCCAAGAAAAGACAAATTCAGCCAAAATTAGAATATTGAAGCATGATGCAACTCTTTGATTAAATCAAATATAAATGGATAAAGTAATACATCGCCAACAAGAATAAAACTGATAGAGGTCCTATTAAAAAAAAAAAAGAAGCAAACTGAAATCCCAACTTTCCATCAATGAATATCTATCAAAGATTGGTATCAACATTGTTTTAGTGAGATCAATCAGTACTATATGTAAGATAGTTAAATACCTATTACAATCTTGACTTGACATACATTCTCATGTCATATCAGATAATGTAACTTGCTTTAAGATTGATACCCATTGGATAAGAAATAATATTTATTTTGAACCAACACCAGTCGGCCAGAAGACAGACAAGACCAAAGAAAAGAAAATATCAAGTCCAAAGCACCATGCCATGACAGAAAAGCTTACCAAAGGTATCATAAAACTTGAGGAACAAATTACATAAATCTTGAGTCAATTAACAAATAAACACTCAAGAAATTCCAATTTAGTATGCTTTAGAAAATAATAATAATAATCTAGTTTTGTCATATGAAAAACACACCATGGTGTCAGAACTTAAGATGATTTTCAGTAAGTCAATGTACTTTTAAAAATTACCAAAAAGAAAAAAGAAAAAGGGCCAAACGAATACTAATTCATATTACAAGCTGAGGCAAAACTAAGAATCACACATACAAAGGTACATTCCATAAGGACAGAAGTTACAGTCAGAGGCAAAACTATTTTACCAGGTATGAAAGGAAACTTGCGAGGCAAAAAAGGCCGTAGCATGCCCTTCTGTATTTTCCAATCAATAGGATTTAGACTAGTTGCTTCCAGTTTCAGCAAGACCTCATCTTTGTTTGGAGTGGGAACTGGGACATCAACATGCTGCAAATAGCATATATTAGATCATAATTATCAAAATCAGAGCAGCAACAGACTACGACTGTATAAAGCAAATGAGAAACGGGGGAAACATATTAAAAAATACTAAAAACACCTCAACCCAATATTGAAACATTTTTTGTGTAACATAATTTTGAAAGATAAATTGAACATTTTGACCATAATCTAATTTTGAAAGATAAACTTGATCATAAACCTGTTAAAGAATCAAGTTTATCAAAAGATAAAAATTGAACAAAAGAAATTTCCCAACTAAAATATAAAAGATCATGATTATGAAGAAAGTGATCTAATGTACTAAAGTAATCCATAACAAATTCAAATGCAGTGAGAAGAAAAAAAAAGGAACCTGAACAAATTTAATTCCAAAACGACACCAAAACGAACTACACAAACTGACATAACAAAAAGAATCAGTCAAAAGGGTGTCCACCATACACTTCATTCCTTATTTAATTAATTCATATACCTAATTTTGAGAAGGGCACAAGAACAAAGCCTACGAACGGCCAAAACTATAAATTGAAGAACCTGGAAAAAAAAAAAAAAAAAAAAAAAAACAAATACATAAATAAATAACCTTCAAGCCAGCAGCTCCTCCACCATAACTATCATACTGAACCGCGTGCATAACCTTCCCTGCCATTTTCACAGCTTACAGAACGTCGCCGTCTTCCGGATTCGAGAGAGCTAGATCGAGCCAGAGAATAGAAGAGAAGCTCTATATAGTATATATAAAATACATAGCAAGTAATGCTAATCAAGTGAAGCCACGTTGAATACGCCGGCGAAATGATAATAAATTTCCTCAACGATTAATTTACGCTTGACGCGTGGGTCAAGGTCAAATCCGGCGTCGCAGTGGCTTCTTTCTCAAGAAATGTAGGGCGACAATTTAGACTATCTGTCGGCGGTGATGTATCAAGTCGTAATCCAAATCAACCCATTTAAAAACAGTGAAAGGCCGAATGCATAATAATTAAATAGTTGTAATTGGCCTTAATTAATAAATTTTATTTATATTTTAATATTTTTTGTTGTAATTCTTCCTTTTAAAATCATTGTGGGCTTTAAAGTTAGAATGTTTTGATAATGTAAATGAATAAAATGTGCTTGAATAAAAATAATTTTTACTATTTGTCTTACTTTATATATATATATATATATAATTTTTTTTATTTATTTTGGTATCTTAAAATAATTTATCCAATATAAATTTTTATTTAAGATAAAATTTGGCTTTGTATATTTATAATTTGATATATTTAAAATTACGCTTGAGGCTTTTTAAAATCAATGTTGATAAACAAGTCCTTTCCTTACTTCTCAAAATTTGTTATAGGATGGATTGATTGAAAATAAATTTACTAAACATCTAAAATATCTTTGGGGTTTAAACATCGCTTTTATCTCTTTCAACAACAATCCCAAATCCGTCTTAAGTTTCATCTCCAACTCCAATTGTGCCAAACCCAAATTAATATAATTGCAAATCCCCATGCCCCAAATTTTCAATAATTTCTCATATGAAGTTTTAATTTAGCATACTCATTCAAGAAAGTGGGAATAATAATGTACCATTTATAAGATTTCAAATACTAAATGATCATAAAAGAATTATTTAAACTTTGCTAATAAAATTTATAAATTTTAACAATACAATCTAATATGATAATATAAAAACAATGTTTACAAATTTTTTTTTTTAAAAAAATGAACATGTATTATTAAATATTAGCATATTTGTGACTATCTAGTAAATATTTATTTAAATCAACATATAATTGTATTTTTTAAATAATACACTAGATAATCTATCACCAAATGATATTATCTATTAAGGGTGCATTTGTTTTGGTTAATTTATGAGAGAACGGAAAGGAATCCTTAAAATAAAGATGATTCTTTTTTTTATTTACAAAAATAAAGGGAGAAAAGAGGATTTTTCAAAAATCTTTATTCTTTCGAACGAGAAAAAAAGGATTCCTCACTTAAAGATAGAGGAATAATATTTTCTCTTTTTAAAATAATTAAACTTTTAATTTTATCTTTTATTGATGTATTTATATATATATATATATATATATATTACTTTGACTAATTTAATATAATTACTTTTAATTAATTAATTATTTTAAAAAATATTAGAATAATACTATTTTACTTTATTTTCTTTTATTTATAAATTAATTTATAATCATTAATATTTATTTTTATTATAAAAATTTAACACTATCTTATAAACTATAGTTGTTATTATTTTTGTTTCATTCTACTTCTAAATAATTTTATATGTTTCATAGGTATATTAATTTATAATTTTATTTTATAACCTTATATTTATCATAATTTATGTGACTAGTCATATTTATTTAATAATTTTATTTTTATTTTTAATTCTTTTAAAGACAAATTGATTATCAAATAAAATAAGGAAAAAAAATTATTAGCTATGGTTATGATATAATTTTATAAATATTATTAAAAATTAAATACATTTTTAATAGACAAATTTGATATTAGTATATAACTAAATTTATGAATTTTAAAAAAAAAAAGTGAAGCATTCAAAATATAAATTATTTTTTAAATTAAAAAAATATATTTACAGAGTATAAATTTAAACATACATTACTAAATTATCTATTAAATTTATAGAATTCAATCATTTATATTTAAAATAAAATTTAAAATTAATTTAATTTTTTAAATTATGAAATGCATAAAATATTTAAATAAAAGTAAGTGTTTTTATTCAAATAAAAATGATTAATGAATATAATGTATATTTATATTTAATAATACTAAAAATATATATTTGTTAACTATTATTATTATTATTATTATTATTTTCAATAAATATAATAATTTAAATTAAAAATAAAAATATCAATCTATTAATAAGTAGCAATAAATTTAAAAATAAAGAATATTTTTGTAAAAATAAAAAATAATAAGTTCTTTTCTTTTCTTCTTTTCTTTCCTTTCCTTACTCTTTTCTTTCTTAAAAACAAACGCACCCTAAGTTCAAATACCAATATTGTGGATTAAAATGTTATCCATATATACAAATTAAAATACCCGCCTCTTCATTATTTTTCAAATTTATTATTATTACATCAAGACAAACGTTATTTTTATAATTACTATTTATATTAATGTAAAATGAGAATAATACTATTTTTAATTAATTTTATTTTTTGTTTTAGGTAATGTGATGTCCATCAACTTTTGTAAAAAAACTATTATATTATTCTAGTGTTTAATTCATAAAAGTTGCATTACTTTAAATGAGAAAAAAAAACTCATAAAACAAATATTAAATGTGTCTACAATCTACCTACATAAAATAGTTCACATGTGTTACTTATTTTATCATTAGTTTGAGTGTAGGAGCATGTGCATCTCGTAACAATGACAAAATCATTTACTGCAAACACTCATTTTTTAACAAGGGCTTTTAGTTAAAAAATATACAAAATCCTTTATTATTTTCTTCATCTTTTCTTTCATCCTGTTTTATCCTAATTATTGGTTGAAATGATTAAAATAATGGAATATGGTATATAGTCAAAGAATATTTCCTATTTTATTAAATATATAGAGAAATACAACAATACTTTGAAATGTAAGAAAAAAACTAAAATTTTCTCACGTTCCTTGTTAATATGTGAATTAAAAAGTTATTTTTAAAAAATTAGCTGTATTTCTCTATCGAACAAAATTCTTTAAACTTTTTTCCTTTTAACATTTTTTTATAAATTACATACTTAATTTAGGATACCAATTGAGCTTGAGTTAGTAAAGGAATTTCAAAACCATGGACTTCTTACCTTTGATTTGGAATGTCCAAACCTAATTGTTTTATGATTATTTAATCTTCTAAGATAACCATCGATTATTCCACCTCCATAAGCCATAGACAAAACTTTTATACAAATATGAATATATAGACATCAAACTCAGATGAATGTAAATCATATAAACAAAACTCACACGTATATGCTAAGAGCTTCATGCCCATTTATACAATATACATCATATATGAAAAAATATACCAAATATTATATAACATGCACATCATCGGGCATTAGGCCTCATATGCATAAATCAAATATACTCATGCAAAAATAAAGACTGTTAAGTGACTGTAAGTGTACTATAGCATCCCAGTGCTCTTCTTAAAATTCCTACGAGTGCTACCCTATTAGTTCAATCTTGCAAAACTGAGAGGAGTGATAGAGGAGCGAGGTTTGAAAAAATTGAGTGAGTAGATATTGAAAATAAAAAATATAGCTTAGTTAGCAAATTCATTCTCAAATATAAAGGCATAAAACCAAGATTTTATAAAATAACTAAAGAGTTTTCAGAATATCAAAATATTTTAATGTAACAACTGCTTGTTTTTTGTAAAATTATAAATTAGTTTTCAAAATATATTGAAAATATATGTACATATATATAGATATCGAGTGTTAGATATTTGGTGTTAGATATCGAATCTTCTTTTGTCTCTTACTTCTCACTCTATATCAATATTTGCACATACATATATATCAAAACATGTAATAATGGCATATGTACTCCCTCCCTTGTAGCTCCTAGCTAAAGAAAATTGAAAACAAAAAAACTAGATTAAAACTTATAATCACAAATTTAAAAATATAAAACCATGAAAAGTACTCAATAAAATCATAAATTATCATGTTATAAGATTCAAAATAAAACTATATAAATTAAATTTCAAAACTCATAATGAAACCAAAAGTAATTAAGCCCAAACAATTATATTCACTTACTAAATTAAATCAAATCAAATATAATTACTAAAACTAAGTTTATCCACTCACATATATTATTTAAAGTTCTTTTGACTAGTCTGTTTGTAGTGGGAGGTCGCACAGAAAATCTATAACAATTGAAATATAATAGTTTGTGAAAATAATAAACAAATTTGCAATATCTCTATCAAGTCCCTATGCATGATATTTACGCATATGATATATTGTTAGAAAGTTAAACATGTCTAATTTAATAGAAAATAATTGTTTATGATTTTGATATTTCTATCTAAAGTTATAATATTTTTATTGCATGCTATTTTTCTACACTCTCAAAAACTTGATTAAAATCATAATTTCACCTAGTAAATTGTCCTTAAAAATTTAGAAACCATAACCTTTAGATCAAAAGTTTTATTTATCTAGTTTCATATACCTTAAAAATTATGTAAAAATGCAACTTATAACTCAAGTTATACCCAAAATACTCATACCTATTCTGACATATCTCTACCAGCACCATAACCAACTTGCAATCTTTATTGAAAATTCATCTGAATGTATTTCATCCTAATTTTTGATATGTTATTTCTTAATATCTCTAGTTTTTATAAAATTTTACAATGCCTTAATTCAAATTACGGAACTCAAGAAATAAATAAAAATGTGAATATTATTCACTAGACTCTTAGACTTTGAATTTTATAAGATTTAATGGTTGCAAGAATTTTCAATG
This sequence comes from Swietenia macrophylla, assembly GCA_032401905.1. Lineage (NCBI taxonomy): Eukaryota > Viridiplantae > Streptophyta > Magnoliopsida > Sapindales > Meliaceae > Swietenia > Swietenia macrophylla. The sequence goes on along the minus strand of CP135579.1, from coordinate 52,420 downwards.
CTCCATTACTGGTCTAATAACTTACAACACCTCATAAACAAGTATTTTAATCTATCCTTACAACTTAATCTAGTTTAAATTACAAAATTCATAAAGGTCTATTTTTAAAACTCAACTAAAATCAATAATTAATAAAGGAATCAATGACGAAAGTATACCTTAAAGCTCTTAAAACTTGAATATTGCAATATTAGCAAGTAATTAAGTTTGACTTGGGATTTTTTTAATGATAAAAAAAATGAATGAAGAAAAAATGAAGAATATTGAAAGTTTATATAGTTTCTAAAATAAGCTTGAGTTTAAATGACGGACTTGCTATTTTATCTATTTTGACCAGCTTTTATTCATAATTTGAATAAGTATTCATATTAAAAAAACATAACTCTATTTGTTAAGTTGCCAACACATTAATAATTACCTCAATTTGAGATTTGTAGCTTAAATTATAGTTAAAAATATTAAAATATGTTTAAGAATTCACAATTATACGCTTGAGTTATAATTTTTCTAACTACTTTAGGATCCTTCAAACTAATTTTGTAAGACCATAATATACTTAAACCAATTTAAAATTGATTAAATGAAAGAATAAAAAGAATAAAATATGACCAACTTAAAATTGGTTAAATCAAAGAATGAAGAGAAGGAAGTATGAACATGATATTTTAAAAGCTATTACTTAGTGTAACGGAAAGAAGACATTAAACTTACAATAACGAATATAAAGCAGAAGCATCAAAGGCTTTGATAAAATACAATACTTAAGATAAAAATTATAATGCCACGATAATAGAATTACAAAATATTACATTAAATTTAGGTTTGGTCATAGATCAATAATATTTATTTGATTGATTCTCTATGTAATGTTAATAATTTAATCAAATCATCTGTTTAGTACTCATAATTAAATTTTGTCTTTTATAAATGTTATGCTTAATTAATTATATATTTACTTTAAGTCACAAAATTGCTATAATAATCATTTATATTTGTAAATAACTTTAAAAATAAACATTACCATCTAATAAACAATCTAATTGAATAAATTACGATTACAAATTTGAATAATAAAGTAATAAAAACATCGTGAGCAATTGTACATGAAGATTTTATCTTTGACATATATATATATATATATATATATATATATTTGTATGATCCATGAAATTATATTTTTGAGTATCGAGGTTTTGACCATATGATAGGTGTCGTTCCATAATAACTTAAAAACATAATCCATGAATGCAAATTCACTATTTAGGATTAACATCAATCAAATTTATTAAAATTTATATGAATTAAAAATAATGACATTTATTTAAATAAATCATAGTTACAATAGACATATTCAATATATAACCCACATAAATTGGCTTTTTATTTGGATTTTTTACTTCAATAATTAAAATAAACTATTTACTTAAAATAGAAAAGTTACAGTATTATATTATGAAATATCCATTAGATAAATGATTGTGAATAATTTTCTATTCATAAAGAACTTTTAATTTATTTCTTTTGTATTAGCATGTTATTTTTTATACATATTATAAACTTTATAAATAAACACTTATTGTGTGTGAGCACGCACGAGCACTTCCACTCAACTCAATATTATATGTAAATTAATTTTATTAAACCAAAAAAAAATGTTATTATAATATATATTTTATTGTCCTAAATCATAACTTTAATTCTTACAATCTCTCACTTGTACTAAGGCATGTTAGAAATCTTATGAATTTGATGTCATCTATATGATAGTTAAATCTTTGTTGGCAATAATTTGGTGAAAAGATGTTCTAAATTGTCTATTGACCTATCTTGGAAACTAAGATTATACCTTTTCACACAAATTTTTATAACAGTTGATATTTCCTATCAATGTGCATCTCTTTTTTATGGTTTCTTTATTCCTTTGATTGTGCTACAATTTCACTATTATCATAATAGAGGATAAGTACTTTAGCACTAAGAACAACTTCAAGCTCTATAAGGAACTTTTGAAGCCTTATGGCCTCTCTTACTATTTTTAAGTAGTTACACATTCAACTTTTATAGTGATGTTTGCAACAAAAGTTATTTGATACTCTGAAAACTTATAGCTCCATCAGCTAATGTAAATATATAATACTATATAAAACTTTGAGTATTTTTATTTTTTTTAAAATTCAGAATTAATATATCTTGTAGGAGCAAGATCTTCACCAAAATGCACAAGTATATAATGCCTCACTCTTTAAATGTACTTAATTATATTCTTAACCACAATCCAACTCTTTAGTCCTAGATTTGATTGATATATTTTAACTATGTAAACTACATAACAAATATTCACTCTAATACATAGCATGACATAGATGAGACTTCCAATTGGTAAGGCATTAGGAACCTATCTCATAAGGTTTTTCTTTTTTTTAATCACTTTAGTAAAATGATCTTATGTTTAAAAGAAAGTAATCCTTTATTGAATTCATTCATATCAAACTCAACTAAAATTTTTTCTTTCTATAGCTTGAGATAAACCTAGCATCATATCTTTACAATGTTGAAAAATTTTTATTCCAAAGATGCAACAAGGTTGACCTGTCATGTCTCGACACAGAGGCTATTACGTGACAACCACCGCATACCCTCAAGTTATGCCCCATCAATATAGAAGGTTTTAAAGAGTTTATAAGATCTTAAGTATCATACACTACATTAGTATATATAAAACACACACACATACATATAATATGTCTATCAAAATACAAAAAATTTATTGTACCTTAAAAATTTTAAATAACTTGAGAGTTTATACAATTTAAGAATATCCAAATTTACATAATATTCAACTACATAGTATAAAATATTCAAAATACATCATATAAATATTTTTTCAGTAGACTCCAAAAACATGAGATAAGTTGAGGAGTCTATATTCAAAATAGTGTAGTGACAAATTTGACTACAACCATAGTGGAGAAAAAATTGTGTTACTGTTCTAAAAGTAGTAAAGAGAGAGGGATAAGTATATATATTCAGTGAGTGAAAAGTTAACAATACAAAATTCATTAGGCATAGAGGTATTTGGAAACTAAAATAATTTATTAAATTATGATTATCACTAAACAAATCTCATAATTATTTTTGAAAATCATTCATGCAATTAACAGTATATAATCTTATAAAATACAAGTTCAAGTCTGTGTTTGGCTCCTTTATAAAAGTTTGTGCTGCTTGTTTTTTTCTTTAGTTGTCATAGATACTTAAGTACACCAATGAATTTTTACATTAACTTGAATAACTACGGGGTAACGATCGTGGCATCTTTACATTACCTTTATTAGGTGGGCTTCTCAACAATATTCTATCTTATACTAGTCCTACCTAATGCTTGATTACCTATACGGCCTTTACAAAAATCCGTCCATAGGCTGCTTCCTGTGTATTATAGCAATATCAACACATCACCAATAATTGAGTTTTATAAAATAATATATTTTAAATATATTTACACGTGTGTGTGTGTGTGTGTGTAATGTATCTCAAGGGCTATTTCCATAAAGCATAGTTATAAATTTACAAAGCAATAATAACATGTAATCCACAAGCCTTATTTCTAATTAAATATTTACATGCAAATCAAACATCCTAATAACTCAAAATATTTTAAAATAATTTGTTAAAATAAAAGCATAAGATTTAAAAATAATTGCCTAACAAATTAAATATTATCACTATTTATTCACTATTTAGCACTTTCTTACGAGCTCTCGCTTTGACTTGGATCTTTTTCCAAAGTATCTATTCTTAAAGAATACAATATGTATTTCAACATTTTCAAACTATTTTTGTGAAATCAATCTTACAACATCATCTCTAAGTGCTTAACTTCGTAAATTCTTAAAGAAATTGAAGAAAATCCTTAATTTTAGTTAGAAATTTTCAAGTCAAAGTGCATAGGTTTCAAGCATTAAAAACTCAAATAATGAATTTCTATCATCAAATTCGTTTTTATCACTTACATGGATTTGATACATATTTTTTTACCTTTAATTTTTGATTGAAAAAATCTATGTTTAAGTAAAATTGGGTACTTTTGTATTAATATTACGCCTTTAAGTATGGACTTGATTTTGATATTGGAGAATGATTTTGCGTTGTATGAAAGTAAGGAGACCTTATCGTTGAATTATGTTACGTGAGAATTAATTACATGGCAAGAGCTTGTAGTTAAATGTTGAAATAGAGTTTTGTTAATGTTAAATTAGAATTTTGATTTGAGAGGTGTTTTAAAGCTTGAATTATAACTTAGAAACATTATTTTTTAAGTTAAAAAAAAGTTGGGCATCGAAATTTACTACAAATCAAATAGGCAATATATTAAATGACAATTAATAGAAAAATAATTTTGAAGTAAATTGATCTTTTTGTGATTTTTGTGAAATTGAAAAAAGTAGAGGTACTTTTAGGAAAAAAAATAATATACAATCAAAGTATACTAAAAAATATTCAAAACAAGTACTATAAACCAATTTTTAGAATATGTTTGCCCAACAAAATAAAGCCCTAAATTTTTTGCCTATGTAGAGTAATCTGTCCTGTTTAGAATTTCTGTTTTCTATCTTATTTAGCGAATTAGGCTTAAACCCTAAATCGATATCCAAAATAAGTTATTTTAAAAACCATTAAAAGAATTATTTATCTAGTTTATTTCTTGAAAAGGCCACAGTTCAAGATTTTAACTCTAAGCTATTCAAAATAATCGAAATATCTTTAAAGGTCAAATTTTGATTAAAGGTTATAATGAGTTAAAATAGACTTGAGAGACTAAAGAGTTAATTTATATGTTGATCTAGGAATTTATGATTTATTATGTACATATTTTGAGGTAGATATATATTATGAGAGTTAAATATTAGTAATATTGTGTGTGTATATGTGCGCGCGCGCGCGCACTTAAGCTGACATCACTTATAGATGAGAGTTGAGCAACTTGAAAAATTAATAAGTGAGTGAATACCCTCCTTAAAAAAGTGAGTGGAATATTCCAATATTAAATTCATTAAGAACAATATTTTAATATAAATTATTTTGATAATTTATTTTTACAAATTGATTTTAATAAAATTATTTTATAAAACTTGATTTTGAGATATTAAAGATACAACGGAAAAATAGTTTGTTGATGATATCGTTTGTTATATATAATTGATGATCTTGGTTCTTAAAAAGATTATGAAATAAAAACTTTATAAATTTATGTTAAGGTATGCTAGGTTATGTAGAACTACAAAATTGACTTAAAAGATTTTATAAAACTATCAATATTTTTGTAAAGTAAAATTTTGAATTATAAAATATCCTTCAAGTACGTTTGATTAAATATTTTATATTATTTATACATTGTTCTGATGATAAGATATATCTATATATATACATATATATTAGATATTTCTGTAGCTATAACATATAGTCTATAGCAAGCATTTGAGGCACGTAGATGAGTAAAAATTGAGTGGAGCAAGAATGGTAGATGGATATATGAATGTTGGTGCACTCTCTCAATATATGTTGTATTGATATGATTATTATGACTTGATATGGTCTTAGATATATATTACATTTTGAAATAGATTAGTATTTTAGTATAGTTTAGATTTTAATAGAAAAATATATGTATTTTTTAGGCGCCGATATTTCAAGTGAAGACTCTAGTCAGAGTGAGGACTAGCAAGGAAGTGTACATCAACAATACGTAATGTTTAATTTGTAAGGCAACTATTTTAAATTTCATACTTTTGTTTTAATAAACTATTTTAAATTATTTTGAGTTATTGAGATATTAGATTAACATATAAATGATTTAATACAAGATAAGACTTGCGAATTGAATGTTTATTACTGCTTTATATAGTTATAACTATATTTTATTAAAAAAATTCTTGGGGCATAGATGTATATATTTCAAGTACTTAATCTTATAAATCTCGTTTATTGGTGATATATTGGTATTGATAAGGCATTAAATAAGATTGGTATAAGAGATAATGTTGTTATAAAGCCTAGCTAGTGAAAGTAATATAAGGATGTCACGATTATCACTATGTAGCTATTCGGGTCAATGTCAATAAATTGGGCTATGATTTGACAAATCAATATTTATAAATTAAATATTAAATAAATTTTGTATAATTTAATAATTTCATAATTTTTAATATAACAAAACTCACTAATGGTATTAAATAATTATCCTAATTAGGGTAATATATTGAGAAAAGTCATGTAAACTTAGATCTTTTATAAAGAAGATAAACATAGACTTAAACACATATTTTATAACATATTTTTAATTGCATAACTGATTTTAAAACATTGCGAGATTTTTTAAGTAAATGATAATAGTTTATAAATTGTTTTAACCAATACCCCTAAACTTTATAAGTTTATATTGTTAACTCTTCAATTGTTGAATATATCTTATACTTACCACTCTCACTTTATTATTTTTAGGTTAGATCTTACATTTCCTTCCTCGCAGTGGTGATGGACATAAATGTCACTACATTCTTTTTAGCATAGGTTCCTCAACTCATCCTATATTCTGAGAGATTACTAGCAAAATATTTATACACTATATTTTGATATTTTATATTGTTTACTTTGAATGTCATTTAAATTTAAAATATTTTATTTATTTTATTTTTTAAAGTTTTATAAGTACTTATATTAAATGTAATTTTTAAGTATGATGAATATTTTGAACTGAGATAAATATATATATTTATACATATATGTGTGTGTTTCATTTATGTAAATGGAATGCATGATTCTTAAGAACCTTGCAAACTCTTGAGAGATATTCTGTGTCAATAGGGTATATTTTAAGGGTATGCAATGATTATCATGTAGTAGGTTTTGAATTGAGACGTGACAATTTTTTCAATAATTCTTTTTTCCTTTTATTTGCAAAATATATCTCATATCAAGTTTTCTAATTATGCATAAAGATCAACATTCTTAATATAATTAAAAATTTTAAAAATCCTCTCATATGCAAATTATAGAAGTACGAATGAACAATGTTATGTTGAATGAACATTACTAACACTCAAACTCAACATGTTACAATAGGTCAATTAAAAAAAGAATTTTTCAAAAAATATCAATATTATAAATTTTAACAAGTTTAATTACATATAATTTTCTAAACCTTCAAATGACTTTACCTATGTATCTTTCTTTTTTAATGAAATTGGATCTCATTACGATCAATTCATATCATCCATGCTATGGAATCATTTTAATGTTTAATTTATTGTATTTAGTTATTTTAGGCAATATTTAATTTTTTAAGTTAATCGCACTTTTTTAAAACTTTTATTTTAAGAAAAATTTTTTTTTAAGTAAATCTAAAAAGATTTAAATTTTGTATTAAATATCGTCTAAAAATATCTCTTCTAGTTATTTTGAATACATCATTAACTACATAAATTCTATCATTTTTTGTAATTCTTTTCAAAGAAATACATATTTTATTTTACTCTCAATTTCAATTCATTTAACATGATTTTTAATTAAAATATTAGTATTAATTTTTTTGTGTATTTATATTATTTTTAATGAGTTGAATATCTTAACGTTTATCTTTACTTATTCACTGTAAAAAATATAATAACAATAAGTTTCATCATTTAAGGTATTTGATATAATAAAGTAGCATAATTTTTTTAATTTTTTATTTTATTCCAATTCAAATTTATTAAGAATGTTTTGCAAATAATAAAAAAGATATATGTATTGAATTCTTTTTGGTGTATAAGTTAAAATCATCTTATTTATTTGTTTTCAAGATATTTGATTATTTATCTAATATTTATATTTCACATGAAAAAACAACACTTCTAGATTCATATATCCAATTCCATTCAGTTTTCAACAAAAAAATAAACAAATGCTAAAATAAAAATAAAAATTCATGGCAAACTATATCAGAATAATAATAAAATAAAAAAATAAAAATAGAAATAAAAATCTATGGTTCTAACTAATTATAACTCAAATATGGTTTTATTTTTTAAGCAACTGCTTTCTGAAAAACCAAGTACAACTGGTACATTATTAAGACGAGACCACCTTGACCTTTAAACGAATACTAGAGAGAATTAGATTGTTAATTTTGGCAGCACCTTATTCATTGTTATTATTGTTATTATTATAAACAAGCAGAAGGAAGTTGCTTGCAAAGGCCGCATTGGAATTGGAAGGACGTTCAATCTAATTAAGATAAGGTCAGCACGACATCTGTACTTCAGTCATCGCTGCAACTGCAAGCAAGTGTTCATAAGAATAAATTGGAAAGTTGTTGCTCTTCGAGCAAAGCTTTGTTTTCCAGTCGACTATCACCTCTACAACCAGAAATGCACAAATTGAGATACTCAATAACACTCGAAAATTCTCTCACACCACCTAAATTGTGCAACCCAAAACCCTGCACTGTAATGAAGTGAAGAAGAGACTTCCTATTGCTAGTTTTCACACAACTTTATATCATTAATAAACATGGCCGCTGTACATAACACCTTTGTGATTGCAAACCAAAACTCAAATACTCCTTAAAAGCAGAGAATCCAACCCCTATATGCAAAATAAACCAGTACAAAACAATGTTCTACACATACACAGACTGGTTAGTTTTCTTTCAGCTTGTACACAGTGTCAACATATTCTTCTGTGTCCCAAAGAAAGGAACCAAATGCAATTGCCTCCAAAACCAACCTCTTCAGGCTTGAAAAGGATGTAAAAATCACCTCCTCCATCTCAACCAACATACTTTTCTTCCCATCACCAAAGAGTGCACAACTGTGCTTCTCAATCAAATTTACTCCCTCCTTACATCTCAACTTGGCACATCTATGCAATGTCTCGCAGTCAAACCCCATTACATAACACTTCAATTTTTCTTGTTTTGTTTCCCATCTATTTGTCCCTTTCCCCAGTGAAACATTCTGCTTGTTGTCATTATTGTTAACGTAGGGGCCAAAAACAAGATTCTTCACTTCATATGGCCACGTTTCTGGAAACTGAAGGGACTTCATATGACTAACATGATAGTCTTGATGGACCAAGGAGAGACACTGTTCCAGGTCACATCTCAATGAAGCAGATTTCAGGAAGTAACCATATAAGACCGACGCAGCATATACACGGCTAAGGTGGACTCGTTGGATCTGAGTTGTCGCCCAAATGTCTGTGACACTGGAATTGGCTCTCAAGCCAATGACAGTATATATATGTTCCTTTATCATGTCCAAAACCTCAGAGCTATGAATTGACTCTAGTTCCCAATCCTTTGAACGCCAAATTTCTAGTCTGCCATTGTAGATGCATCTGGAGAGCTTTGGAACCAATGGGACTCTGATCTCAGAGAACTTATAAATTATTAACATATACATAACATCTTCGATGGCAGTTTGGCATTCATGCTCTTTCAATAGGGCAATCCTTCTGGCATTCGGGAAAGAAAAGAGATTAGTTGAAGTGAATATTTTGAGACGGGGGACTTTCATATTAAAATGTTTCTGTCAACCAAGGTATTCCAAATTCCAATGTTACTTATAAATACCAAATTTATTAAGGGTAAGACACATGCTTCACCCTATTCATGTCATACATATTCTAAATATCTGATTGCTCCCCATTTGACAGAGGAATATTTTCATTCTCCCATGATACACAGTTCACATTATTATACCCCTATAACTGCTCATTATTTAACATAGCTAACACAAGAGTTCAGCTTAATAACAAGAAAATTTAAAAGACATCATGTAAACTTTTTGTTAACTTGGGTCTAGGTATAAAGAAGGTGAAATTGAAGTAAGAGAAAAATATTATAGAGAATCAACTTTGAATTAATGTCATTGAAAAGAAGCAAGAAAAAGGCTTCATGATTTTGACCTAAGCAAATTTTTAATGAACATCTCAGATCAAAAACTATCCCCATGCTTTCAACTCAACAAGAATGGGAAAGGAGTAACAAATGCACACTACAAAAAAACTAATGGTCTGTTTTTTCATGGTTCAAATCCAGCTTTTTTCTGCACTCTAAGCTGCTGAACTTATTGCTTGTAAATATATTTTTAGATTTGGCCTGGAAAAATCTGAAGTAATTGTTAACTTTATAGTTGATTAAAATAAAAAATACAGACTGATTTAATTTTTCATAAATTTTAAGATTAAAAAATTCAAATTATAAATTATTGTTTTTTTTTTAATTTTGTCCACATAGAAAATAAATTGTTTGAGGTACTGCAGGTAATTAAATATTGCTTGGACTAACATTGACAAATGTTTCATGTTGGCAAATAAAAAGATGCAGTGTAGAGACAAGCAAACACTTCACAATATCCAATCAGAATAAGAAGGTTCTCCCCACAATCTGACGAAATTTGTTGATCTTTCTGTAAACCAACTGCCAACGTTGAGGTTTCAGTTACAAAAGGAAAATAAAGTGCTTATGGATTATAAACTTTAAAAGAAACAATAAATCAAAAACTTAAAAGTGCTATTAGAGAATATCCATTCTCTGAATAAACAAAATTTTTTTGGATCTCTGTAAGAGAGGAAAAGTATAAACCTTCCTATCTGAAAGAATTAGCAAACCTTTGAAGCTCACTCCATATTTAGGCATTGTAAGTGTGCTATAAAAAATTTCTCTCACTATTCAAGGATGTCTGCCAAGCGAATAAATGAAAACAAAATTTATCATCTATATTCCAGGGCATAAAATTGCCTTTTAGAATGCGAACCACATCTAAACATGTCCCCAACTAAAATAATGCAATGATTGTTATTATATTGTCAATTTCATAAGGGGTTGGATCAATCCGTTCACTCAAGTTATCAATTCAATGGAAAATCATAAGACTCGCCACTACATGCGAAAGAAATTATACATCTATCTTTAAAGAAAATAAGTAGCAAGGGACTCAAAAAGCAAAGAATAATTGCATATTGATACGGATAAATAAACCCTAATCATAGTGAGATCGGTTCAGTTAAAAAGAGTTCACAAATTTAAAAAATCAAACTTACCGATTCAATAGTCATAACTTACCAAAGAAACACGAATCACCAGCATATGCTGAACCAGATTTACTCTGTACAACAGCACCCAGTTACTCTAACATGTGTATCATAATACTAATCCATTACCATCAACGCCAAACAGCCACAATTCATCAAACCAAACAACACAAATTCCAAATAGACACAAACAAAACACACTAAAAAACAAAAGTACCTATGAAGGAAGGCTTCATCGGAGCCGGAGCTGAGCAACATTCTCGTAACGGCGGCGTCGCGATCATTAGCCAATCGTTTCAGCTCATCCGAGACCGCGAGATTGAAGTACTGGCGCTGGTTCTGCAATACGCGGCTCAAAAACTTGCCGGCTGGAGTGTTCGGCTCGAACGGGCTGTTGAGCGGGCTGCTACTGAACTCGCAGTGGCTCGGCCCAGCCCTGGCTACTACAGGTTGTACTTTCCGATCACGGAAAGTACCAACAGTTAAGAGATTGTGGCGGAGGAATCTCTGGTGGGTGGAACGAGGGAAAGCGCGGTACCTTTTGGCTTTGGAAGGTGAAAACGGTAGCGTTTTGGGGAGATTGCGGATGGATAGACTATAGTCCATCAACTGTGTAGAGGAAACCCGGAGAAAAATTTGTTGGAAATATGTTATAGGGTTAGTCGGGGAATGAGAATGGAGGACACTTGGACAGGGATCCTTGGACTTTTAAATTGCTCTCTGGAAGATTTTATTGAGGAGAGGTTGTGTTATGGTGCATTAGGTTGCACCGTGCACCCATCCATTTATTTGTCTGTTGCGATCTACAAAATTGTTACCAATTTTAACTTTTCAGTCGCAATTTTTTTATAAATCAAGAATTACGATTAAAGAAAAATAAGAATTACATGACTTGACAATATGTGTTTAATTTTTTTTCAATTTTTTTATTATAAACTTAAACTCTAATACCAATTTTTATAAAATAAAATTCCTTAAATAAGATAATTTTAGACTCCTTTTCAATTAAATTTAATTATATATCATGTTAAAAATTAATGAAGAAAATAATTTTTTGAGATCTTTAAAGATTTTTTTTAGAAAAATAATGCCAAACATAATATATTCAAAATATCTTCTCAACTCACCTCAACTCAACTCAAAAGTTAAAATGATTTTAAAAAAGTAAATGAACTTTTTAATGAAATTAAATCTTTACTTAGATTTTTATATTCAAAAATTATTTTTATAAAATATTATTAAAATATTTTTCTTTACCATATTAATTATATAGATCAAACTTGATTATATTACCTTAAGTGTCCTAAATTAAAATAAAAAAAATTATAAACAAGAAATTGTTTTAAAAAAATTGTTTACTTGATTTTATTGCTTTTGATATCATTTTTTATGTACCGAAAAAAGAATGAGTGGCCTATAATTTTTTGGTTAGGGTACAATGAGATTCTAGTGGCAACAAAGAAGAATGAAAGACAATCCTTCTCAATCAAACTTAATTATACCTCCTCCCAATAATTAATTAATGAAATGACCTTGGAAATCTTTATCTGCTTTTTTAGAAAATCAGTGTCACACCAAATTTACCTTAAACACCTTCTCAACTCAACAGTTAAAATGGACTAACAAACTTCTTTTCTTGAAAAAAAAAACAAGTCACACTAAACTTATCTTAAATATCTTCTAAACTCAATAATTAAAATAGATTAACAAATTTAAAAAAAAAAAAGTTAAAATAAGCTAACGGACTTAAATCCACGTTCAGTTTTTTACAAAAACTTAATTCTTATTTAATTTTTATATCCAATAATAACTTATATCAGAACTTATCTAAAATCTTATCTTCTATTATTTTAATTGTGTCGTAATTAAATTTATAATAATTATTATATTTTATGTTATTTATCGTTTACCAAGTGAGAAAAAAGTAATTTGTATTCTTCTTCTTTTTTTTTATTAACATAAATTATTGTTTATTAACTAATGAGAAGTTGGTACATGGAATCGGTGGTGGGTTAGGAGTATTTGGTTTACCTTGGCATTTTCTATATATGATGCATGTAAAATAGACATAGATAAACATCAAACTTTTCTTAAACTCGTAATAAGTTTAATATTTCATTATTAAATTTGCTTTCAAAAATACTTAAATTCTACTAAATCTATACGAACATTTATGAATTTTTAATAAATTTTTTTATTTTTTAATTACACTTATATTACTATTAAATATCAAATTTAAATTTAAAATTTATATAACTAAACTATAAATTTTTAGCATTAATTCAAAATATTACATATTATTCGAATAAAAATATAAAGTATATCAATATAAAATAAAATTAATCATAATCATTCCATAAAAAAAAGTGCATAATTATTTTATAAATTTACCCATAAAATATCATAATTCTAAGCTAAAACTCTAAAAAGTTCATAAGTTTAAAATAATAGTCGCACATAATCTAGATATATAATGTTTTA
>CP135579.1:16454-28877 GCA_032401905.1 Swietenia macrophylla | reverse complement strand
GATAGAGAAATGGATAATAGTGTTCGACTCAAGATTTTAAAAATTATAGAATAAGTTAAGACTCATTGTTCGGATCACTAAATTTTTTGTTGCCTTTGCCATCAACTGATGAAGTTGACCATTCAAAGGTTAACTTTTGGTTAGAGCTTAATTTAGGGCATTTCAAACATTGTTTTTGCCCTTAAAGATATTCGTTGGACTTGTTCTAATAAGAGAAATCCAACCACAAACTTAGATTGATCAAGTAGCTTTTCAAACTCTAAGAGTACATAAATTGAGGTGAACAAGTTAAGAATTTGATTACTTATCTTAGTTGTACATATTTAAAATGAATTTAATATATACATATATGCATATATGCTTATGATTATGATTATGCTATGAAAATAAAATCAAAATATTTTGAAGTATTAGCATATTTTATAATAAAAATATTTGAGTGACATGTCTTATAGTTACAGCATGTCAAACAACAAAATTTGCATTAAATAAGTTAATTATTTTGTTTTAATGAATAACCTATGTGTTATTTTATCAATTTTATACCATTATACTACCCAATTTTTAATTCATAATGATATGAATATGATAATAAATATGGAAACAATACTTATTGTTCTCAATTGACTAAATGAGATGGCATTTGCATAACCCTAAGTTTGAGACATAGGGTATGTTATTTTGGCTTTGTTGTAACAACTTGTTGTGATTATTCTGTAGCTCTATTGTGGCCATCTTGTTATGATTATTCCATGACTATTGTAGTTATTGTTGATACGCATATTCCACAACCTCGTTGTAGCTATTATTGATGTGTGTGACTACTTAAGTAATTCAAATAATTTAATTTAATTGATGATAATTATTTTAATTGTATATTATGTATAAAGTTAACTTTTTTAACATTTGTATCATCGATGATTTTATTAAAATGGGCATGATTTATTTTATACTAATTATACAAGATTTTTAATAAAACCAATTTAGATAAGTGATATTTATTTCTATTGAGCATATTGATTTTGCTCACCTTATTTTTTTTTTCCTCTAGGAAGATTTTCACGTGATATAGATATTGAGAAATGAGTAGTAGCTTGATACTTGGAAATACATCAAGTAAACTTTTTAGTTACTTAATATTTGATACATTTTTGTTGACTTGTATATAAATTATTATATTTTCGATTATTATGTGATGGTGCATGATTTAATTAAACCACTTAAATTTTAATTTATTTGTTTTAAAATATAATATGTGTTCATATTGTTTGATGATATTTTAATAAATTTTATATTTTAACTTGTTTTGAAAAACTTTAGGATATCTTTGAATTTTTTACTAATATTACATATTTTATTTAATAGTTTGACTTTTTACCTTAAAAGTCATTAACTTTTGTTTTGGGACGTGACATAAATGCTTTATTTTTTTATAGCACCATTTTGGTTGTGTATGAAAAAAAAAATTATAGTTTTTATGTTATTTTGTGTTAAAAATCTTATAAATATTGTAAATTTCCTTCCAATATTGTATTACAGGCTTATAATTTTTTATTCCATTTTATTTTTGTTAGTATATGTCATAAATTTAATAGTACTTTAAACATTTGACATATTTGTATCATGATATTTTTTTATTTATATATATTATTTAGTTATTTCATTATTACATATCTTTGTATTTAACAAATGTAATAATGTTTTTATAATAGCAAATTCAATTAGTTAGTTATTATTTTTAAATATTCTTACTCAAGTATTATTGTAAATAAGATAACAATAATGCATAAAAACGAGTATGCGTAGTAATTAATAATAACATATGTGTGTTATGAGTACAAGTTAGTAAATTAATATATTAAACCAACCAATCATAAGAATGCTATATAGATTATTATATGAATTTCATAAGTGATTCTCATGGTGATAATAGTGTATGTGATTTTTAAACTTAAGATCATTATAAGCCCTACAATAGAGAATAACATATTTTAATATTTTTAAATGTCATTTATATCAAGAGAGACTATAAAAAAATAATCAAATATGTCATAACTTGTATAGAGGTACATGTATGATTAAGATAGAATTTGTCCCTTCTATATACTGAGAGTAATATTTTAAACCCTTTAATTGATTGAAATTTTAAAAATGCATGATTATACTTAAATAAATTAATATATGATATTGACTTCATTTAATAAAAAAAATCCAGTCATAATATCAAAAATAATATAAAATTGAATCATATAAAGATGATATATTATATATCTCATGTTCAATTAAGATATTTAGAACAAAAAAATTGAATTATGCGATAATATTGATTACATATAATGTGATATTAAACCACCGACATTCTCGTCACTTGTTTAGTCATGGTGTGTTACTAAACACCGCTTATTATTTATGATACTAAAATTAAATTTTAATATTATTACCAATATTACAAGAACCTATTTAATCGCATATTTATATCGAAAAAATAATATATATATATATATATGAAAAATTTTAAATAGGTTTTGAATTTGTTGAGATATTTATATATTAATTTTGAGTAAATTAATTATGTAAAGATTGAACTAAATTTTATTAGTGTTTACTTTACTAAATAAATTAGGTTTTATAAGAAAATTAGACAAAATGGATTAAATTTAAATTAAAAACCTAAAATAACAATATAAATATGTGATATTTACGTTTTAGAGGTATGCTTAGAGTTTGGTTTTTGCATCCTTACTTTTGATAAAATAAGAACGCATATAATATTACATAGTTAAATTATATGAATTAATACTTCGAAATAGATTCTCAATTGTATAAATACCATAAAGATTAGAGATAATTAATCTGTGTTCGTGGTTTGACAAAACGTAAAATTAAAGGTATGTACATATTTATTATGTTGAATTATATATATATGATAATACTAAAATTTATCACATGCATCTTAAAAAATAAACTATATATTTTATATTTTTTCTATTGTATATATATACTAGTTTGTTTACAATTTTCTCATAGGTTTTTAAAATGTATAAAGGATTGCAAGGCATCTAATTTGACAAACACTCGATATTCTACTATATATGGACTAGTGATCAGCAGAGATGTTATAAATATTTCATGTTTTGAAGGTATTAATGAGCATCCACGTTGGGATCAATTTTGGTACAAATCTCAAATTGATCATCTATAATTAGTTTTAGTTTAAGTTTGGATCAATTTTGGTACAAATCTCAAATTGATCATCTATAATTAGTTTTAGTTTAAGCCTGACTGACCCAAATAGACAACAAATGATAAATTAAACTAACCAAATCAACATGGCAATTTAGTTTTGGTTTGATTCCATAATTGAGGTTTAAATCTAAAACTAAATATTATTTCTTAATTTTATTCATCCTAAATGTAAAAGTATAAATTTTTTTAAATTTTATTCTCCCAAAATCAGAAAATAAATATTACTCCTAATGTTATTAACTTTTTTATTAATTCTTTTTAAATTTTGCATTAATTAACTGTAATGATGTACATTGTACTTATTAAAAATAATAAAAATTAAAATAAACTAAATTTTTAAATATATTAGATTAATTCAATTTTGCAATTTAATTGAAGCCTAAATTAAAAATCAAACTGATACTTTCTTATTAGTGAGATTCCCATATGTTTGTTTGGATAATCATAAGGGATTTAAAATTATAAAAAAATAAGATTATAAAAATTATTTGTCAAATCATAAGGGATTGATAAGGGTTATACGTGTGTATGTGCATTAATCCATTTAGTCGCCTAAAGAGATTTAAAAAACATTTGAAGCAAAACACGTTATAAAAAGATAAGATACTATCAAATTCCTTTCTACAAAATACTTCGAGTATAAAATAAAATGATTAAAAATAAATTTGTGATGATTCAATTTAATAAACTAAAAATTTAATTTCTAAATTAAAAGATTTGAAACTAGAAGTTTTAGAACCATTACAAGTTGTTACAATTATATTAAAATTGCCTGCATCTTGAAATAATTATAGAAAGAAATTGTTGCCTACTTCAGAAGATTTTTCAAATTTCAAACTTCTTAAATATATACAATTGAGGCAGAAACTCAAATTCAAGAAAAAAAGATAAAGAGCCTTGTTCAAAAGTGCATAATGTTGAGAACGATAATAAAATGCAAAACACTAATGGACAAAAAAAATGATGATGTTGGTGGTTCCTATAAGAACAATTAAGGCTATGAGAATAATAAAGGAAATAAGAATAAAATTTGCTATCATTGCAAGAAAAAAATAGCATATAATAAAGAATTGTAGATTTTGACCAAAAAAAAGAGAGAAAATTAAGAATTTTATTAACGTCAATATGATTGAAAAAGAATCTACGGTAGATTTGATTGACGTAGTATCTAATACGAAAATTTGTATAATTTTTGAACTATACATGGCTTAAGTAATTAAATAAATGGCCTGAGGGTATGACTCAAGTGCTACAATACATATTTGCAATGACAAAAATTGATTCAAAAGTTATGTAAATATAAGCAAATTAGTACATACGCACAGCAAAAATATACAAAATAAATAGTATACTTTTTACGATCTATGCGACAAACCCTAGGATTATCATATATATATATATATATATATAATTTAATGACATAAATGCGTATATACCTCTAATTAGTCAATTTTTATCAAACTACAAACATAAATCAGTCACCTCTATAACTTTATAGTATCCAAGTGGGAATTTAATTGGAGTATTAGCCCTTAAATTTGAGTGTGTAATATTTTGTGCATTATTCTCTTCATAAGAGTAAGCACACAAAAGCAAACCTTAGGCGCACACTTAAAGAACGCAAAATATCATATATTTATTGTATTATTTAAGATTTTTAATTTTGACTTAAACTATTTGATTTAATTTTCTTATAAAACTCAATTTATTTAGTAAAATAGGTACTAATAAATTTAGTCCAATATTTATATAATAGGTTTAGTCAAAATTAATACTCAAATAGTTCAATAAATTTTAAATTTATTTAGAATTATATATATATATATATGTATTATTTTCAATTTCAATGTGCGACCCAATAAATTATCGTTATGCTGATAAAATATTAGAATTTAATTTTAGTATTATAAGTAGTAAGTGATGTCTAGCAATACATCATAATTATCTAAGTGATGAGGATGTCAATGGTTTAACATCATCTTATCCGTGACCAATGTTATCGTGTAATTCAATTCTTTTATCCTAAATATCTTAATCGAATACAAGATATGAAATGCATCATTCTCGTATGGTTTAATTTTATATTTTTTTGATATTTTAAGTAAATTTATTCTATCAAATGAAGTTAATATCACATATTTTGTGATATTGACTTATTTGAGTATAGTTATGTATTTTTCAAAATTTCACTCAATTAAAAATTTTAAAATATCACTCTTATTATATAGAAAAGAGAAATTTCATTTTGATTACACACATCTCTCTATATGAGTTATGAAATATTTGATTTTTTTTTTATAATCTATCTTATTATATATAACATTTAAAAATATTAAAATATATTATTCTCTATGTTGAGAACCACGACGATCTTAAATCCAAAGATAACATACACTATTATTATTATAATAATCACTTATGACACTTATATAATAATTCATATAGTGTTCTCATGACGAGTCAGTTTAGTATATTAGTTCACTAATTTATATCTATATGTTAACTTATATCTCATATCGTAATACACATTTGTTATTATCAGTCACTACATATACTAGTCTTAATATGTTATTGTTATCTTATTCATAATCATGGTTGACTAGAGACATTTAGAAATTATGTCCAACTAATTTAATTTACTATTCTAAAAGTATTATAACATTTATTAAATACATAAATATGTAATAATAAAATAATTAAATGATATATATATATATATATATATATATATCAAAATGTCATGATACAAATATGTCAAACATCCAAAATACTATTAGATTTAGGATATATACTAACAATGAATGCAACTAAGGAAGAGTAAGTATTAATGGGAAATGATAATAAAGTAAACATTCATAGCAAAGGTATAGTAAACCTGCAATTCACTTATAAAAAGAAACTAATTCTTATTAATGTTGTTCATATCACTAATGTAAGAAAGAATATTATAATTGCTGGTTTACTTTGTAAGAATTGCTTTAAAGCTATTTTTAAGGCAAAAAAAAAAATTAATTTTATCCAAAAATAGTATGTTTGTTAGGAAGGATTATTCTTGTGATGGTATATTCGAACTGAGTATTAATAATAATAACATAAATGTTTATATTTATATTATTGAGTTTTCTGTTTAGTTATGACATAATCTTTTAGCACATATTAACTATAAATCTTTAAAATATATGTCAAAAAATAGATAATAACTTATGATAAACATTCTGAGAATAAATGACAAGCAAAAATGACAAAAAAAAACCTTTTATAAGTGTAGAAAGATATATATAAATACTTGAATTTATTTATTTGGATATTTACGAATTTAAAGGAATAATTACTAGAGGATATAGTAGATATTTCATCACATTGATAGATAATAATTCTAGTAATACATATGTTTATTTAATGAGAATAAAAGATCAAGCTTTTGACATGTTTAAGAGCTACATAGCTTTGGTTGAAAATCAAAAGGAGAAAAAGATTAAATCTTGAGAAGTAGTTGAGGTAGAGAATATTTTTCCACTGAATTTGATAATTTTTTGCGAGAAAACTGGGATAATCCACCAAAAAACTACTTCATACAGCCTACAATGTCATAGATTAGTGAAAAGGGAAAAAAATTGGAAGTTAGTTGACATAATCAGTCGAATTTATATATGTTTATTAAATTAAATTAGATGTTAAAATTTTAAAAATACTTTTTAAAAATATTTTTTATTAATTTTTTAAATATTGAGAAAAATATATGAAAAATGCTACTAATATATAAAATTTATACATAAAAAATTATTTCAATTATTTTATTATTTTCGTTAGTTAAGTAATTATCATTTATAAAAGTATTATTGTTGAGTGGTATTATCTATTAATTTTGAAAAAAAAAAACATGTATCTATGTATAATTTTGTTAAATTTAAGAAAAGGCATGTGAAAAAAATGCTTTCAAAAAAATTTTAGTTATATTTATATATTATTTTAAATAGTTAATGATATTTAAAATAAAATTGATCATTATTTTATAAATACTGTATAATAGATAAGATTACAAATAAAAAATATTAAATAAATAATACAATTACAATTTGTTCAATTATTTAATAATTATATTAAATTAATATTTTTATTTTTGACACAATAATCATATGTATAGAGATGAGATTGGTCGTCTTTTAATATTTATTATACTAAAATAGGACATGGTAAATCAAATTGTGATTTCTAATCTTTGATTTAGTGTTTTCCCAACTGCTTCTCGTGAATAATTAGTTTAAAATAGTGCCGACTGGAATAGAATTATCGAGTGTGGGTCCGCCTGGCACGTGAACCAGCTTCACCACTAAACTCTGAATTCAGCACAATAAAAGTTAATTTAATAATGTTGACAATAATTAGATGAATATTTGATCTCACCTAACAAATTTATTTTCTGAAATTATATTTATAAATTTATACTAATTACTCTTTGACTTAGCATTCGATTTCATAAAATCGAACACAGTGGTCAATGTAATCCCAATAAATAAGATGCATTTGTGCGCTCTAAACTTAGTGTTGGACGAAACTCGACATTTCAAGACTCGAGAGGAAGTAATGTTTCTGTCAATATAACTAACGGCGAATATGGAGCATTAGAGTTGTGTACGATTTGTTAGGTTGCAAAATAGACAGACAACCTGTTTGATTTATTCTTAATGTCTTATCATTTATTTTTTATTTTTTCCTACTTACTACTAGCACCATAGCTGAAGACTACTTGAAATGACGGAACATAATTTTTTTTTTCTTTTTGAATAATAGTCCACACTCACTTTAGCAACGAGTGCGAGTGAGCGCGTGATGCTATTTTTGTTAATTTAAATAAAAATCCAATCATATTAATCCAGATATGATTTATAATATAATACATAATTACAGAGTAATACTTAAAAAATAATATCTTATTAACAATATTAAATGTTTTAATAAAATTTTAAAGACGCCCTTGGGTATACTAATAAAATTGTATTACAATTGTTATCCAATGAACCCAACAGTAATTTTCAAATTATTTCATAACTCAAATAAAATCCCCATCTAGCCCCAACACAAAAATCAAGACTATCTAACACTCATTTATATATATATATATATATATATATATTCATAATTGAGCAATATTGGAAATGCAAATAAAAGTCATTAAGCAAATTCTTATAAGAATTCATCAACAAAAATTTTATCAAGTCCTCGTACAATGAAAGGTCTATCACAACTTAGGACAACGAAAGACCAAGAAGTCTTAGATCTGGTGCTCGACTCGACCTGGGAATTGTTAAAAACAAAAAAATAAATAGCAATTTAAAAGCTAGATTTGATTGCGCACCCTTTTATTCAAGGCTTGCTTTGCTGTCTATGCTCTTAAGGGTTCTGCTGTCTGTAAATATCGCCATTAAAAGAAACCAAAAAAAAAAAATGAACACATGAGAATTACAATATGAACTGCATCAAAACCATTCTAACAATGGCAGATGGATTAACTCACACATATTCCAACTTTGGTTTAAAATTTGACTCACCTTTTTATACTTCACCGAAACTAAACATGTGAAAATGCATTCTAACGGTCGCTACTTGTATGCAATTCTAGAATAATTGGAGACTTACATTGGATTCACAGATCCCTATTTACTCATCTTCGCAAACATGTTGCCATAAAACTTGGCCTCTTTTTTGTTGTATTCCTTCATCTTCTCCTTCAACGTTTTGTATTCCAACTTCACATCCCTGACTCCACCAACCAAAATTTAAATTACTAAATTAATATATATATATATATATATATATGTAGATATAATATGAAAGCAGCAACTAAAGCAACCATCTTCCATAGTACATATAAATATCAACACTCCAGTTCTTACAATCTCCACATTGAGAAGAGCATGTACCTGTTATTAGGATCAATCTCCAGTGCTTTCTTGATATCGAACTCTGCCAAATCTAAATCTGCCATATGAATGTAAGCCTGGGCCCTTCTGTACAGAGCCTTTACATTTCCACTCTCCAAGTCAAGCACCTGTTCAGTTAAAATAGGTAATATACACAGCACTGACATCAAGATTGGAGAAAGAAAATTATTTGCCAAATTTTAAAACCTTCGTGCATAATTTTTCTGCTTGCTTGTATTCCCTCAGTCTCAGCTTGCAAGCTGAATCATTCAGGTTACAGGCAACCTTCAATGCCTTGGCCAGTTTTTTCTCCTCATCACCAAAGGAAGAATCATATTCAATGAACTTCACAGCCTGCATATAAGAAGATTCAACAAATACATTAATCCTAGGACTAATGCATCAAGAAATATGGTGTCATACATATTCCACAACTTGCATACTTTCTCATATCTCTTTGAGGCTCCCGCATATTTGCCAGCCTTAAACAATGCATTCCCTTGTTCCTTCTTCTTACCCGCAGCTTCTATTTTTTCCTGTGTGTCCATGTCCCATGATTCCTTCTCCTGAAGAAAACAATGAAACAGAAAGCTCATCAACAAATCCTCATATTTCACATAGTTATATAAAATTTAATCAATCCACAACCCTCCAAATTAGCAAATCAACTAACCTTTTCAAAAGACACCAACTCAACCTCATAGTACACAGTTGAGTTAGGAGGAACTGCAGCCAACTCCTGCTGCGACCCAGAGGAGCCAAAAGCATATTCTGGTGCCACAGTCAGTAATGCTACCTCGTTTTTCTTCATTGTCATTATGGCTCTAACAAGCCCATCAATTACTTGCTCTATCTCAAACATAAAATCACATTATGATAATGTCAATCAGGAAAACAGAAAACTTAAAAAGAGAAAAGTTCTCCATCAACAGCAGTTGTTACCTTCATCTGTCTTAAACTCAAACAGCTCCTCCTTGCCATGTCCCTTTTCCACGAACAATGTACCATCTTCCAGTTTACCAATCAATTTTACTGCCATGTCCAAAATTAATAGTCAGTGTTTTGCACTCAATGCGTCAAATATAAGATATCTAATTCCACTTTTTAATTCAAACCTTTAACAACAGCCCCCTCATTAGGACGCTCATATCCTTCCCCTTCTTTCAGGATCTTCTTAACAACCTTCTTATCATCTGTTACTTCAGACACAGTCTTCCATGATACTAACTCCAAAGCAATCTGAAGTGTGGCATTTGGTGGGACTGCACCTTCATTACCCGAGGCAGGCTTCCCTTTCTCTCCAAATCCATCTACAACCAACCAAACGAGAATTAAGTATAATTTGCAATCAAGCATGTCACTTCAACCAACACCAGATCTACTTGGTAAAAACTTACATTGTGGTTTCACTGCAAGTAACACCTTCTCTCCCTTCTTCATTGTCTTTACCGCATTAACTAGTGCAGGACAGAAATGACCTTATAACAGACACAACACACACATCAGAAATGATCTGCAGAAATAGGGAAAAGATATTAAACTTAAAAAAACCACTTGTAAACCAATTACAAGAGACGAACCATTCTTCACAGTGAACTCCACACCATCTGCTTTTGCAACAACTGTACCATCCTCTAGTCTGGCTTCATAGTTTACTGCAATCACAACAAGCACCGCAAGTAAGTTCTCCAACAAAACAAATAATCACAAAACAAGAGGGGGAAGACTATCATAATAATACCTAACACTTCATCAAGGTCCTTTGGATTCTCCCATTTTTCTCCTTCCTTGAGGATCTTCTTAATAATCCCACCATCCTTGCAAATGTCCTTGACACTAGTCCAAGATAGCAATTCTACATCAAATTGAAGAGTGGCACTTGGAGGAATGGTTGGTGGTGAACCAGTCTCGCCATAAGCAAGCTCAGGAGGAATGGTGAAAATTGCATTTTCACCTTTTTTCATTGTCTTAATACCTATGTCCCATCCTTTAATCACACTCCCTGCAAGCATAACATATAAGAGAGAATTATCTTTTTCCCAATTTGTCATTAGGACAAAACCGCACGAGAAGATATTAATACAAGAACTGTGACAAACAATGGTAGAAACCCAACCTATACATATGTGTTATTTTATAAAACAATCCCAGAACAAAGAACATGATCGAACTTAAGAACTGAAGAAGAGAATAGTACAAATATCTATTTTCAGCGTTTGGAACTTCATAGCATATATTCCCACTAGAAATGTATGTAATGAAGAACTCTTTCCAAAAATTATTTGATGCCTCAGTCATAGCATGATACCAGACCAAACTAGTATGGATTTTAGAAAGAAGTTTGTCTAAATTCATAGCACAATTACTTCTACTTATTTCTGTCAAATTCTTGAAACTAATTATAATAGATATCCTCAAGAATACTGAATATCATAAATAAAAAAGGAAAAAAGGAAGAGCTATCTCACCTTGACCAAGAGTGAACCTGAAAGGCGTACCCCTATCACGACTGGAATCAAACTGAGTGCCATCGAGCAACGTCCCAGTATAATGAACTGCAACATGGCATAGAAAATAAGAAACAAAAATAAAAAGGATTAGAAATGAGAAAATACACAACAGACCTTCAACTTCGTCGCCATTTTCAGGTGTGTCCCAGCCTTCACCTTCCTTGAGAAGCTTCTTCTTCAATCCTTGATTACCGATCTCCTTCTCCTCGCCGACCCTTAAAACAGGAGTGTCGTCAGGAAGATCCATGTCTCCGTCCATCATCTCATTCGCAGCTGGAATATCAAAGTCTTCATCCATCTCCACTTAAGGAAGGAACGATCTAGATAGATTTATATTATTAATATTAGACACAGACAAAGGTACTGGCACTGCAGCTGCCTAAGCGAGCGAGAGAGCCCCAAGTGCGGAAACAAACAAGGTGAGAGTTTTTAACAGAAGAAATTTTGGCTTCTAGAGGCTTCTACGAGGGTTTTGCCAGTTTAAAAGAAAAAGATTAAAAAAAAAAAAAGAAGAAGATATGATACCAGAAGCCACGGAGGCTTCCAGAGACTATTACCCCACCCATCCTCCCTTCCATAATCTTGTGCTTCTTTTATTCCCACTCCTCTGAATTTCTAATTATTACTGTTCAAATTTTAAAAATTAATTACAATTTTTTATAAACTCATATAAATTTAATTTTTTATAAAATTTTTTTTAATTTTTATTTTTATAAAAAAAGACCGTAATAATTTAGTTATACCAT
>CP135579.1:0-15954 GCA_032401905.1 Swietenia macrophylla | reverse complement strand
GTGCAGCAGCCAGGAAGGGAGCTTTCAGGTCTTCCCACAAGTTGTAGTCTTCATTCCAAACGTCATCTAACACTAGCAATATTTTTTTTACCATCTACAACCTTTCTCAACTCAACCTGCACTTCATTTAAAGTCTTGTTATCACAATCAGTGGAAGTGATTGACGCGAGAAGTGACCTTGAAATGCTCAAGCCATTGAAGTTATCAGAGACAAAAGTCCATGCTTTTATGTCGAACTTGAAATCATCGATTATCTTGTCATTGTAGACCTCCCGAGCACGCGTTTTTTCGAATCCCTGCCATGCCCACAATCGGTATTACAAGAAGGTTAGCATCACTTAACACCAATTTAAGAATGTTGGCCTTATCTTTATCTCTCCTGTAGACAGAACGTTCTGTCGGTACACTAGAACTGGGTTGCCTATACGGCATAGCTGGAGGTAGAGCAGTTGATGTTCCGCCAGTAGCCCCTTGTAATCCAAGAAGAGTTATTTTTTTATAGAGCTCTTCGAATCGGTTAGCGATACTTTTAATCTCGGCGTCTATCCTCATATTGCTTGGATTGAAACAATTGATGCAATTAGCTGGCAAGCAATTGTGAACTTTACTTTACTAGTACTTGCCTGATCATTTACTTGCGCCTTCAACTTGAGCTTCAATGCTTCAGTGGTAAATTCATCTAGAATGTCCTCAGCATCATAAGCCTCGGAGGTCGTCAAGCTAAATCTTCACAGCACCAGCCTGTCCATCAGTTGCTTCTCTTCTGCATCGCTGAGAACTGCCTGAATCATCATCAAATTATCTTCCCACTTTCTAAGCTCTAAATCAACGCTGCCTTGAAGCCCGCGAACAAAGTTGAGCAAATCACGAGAAGCCAATCTCTCAAACAGAACTTGAAAGAATGCAGAGAGTAATAGCTCTCCCACTGTCATAGTTTTCTTCGCTGGTTCGCTGGAAATTAAGAAAAGGAAATCTGCAGAATCGTCAAAAGAAGAAAACGGGGAGCTTGGCAAAGAGAAAGCAGATGAATAGAGTAGGAAACGAAACTTCAAAATTAAATCCTGCAAGTATTAAATTGATTAGATTGAATACCGCGTGGACTCCACCTGCTATGTGATGTGCAATAATGAAAAACATTGAAGGAAAATAGAGATACATTTAACATTTCAATGAACAGTTGACAAAAGTATATTTCCATAGCCCTACCTACAAAAGATAAAGATAAGATATGAAGAAAGCTGGTGAATACAAAGAAAGAATAGTTGACAACGACAAAAGCATTTTCATTTAGTGGGCTGATTGATTATTTCACTTGAATCAACATTTAATGAATTGATTATTAATTCATGCAAAAGGATGTAAATTATTTTGCAAGAAAGAGATCATTAATTCACCATATGATATTTGTTGTAAAGCTAGGCTACTGATATTTCTTTAATTGAGTAAACCTGCAGTTTTCTTCTGATTTCTTTCCGGCCAACAAACGACGCCATGGCTGTGGGAGAGCTCTTAGTCTCTGCTTTCTCTCAGGTCTTGTTTGACAGATTGGTTTCGCGTGATTTGGTCAATTTTGTACGTCAACTTCAAGACGGCGTTGATTTCGAGCTAAAGAAGTGAGAAAACACTTGGATGATGATTATGGCTCTGCTTAGGGACGTAGAGGAGAAGCAATTGAAGAATGAGGCTATGAAGATTTGGCTGGACAGACTCCGAAACTTGGCTTATGATGCTGAGGACATACTCGATGAGTTTGCCATTGAGGCTTTGAAAGTATGAATTGATGGCAAAACATGATGATCGGTCTAGCACAAGCGAAATTTGGAATCTCATTTCTACTCGTGTAAGTTGTTTCAGTCCAATAACTGTTAAGTTCAATATCAACATGGAATCCAGGATTGAAAATATCACTATCGATTGGAAGAACTTTATAAACAAGGAAT
Organism: Swietenia macrophylla; assembly: GCA_032401905.1. Classification (NCBI taxonomy): domain Eukaryota; kingdom Viridiplantae; phylum Streptophyta; class Magnoliopsida; order Sapindales; family Meliaceae; genus Swietenia; species Swietenia macrophylla. The sequence continues at coordinate 14,014 of CP135579.1, read as the reverse complement.
TGAACTTGGATTACAATTGATTCCTGGAGATGCAACAACTCTAGCACAGCAAAGACCACGTAGCTCAAGTATGCCAAAACGTGCTGTCTATGGGATAGACGAAGATAAGGCCAAAATACCTGAAATGTTTTTCGTGATGTACCGAGAGATCATCCCAACTTTTGTGTGATTGTTCTTAAAATATTTATACAAAGGGTAGTGTACTTTAGGGAAAATAAATAATAAAGTGATGAGTTCAGTACTGTGCTCATGAGTATTGATTATTTATTAATTAATTATTGAGTTAAACTATTTTATTTTTTAAAAAATAAATTAAATAAAAATATAATTTATACTAAAAAAAACTAACGAATAACTAAAGTAAAGAAAATTTCAAGGCAAAATCAATAAGAATGAGAGTTATTGCATATATGATTTCATTTAAACTATTTTGAATTAATTTTACCTATTTTTATTTTAAAAATTACCTATTTCTTATATCAATTAGAATAATTAAAAATTTATTAAGTCTATGAATTTATTACATTGATTATATTAAGTATGCAAGTATATTTTTATCTTATATAGATTCAATGACATTCATTACAATATCACAAGCATGCATATCTTTTTTAGGAAATCAATATGCAATAAAAATATCTTATTAATAGCTAATTAGTTAGAAGCATCAATAACAATGAAAAACACTCAATTAATAATAAAAAAACTTTAATTAATCCAAAAATAAAGCAAAAATCAAATGATCTTAATTTGATTACATCAAAAATTAAGTAGATAAAATATCTATTTACAGTGAAAATCTGCTGCACTATGACCCAATCAAATTGTCTTTGATGCGGACTTTACGTTGCTTGATTTAATCCAAATTAATTTTTCAAAGTCAGTTTTCTTTCCCCGCCCACATGCACCAATTGCATAGCTTTCGAGAGTCGGTTTTGGCAAACTCAATTCGACTTCTTCTTCTTTACCCCCAATACAACCAATTAGCAGATATCAATCGTAGGCACAGCGGGAATTGGGAAAACAACGCTTGCTCTAGAGGTCTACCATGACAAGGCCGTCAAAGATTTCAACTTTGACATAAAAGCCTGGGTTTGTGTCTCAGATGGCTTCCATCTCTTTGGCATTTCAAGGTCAATTTACGAGACAATCGTCTCGGAACCATGTGATCTCAAGACTGTAAATGATGTGCAGCTTCAATTGACGAAGGCTTTGCATGGATAAAAAAACTCGTAGTTGTATTAGATGATGTTTGGAAAGAAGACTACGGCTTGTGGGAAAACCTGAAAGCTTCCTTGCAGGCTGCTGCACCAAATAGTAACATAATTGTGACTACACTACATTTTCATGTTGCACCAACATTGGGACCGATGAAACATTATAATCTGAAGCATTTGTCAGAGGAAGATTGTTGGTCTCTAGTTACAAAGCATGAATTTGAATGTAGAGATAATAATGTGCATCAAATTTCAGAATTTCGTGATAGAGTTGTTAGAATGTGTGGAGGCTTGCCGTTGCCAGCAAAGACGATTGCTAGCCTTTTGCGTTCCAACAAAGATGATGCTTGGAATGGTATATTGCACAGCAATATATTTAAATTTCCTCAACAACATGGCATTCTTTCATTTTTACAGTTGAGTTGTCATTATCTTCCTTCTCATTTAAAGATATGTTTTGATTATTGTTCACCTTTTCCCAAAAATTATCAATTCGACAAGAATGAACTCGTTTTATTGTGGATGGCCGAAGGTATTATTTTACGATCAAGAAATGACAAGCAGCCAGAAGTTTGGGGCAGCGAGTATTTAGATGATCTAGTGTCAAGTTCATTTTTTGAATCACCAAATAGGGACGGTTCTACGTTTATAATCCACGACCTCATCCGTGGTCTTGCTTAAGTTGTTTCTGCAGAAACCTTTTTCGGCTTAGAAGAGGTTGATAAGCAGCCGAGAAGATTTGACTGGGTTGGTCATTCTTCTGACTCTCGTGGTGAGTATAATGGGAAAAGTAAATTGGAGATTTTCTATCAGTTTGAACGAGAACATTCTTGCCAGTGCTCGTTAGAGAGCATTATGGTTTAGGTTATATAACTTATGTGGTTCTACATGATTTATTGAGAAAGTTCAAAAAGTTGAGGGTGCTATCTTTAGCGGGATATTATATCACTCAGTTACCCGATTCACTTGAAGACTTGAAACTCTTAAAAGTACTTGAATCTTGCTGGCACTACGATAAGAAGTTTGCCAGAGTCTACAAGCTCACTATTCAACTTGCAAATTTTGATACTAAGAAATTGTTCTTGTCTGATAAAGTTGCCATAAAAAATGCAGAATTTGATCCAGTTACGCCATCTTGATATGAAAGGTGCAGACTATTTGGAAGAGATGCCATTGGGAATGATGCAGTTGAAGAATCTCCAAATATTGTCCAATTTTATTTTGGCAAGGGTGCAAGTGTATCTAGTTTGAAAGATTTAAAGAATTTAAAGTTTCTTTGAGGGAAACTTTGTGTCTCAGCATTGGAGAATTCAAATGATTCAGGGGATGGAATGGAAGCTGTGCTACAGGAGAAGAAGAACCTATAAGCATTGTTATTACAACGGGAGTCCGAGTTTGACAATTCACGAGATGAAGCAGTAGAAGAGAATGTACTTGACATTTTGCAGCTCATCACAATACAAAAAGGCTCACAATCAAATATTATGGTGGCGCAAGATTTCCGTTTTGGACTGGAGATCCATCGTGCTCCAAGATGGAAGTTCTCACATAAAAAAATTGTGAAAATTGCCAGTCGTTGCCTTCACTCGGTTTGTTGGGTCACTTAAAACACCTCACAATCAAAGGATTGAGGAGACTGAAAATCATAAGTTCTGAGCTTTATGCAGAGGGTTGTTTAAATCCTTTTCAATCATTAGACTCTACGGTTAAGGAAATTGCCAGAGTTGGAGTTCTGGGACACCCATGTTGAAGGAAATAAGCTTGTTCAAGCATTTTCTTGCCTCCGTGAACTTTCAATTGTGGAATGTCGAAAGCTCGCTGGAAGATTGCCAAAGCTTCTTCCTTCATTGAAGACACTTGTTGTTAGCAAATGCGCAGAGTTGGAAGTCACAGTCTCAAGCTACCTTGTGCTCTGCAAATTAGAAATTGATGAACGCAAAGGAGTGGTGTGCAAAACCACTCCAATACGCTGTAAGTGGATTAAGTATATGACAATTTCAAATAATTTACTAGAAATATATGCACTCAAAGGGATGTTATACACTAGTCTAACTGAGTTGTTACCGTTTCTGCCTATTTCAAACATGCAAGAGTTTGAAAAATTTTTTGAGCAAGAATTTCAATCAGTAGAAACTTTGGTGATTAGCGATTGTGAGGGCATCAGGTCATGGAGGGAGTATGGGGATTCTCTATTTGAGGATTCTATGTATGAGAAGGCAGGACAAGGACTAAGTATGCATACCTCCACTGACGAGGTTAGAATTGAATAAAATTGGATTAGTCTTGTTTCATTTCCGATGGTGCATTTTCTTGCCAATAATATACGGTTTCTTAAGATCAAAAATACCAGAGTTTTAAAATGCTTACTAGAGGAAATGATGGGCGACAATTCACAACTGGAGAGGTTAAATGTTAGCTATTGCAGTTCTTTGATCTTCATCGCAAGACGTAAGCTACCTGCTTCTCTTAAAAGACTTTACATAGGGGCTTGTATGGACTTGCAGCGTTTGGTGGATGAAGAGGAGGGTACTTCTTCATCTTTTTCATCATCTTCTTCATCAGTATCGCTGAAATTTCTCCATATTTCCTGTTGCCCAAAGCTTTCTACTTTATTGCCTGGAATTCAATTACTTGAGGCGCTTGAATTCCTCTACATAAGTGGTTGTTCAAATCTAGAGTTTTTACCTGATGGCCTGCACAATCTTAATTGTTTACAGGAGATTTATATAAATAATTGAGCCAAGTCTTCTTTGTTTTCCGGAAAGAGGGCTTCCCAACAAGCTTTCAACTGTTTCAATGTACCAATGTGAGCGTCTTCAAGCTCTATACAACGACGTGCACAAACTCAACTTTCTTCGAGAGTTAACAATATCGGACTGTCCAAGTACTGTATCATTTCCAGAAGAAGGCTTTCCCACCAGCTTAACATTGCTTGTAATTAGAAATCTCATAGTCAATGAAGCAATTGATCAGGTGGGATTGCAAAAGCTTACCTCTCTTACACACCTCTCGATTGAAATATGTAATAATGCCGCAGAGACCTTTCCAGAAGAGGAGATGAGAACGAATCTGATTTTGCCTAGCTCTCTTATTCATTTGAGAATTGAGGGCTTCCATATTTTGAAATACTTATCTTCAACGGGTTTTCAGAGCCTCACACCTCTTGAATCTTGGGAGATCCATGATTGCCCAAACCTCGAGTCCTTTCCAGAGTTAGGCTTTCCAGCCTCACTTTTGAAATTAGGCCTGAGAGGCTGTCCGCTGCTAGGACAGCAGTGCTCAAGGGAAAGAGGAAAAGAGTGGTCCAAGATAGCTCACATCGCTTGCGTTCGGGTAGATTACAAATTCATCTACGATCTGGATGATGAAGAATGAGATGTTGAAATTGGCTGTTTGCTGTGGTAATTAGTATACATTCATAATATGTTGATTATTACAAATATCAATGATTGAACATTGCAATATGAATTTGGCTCTCTTATTTTCAGGATGAATTTTTCTGGAATGGATTTGTTGTGCCAGATTGGACGAAACACTTGAAGAAGAAAATGACCTCTTTGTCAAATAAAGCTCTGATTTTCAACTTTGAATGTTGGAATATGATGATGGCTGGAGGAAACAGAGGACGCGACGGAATCATTCACATCCTTCTGGTAATGTTTTCACTTTTCTGTATTCACAATCTTTTTACAAAACATTCAGCTCTTTTCTAAAGTTTTAAAATATTTAATATTATCATGAGGTCAATAGATGTACTTAAATCTCCAGATTTTTCTGCTTGGGTGAGCATTAATGATTACCCTTTGATATTACCCAACAAAATTCAATACTTTAACATTGATAATAATTTATTTGTTTATCGACATTAAAAATGATTAATATAAAGAAAAAAATAATTGAAGCTCATAATTATCTCATTGATCTAGTCGACGACACTACTTATTCGGTTACAATCGAGAGAGAAAGATTATCAATTACTTGCATAATATTTAGGGGACGTGGCTCAATTGTAGCAAATGCAAGGAATTCTTCATCACGTTCTAGCATAGCCAAATGTTGCTAGTGTAAACGCGCCCATGCCTCAATGCCATCCTTATGTCTCGTATCCATGAGACCAAACCCACGAATATATGAATTTTCTTCATCACCTAAATTGCTCATACTCTCCCAAACAGGCTTCCCCCTCCAAAATCAAGATCACAAAAGCCAAAATTGCACCAACTGCCAAACCCAATCACACTTGTTGGATCAGTAAAAATTTTACGCACGCTTTTGAGTGCTTCAAGATAATTAAGCCATCCTCCACCTTGTAGGCTACTCCCAAAATCTGCATTCAATTTGGCTATTGCATCCTTCATTTGGCACACAAATTCTGCCAACTCTGCTTCCTTATCTTCGCATAGTATAGATGCGGTCCATACAAGATTTCCCATGGTATACTCTGAGAACTATTGTATGGCTTTTCGACGCAAATTTAATCCACGGGTAATTGATAATAGCTTGTCTGAGCCAGACGTTGCTGCTCTTAAGATTTTTACAAAGAGTGCTGCTACAACTTTTACGCGTGCTGGATTTTGCTGCCATGAGCTTGTTTCCTTTATAAGTTACAAATTTATTACATTCGAATTTGTAACATTTAAATTATAGCTCTTAATTCTTCATTATATTCTTGTAACTATAAAATTTGAATTCAAAATTTGTAACTGCGATAATGAGTGACCATAATACCTCTAACGCTTTTTTCTATAAATAAGGAAGTGTTTTGCTTTGTTAAGGTCCATAAAATTGAAATTCTTATTAAATACCACCCTCAGAAAATTTAAAGAGTTTAAAAAATTTTAGTAGTATTAAAATACCCATAACAAAAATAATAACAAGAGGTTGGCTATCCATAACTTTAGCACTCAGTTTCTTTAATTTTAAAATATGTTTTAAAATTGTATATTTACATTTATTATCAAAACATGTTAGTAATCTCTGTGTTGCTTAGTACATTGAGTTTTAAGAAGGTAAAATATGACATGTAGTTACGGGTATATAGGTCGATTTTGATTTTTCATGCAACATGAATTTATATATTTTTAATATAAATATATGTTATAAATTATTTTAGTATTGAATTTATGATATTTTGGTTATGAAAAACATTGAAACAGTGTCAGAAATGGTCAAAAGGATGGCCAGATATATTTTCAGATCCGCGGGTCTGCATCGGGTCAACATGACCTATCTAGAGGTTGAAGAAGACCATTACCAGTCTAAAAGTTGAAGAAGACCTTTATCAGTAGTGGATGACATGTTGATTGCTTTTAGGATATATAAATGATATGTCATTCGGTTGCTTTTCTATTTGAAAAATAAAGTAAAAAGGCTAAGATTTGAATTCCAACCCAAGCCTTCATTGTTCAAACCCAACCATTGGGCTGGGCACCACTTTTATATAATAAAGGTGCATTTATTTTCCTTTAACCGTTTTTAGTTTCAAAATTAATTGCATGAAAATTTTAAACGCAAAGAATTAAACTCATCTTTGTGTTAAGGGATTGATTCTTAATCGCTAGGCTAATTATTTTGTTGCTATTTAAATATGTTGTTTGACAGTTTTAAGAATTTAATGTTGCTTTTTAATGCTTTGACAATATTAAATTATACTTTGTATTTTAGTCCAAAAATCTATTTTATTTGTTTATTATGATTTTGATTTAAATACATAATTTATGAGCAATTTAGTTTTAAATTGAATTTAAATAGTTTTAATTATGCATATCATTTAAATTTATTATATGCATATTTAAATTCAATTTAAATGTTTGAATTTATGTATATTATTTATATTATGTTATATGTATAGTTAAGATTTAATTTTAATTGTTTATTCTATGCATGTAATTTATGTATTATATATACAATAGTATAGTTTGCTTGATTTATATGTTTTTTATTTTATGCATACATTATAGAGATAGTAGTTAGTATGCAAATTTATTAAAAAAATACATAACACTTAGGTAAATAGAAAAATGTCATATTAGGTATTAGTGTTAGGTATAATTGTAGTATTCTATTTGCTTATAATTACGTATTTGAAAAATTTCTGTTTAAGGAGATTGGATCTTAAGTGGAACCGCTTGTGAGCTCTTTAATGTTTTTTAAAAATTGACCTACTATAATTATTGATTAAATAGATAAATTTTTATTATCTGTATAATATATGTAGAAATACTTTAGAGAAAATTTCTATAAGACATAAACATAAAAAATATGTTCATATATTGAAATATCTTAGTGATCTATAAAAATTTAACCTATTAGAAAGTAGTCACAGTATCCCTAAGTTAAATGAAACTTTATATTAAGTTGGAATCACATAAAACTTAAGACATTAATTGTAATTAATTACTCTAGATGTGATAAATTTTATCCCTTTTAAATTTTTATTACATTTATATGATTAATTAGGATAAAATATTATATTATTTTTCTTAATTTACCTACAAGAGTTAAAAAATTAGATATAATATAATAATTTTATCATTAAGATATTTGAATCTATTTGACTAAAATACTTAGATCATATGTAGTATTTTATATCATGTAATTTATATTTTAAGCATAATTTATATTGATAAACTATTATAAAATATAACAATGTTAAGTCTCAATAAAATTTATTATAAGTGTGTATTTTTACAGCATCATAACCTATAAATATATCTAATATCAACTTAAATATTTCTAAACTGATAGAAGATAATTATAAGATATAAAAAGAGAAAGTATTGTTATATTTAGGATGGCAAGATATAGATTATGCTATACAGAAAGATGAAATGCTAACACTCTAACACAATTAAGTTTTATGAACATTAGGAGCGATCAAATCACTTTAATATAATGTTCATAAAAACTAAAATTTCTACTAGCATACGTGATTCAGTCGCTCAGTATGATGATGTTTGTGTTTTGATGAAAGTTATTAATAAACAGTTTGAGTCATTAGATAAACCATTAGCCAGTACCCTAATCATGAAATTTTTTTTCATGAAACTCATTACTATCATTGGTGTCCGATAGTATATTATGAAGAAAAGAGATATTGTGGCTCAACTGAAAACTTTAGACATGACAATGTCTAAATCTTTCCTTGTACACTATATTTTGAATTCACTTCCTTAGTCATATAAACCCTTCAAAATTTCTTATAACACACATAAAAATAAATGGTATATTAATGAATTGATGACTCTGTGTACTCAACAAGAAGTAAGGCTAATCACAGAAATAAGAACGAATTTTTAAGGTACATATCTAACAACAAAAGGGAAGGATTAAGAAAAATGAAAAAAGCAAAATACATGTTTAGGTTAAAATAAAGAAAGAATTAAAATATTTCTTTTGTAAGAAAAATAAGCACATGAAGAAAGATTATATTGATTTTCAACGATGACTTATTAAGAAAAGTATTTCTTTTTCTCTTGTATGTTATGAATTTAATATGGCAGAAATTTGTTATAACATATAATGGATTGACTCTGATTTAACAATTCACATTACGAATATTTTACAGGACTTACAATCCCTAAGGAAATTAGTGAGAGTTGAACATTTTATATATTGTAAAAATAAGATAAGCTCAACTATAGAGGCTATTAAGATATGCAGTTTAATTCTCAATAGTAGTTTTGTAATGAATTTGGAAAAGATCTTTTATATTTTTAATTTGTCTAAAAATTTAATTTATATTTCTAGATTGGTACCTTATGGATATTCTTTTAGTTTTTCAAATTCTTTTATAAAATTTTTTTATAAGTCTAATATTGTTGAAAATGGTTTATTATTTGATGATATTTTTCATATTAGTTTATAAAACAATACTTGTTATAAAACAATACATACTTATGCTAATCTAAAAAAAAAATATTATGAATAAAAATTTCTCTATGTTGTGGCATTAGAGATTATGACATATCTCTATAAAAAAAAAAAATTCAAAAGATTAGTAAATAATAAAATACTTGGTGTTTTAGATTTTATAGATTTTGAGACTGATGTGAACTATATAAAAGGTAAACAGACCAATAAGTCAAAGAAAAGTGCCAAGAGAGATTCAAAATTATTACAAATCATATGTATAAATATTTATAGTCTTAGTATAGACTTATATAGTTATAAGTATTTTATCACTTATATTGATGATTATTCATGATTTATATATTTTTATTTTTGAATACTAAGAATCAAACAGTAGGTACTTTTAAAATATTAAAAACTGAAGTAGAAAAATAATAGGATAAGCAAATAAAGATAGTGAGACCTGATAGAGGTGATGAATGGTCTGGTAGATACATAGAGGATGGACAAGCACCTGACTATTTGTAATGTTTCTTCAAGAGTATGAGATTATTGCCCAATAAATTATGCCTATTTCTATAGACTAGTATAGTGTAATATAAAGAAAAATCGAACTTTGTTGGACATGGTGTGAAATATGCTTAATAACTCAAAACTTCCTAAATTCTTGTGGACAAAAGCTCTTAAGACAGCTGTGTACATACTAAACTGAGTTTTAACAAAGGCTGTTACTAAAATATCATTTTAGTTATGAAAAGATTAGAAGCTAAGTTTGTTACATGCACATATTTGGGGTTGTCCTTTTAAAGTAAGAGTTTATATTTCATAAGAGAAGAAATTGGATCCTAAGATCATATGTGGATATTTTGTTAAATATTCAAAAAAGTCTAAAGGATACAAATTTTATTATTCATCACATCACACTAAGTTTTTCGAATTAAAAAATGCTAAATTTTTAAGAATGATCATTTAGAATAGTTCCACTTTAGATGCTAAAGTGATTGTCATCAATAGCATTACTCTGATATAAATGGATTTTGACCAAAACGTAGTTTATATTTAACTAAATGATAATCAAATTCCATAAACTAGTGATGATTTAGTAGGTTAGGTTATTAAATAACCATTTATACAACATACTACTTAGGAAAATGTTAAAACAATATTAAGAAGATCTACTAGAACAAAAAAATCACTAATTTTTATTGATTATATTGTGTATTTATAAGAGTCAAACTATAATATTGGAGCCATAAATGATCCAAAAATATTTTCACAAGCCATGAGTTGTTAGTAATATGACTTATGATATGATGCCATAAAAGATAAGATGAATTTTATGTCATCGAATGGAGTTTAAGATCTTGTTAAGTTGCATCATCATAGGGTGTAAATGAATTTTTAAAACTAAAGAAGGATTCATTAGGTAACATTGAGAGATACAAGACTAGACTTGTTACCCAAAAAATTCATTCAAAAAGAAAAAATTGATTATACAAAAATATTTTCTCATGTATTTAAAAAGAATTATGACATTAGCAGCTCATTTTGATATAAAGTTATATTAAATAGATGTGAAAACAGCAATGAAGATATGGAAAAAGATGTTTATATAAAATAACCTAACGGATTCTTTTCGAATGATGGTGAGTATTTAGTTCATAAGCTTAAGAAATTCATATATGGATTGAAATAAGCCTCTTAGCAGTGGTATTTAAAATTCTATGAAATTATTTTTTTATTTAATTTTGAAGAGAAAATTATAGATCAATGTATATACCAGAAGATTAATAGGAGTAAAATTTATTTCCTTATCCTACATGTGAATAATATAATACTTGTGACCAATGATAAATGGTTTGTACATGAGATAAAACAATTCTTTCTAAAAATTTTGATATGAAAGATATGGGTAAAACATTTTATGTCATTAGCATTAAGATGCATAGAGATAAATATTGGAGTATTTTAAGTCTGTCTTAGGAAACTTATATAAAAAAAAAAATTCTAAAAAGATTTCAGATAAAAGATTGTTCTCTAAATATAATACCAATTGTTAAGGGAGATAAGTTCAATTTGAACTAATGCTTTAAAAATAATTTCGAAAAGAAACAAATGAATGACATTTCATATGCTTCAGTTATTGGAAGCATTATGTATATTCAAGTCTGCACAAGATCTGACATAGTTTTTGTAGTTAGAAATTAGGACGCCATCAAAGTAACATACGAATGGACTAGTAGAATGCTGCGAAGAAAATTTTAAGGTATCTTAAAAGAACTAAAAATTACATGCTTATGTATAGACAGACCGACAATTTAAAAGTAGTTAGCCACTTAAATTTTGACTTCGCTATCTGTGATGATTTTATCTTGTAATCTTTTGGAAACAATAACGTACGGGGAAATGCTTGTGTCGTGGCTCATAGGATAGTAAAGAATGACAAGAATATAAAAATGACCAAAGTGTATATACAAGAAAGAATTCTTCTGATTTTTTAGATAAATAGGTGTTAGAGAAGAAGGTTTGATGCATTCTTTGGAAATTATTTCAACCTCCATTTTCAACAATTCCTAGAATTTTTTCACAAGGTGATTTGTAAGCTAATCGACTGGGGCTATTGAATGTGGAAGGCTAACTGAAATAAGTTATATCTATGCATTAAAATAATCAAAGGATTCGCACGCGACACCCCATTTTTATACAAATTCTTATGCAAACTTTTACATTGAATCAATAAATTTTCAATACTGAAAATTAAGTTTAACATGTGTGATTAATGTGCAGGTGCTCTCTCTCTCATTATATATATATATATCATTCTTATACAAACATACATATGAATATATATATATATATAATATTTGTCAAATTGTACAATTATATATGAAAAATGATGTATATAAAAATTTATGTAAAAAAAAAGTATATAGTTGTACAAATTTGACAAATATATATATATATATTAGAACAAATTTGAATTTAATACTTCATTCTTTGCTTTCCTTCTTTCAAGATGTTGAATTTAGTTTCTTTGATTTTAATTTTTTATATTATGAACTCAATTTATTATTCTAAAACTAAGATGTAGCTAAATCATGAAATATTAATATTTATTTATTTATTTAAATTTTATTATGTGGTTGAGTATTCATCTAGTTCTTATTGCTTCTATTTTAATTGACTACTAATTAGATAAATTAATTATATATTGATACTTTAAAAAGGTATTTTATATTTATGATTTTGAGAGTAATGCCATTGAGCCTATGCAAGGTAGCGATATACTTATATACTTGGTATAATTTTTGTATGAAATTTACAAATTTCATGAATCTCTAATTATTCAAATTTATATAAAAATATAGTGAGTTAATGATTTAGAGATATTTTTATTCTCAACCTAAAAGTGGCCTATAGTTATATATGAGATTCTTCATTATCAACCATAAACTTAATTTCAATTAATGAAAATAATAACTTAAATTTAGATTAGTTTTGGTAAAATTGAATACTTTGTAATTCTCTTTATTTGATCACAATTTTAATCTTGTCTTATTTTAATTTAATTGTTATTTTAGTTAGTGAATGAAATTGACATTTAATTTGTTCAAATAACAATAAAAGTAGTTAACATTGGTATTTATATCTTATATAAACAATTTTTGTGAGAACAATACTTGACTCCTCACTTTATTACTTGTTAACAATAATGTACATTCGTATTTGCATAAATATTCTCAACAAGAAGTTTCTCTCTCTTATGTATACCTTACCCATTTGCACCCTATGCTAAAATATGAAATATTATATTTTTGTGTGTAATTTATTTTATTTCATGCATTATAATTCGAACAACCACACTAAAATACTATGTGTTTGTGTTTAGTGTAATTTATTTCATACATTATAAACTAAGTAGTTTTATTTCACTTTCGCATCCTTGTCAATATTATCATTTTAAGGAAATGACTTCTTCCCCAAAAGGTTAAGTTCAAATTTTTAGAACTTAAATAATGTTATGTAATATTTAGCACATAAATAATATTATAATTTAATTTTCTTAAGTTTTATCATAACAAATGATGTGTCATAAATTGATTAGATACTCAATTTTCGAAATTGACCAATTAACTTATCTCACTGTCCAATTGTTGACATATCATTACAATATCTTTAATACTTTTTTAGTTTCATTTAGTCCGTTAAAGAATTTTAGGACCAAGTGGAAATGAATTGACACATGGTTAGTAACACGACATTGATAAAAAATTATCCTACTTTGGTGAGCATTAACGATTCAATATTTGATAATTGGATCACGATCTTTTTTAATTTTTGTCTTTCTTAGCTTTTAACAAGATAATTAACATGTAACATAATTAATAATTAATAGTTAATATTATATATTAAGAAAATTTACAAATTAATTTTATATTTTACGACATAAATTTAAAAATTCAAGATACAATATATATTATTTATTATTAATTGTATTATATGTCAATATATGTTTAAATAAAAAAAAAAACTAGTAAAGGATCCTAATTCTTAATAATTACACAACAAAATTCAATTATTGAACATAGATAAAAATTTATTTTATTTATTTATTGATCACCACAACATTACAAATGATTATTATTAAAAATAAATTAAGCTCATAATTATTTTATCGATCTAGTTGATGAAACTGCTTATTCGGTTACAATCGAAAGTTAGATCAACAACTACTTATTTAATATTTAGGGGACTGGGATCAACTGTAGCAAAAGCAAGGAAATCTTTATCACGTTCTAGTGTAGCGAAATCTTCCTCAGGTATACGTGTCCATGCTTCAATACCATCCTTATGTTTCGTATCCATGAGAACAACCACACGAGCACATGAACCTACCTCGTCACCTATATTACTCATACTCGCCCAAACAGGCTTCCCCCATCCAA
>CP135578.1:8308580-8454739 GCA_032401905.1 Swietenia macrophylla | reverse complement strand
GCTAAACTGGCCATAGCACAACTAATATCCGTTTGCCCTTTTGGATTGGGATCTGGTATAATTTTCTTCCAAGCTTTGTGTTCTTCCCATGTACCAGGCTTCCTTACTGCTCAATACTTAAACCTTTTACACTTCCTTTTCCATTATTTTAATCCATTTACCTTTTTAATTTTTTCAAAATGTAAGTAAACAATGTTGATGTTATGTCTACACTCTGATATTGCACAGATATCCCTATTTACTTATTCATTGTTTTTAAGGGGTTTGTAGAATAAGGTAGGTGGACTTCTTAGTGCAAAATCTTAAAATCTACTTTATCACAGGTGGTCTTGTTCTAGGTGGAGGACTTATTGGCCTTGTATTCTCAAGAAATCCTGTGACTTTAAGAACTGTCATGATTGGAGGTGCTTTGCTAGCCCTCAGCACCTCCAGCTTGAAGATCTGGAGGCAAGGAAAATCAAGTTTACCATTCATACTAGGACAAGCAGGTAAGAACTTACAGTAGCATCTTGCCATTATCTTCTCCAAAATTTCTCTGTTTGAGATTTTTTTTGCCCCTCATTAGTGCAGCTAGGCTTGTTCGATAATTTTTTTTTATTTTAATTAGATTAGGCTTTAGGTTTTCATTATAGTTGTGTTTGAGTTACTTATTTTAGTTGGTTTTGTTATTGTTAGGTAAGAATTCTATTTCTTATTAGAAATAAACTTCATTTCTTTACTTTTCATTGTTCTTTGTGGGTTGGATTTCTGTTTGTTATTGGAAGTAGAGTTCTTTTTTCTGTTGATTTGGTTTATGACCACTATAAAAAAGCGTGTTATTTTCAATTTTAGAATTAGACTTTGAAGACTTGAAGATTATTGAGTAAAGTTTGGTTGTTTTACCTCTGTTTTCTTCTAGATTTTCTCCCTTTTCTATTACTCATATTTGTTTTGTATTGTTTCATATTTGGTGCTACATTACCGCTTTTCCCTATATTTCCTTTGTTGGTTACCTATTTTTCATTCGTTGGAAGCGAAGTTTGGAAACTAACATACTGTTAAAAAATAGACCAAGAAGAAATCTGTGTCTGCATTGTTTTGGACCTCTTTAATATAGTTGTTCTGTTTAACTCTTATGAGTATTTCTCGAGACCTATTTAGATTTCAGTCGTACCACTTTTGATATTATTGAAGAAGTTTGCATTTTTCCTTTCAGATTCTGATTCCAAAGGTAGAAGTGAGACTTAGGTGCGTGTATGTGATGGGGATGACATCATATGCTTATGAAAACAGCAGGATGGCAAGAGGTTAGAAAAAGATATCGCATTAATTTTATGCAACAATTGAAACCTTATCCAATAAAGAAGCAAAGTAAATTACAGCATTAGGGAATTTATTTTTTCTCCTATGTGGACAATATGATGTAAGATTAGTAGAGGACAGGATAAAGGGACAGAAATTAGAGATTGAAAGAAAGAATAGAAACAAAAATAGAATTTAGAGAAAGGTTACAAGGAAAAAGAGGTTAATGTTTCCATTATTCCAGAACATAATTGTAATGGCTAACTTGTAAACAAATTGGAAATACAAATCTAGAGGGATAGAAATCGAACATTCTCCAAATATGTAAAAGATACCTAAATAACACAAATACGAAATGTCCCAAGTTCCCTAAATAAAAATAATTCCTAAATCTTTGTAATCATAATCTGAAACAAGGATGATTTCCGTCAGGATACTGCTATTGAGTTGTTGCCTTAGACAATGATTCAACTGCCTTGCAAGTGTCATTTTGAATTTTTGTTATAAACCAAACTGACAGATGGTATATGTCATTGGAACTAGAGTTGAGGAAATGGATTGTTGTCCATATGTAGAACTTGAATTGCATTGAGAAATGCAGCCTTGGAAGGTGAAGCCATCTTTCTTCAATCAAGATGAGGGATTTGTTGGATTAATTTATGAAGAAGTGGGGTGTGTTTTTCTGAATTCTTGAAACATTTATGTCCATACCCACCAGTTGTTTTTCTCTGCCAATTAGATGAAGTCATATAAGTCTTAATGTGGATGCCAATGTTTAGTAAAAGACAAAATAACATTGCTCTCAATGGTATTTGACACCCAGTTTTGAGATTGAAAACAATTAGCAGTGTCAATAAGCCAATATATACTGTACATTGAAAATTTTCAATTTATGATAGATTAAGAATCTCAATCTTGTCTTGTGTAAATTATGATGTTAGGAATCTGCTAACATCGAATACTTGATGTAGACATGTACATCCTCCAGAACTCGTCTCATTTAGCTCATCATTGTGATCTTGCAGTGCTCTCAACAATCCTCTTCTGGCAGAATTTTGAGGCCTACTCATTGGTATTACTCACATGATTGCAATATTTACTCTTCTCCCTTTGAGTAGCTGACTTATTTATTTATTTATTTATTTTGCTGTTGTTACTGTTGTTGGGTATAGCTAACTGTATACTATCATGTGGTTGCAGAAAAAGAAGCTAATTCCAACAGGGTTTTATTCTGCTGTTAGGTGTTTATTGGTGTTTGCGCTGTTTTTGTTAACAAATGTGAAGTCAATTCTGTAACCCAATAATGATTTTTTTGTTTTTGTCCTATCACAGTGCTGCAATGCTCTGTTTCTATTCATACGTGGTGGCATCTGGAGGAAATCCACCGCCAAAGAAGATGAAGTCGTCTGCTGTTGCCCCATCGTAAAGTAAAGATCGGATCAATTAGACCATTTTTTGGGGGAGCATAGTAGCATTAGCTGAATTTCGCTTATAGGAACGGCATTTTATAATCACTGGAAATGAGTAAACTTCTTAAGCGAATTCTAGAAAAGAGGAAGGAAATAGTGAAAACACTTGATATATGCAGGATTGCGTAACTAAGGATATTGTTTTAATGACTATTTCAATCCGCAAGGCCTTCAGAAGTTAGAAACTAACCATGGCCCATAATACGAGCATGTACAATTGCAAAGAATGGAAAACCCACAAATGCATGGTAAAGTACGGGCGGAGGAGAAACGGAGAAGATAAATAATAGGGTAAGAAAATGGCCAATTCCAAATCCAATTAGCCCATTTGTAAGCACAATATCATTCGTTAGTCAAGATGTATGTATAGACCAGTCCAAAACCATTGGTCATCCATCTTAAAACAGTTAACAGATGGATATGGGGAAAAAGCTTGAAGGTTTTTGCTGGCGTGGGAAATGGCAAAATTCTTAAACTTTGCTTGCAGTTATTGATAAAAGGCTGAAAGGAGTATCATAGTTGCATTAGAGAAATATATATAATCCCACCATATATGTGGAATCGTTTGTAGATTATGTACATATGTTTGAATTTATTATCCTTCAATCTTTAATAATTAAAAGAATCAATTAATATCAATTTTTATTTGAGACTTGACCTTTATCACTTTGTTCCTTTTTACCTGTACTTGATATCTAATAATTTTTAACGCATTTTATATTTCATAAATGTGTGGTTCGAAATATATGTTCATATACTAAAAACTTACAATTGAATGTGTTTATGTTAATTATTGTTACGATGGTTAATAGTTTTGATTGAAAACTTTATGAAATTAATGAACAGGTGGTGTTACTCCACTTGGCATGCAGTCCCAAGAAGGGCATGGTCCAAAGTATGGACCAACTTAAATTTGTTGATGTCGGAGTGTATGTGTCACTCAATTTTGTAAGATGTCTTTGACATCATGCCGAGTGGAGAACAGTAGTTAGTGGTTGGTTGTTACTCTGAATATTTTTCCCAGTTGAGTTTAGGTTCAAGTTTTTTATAAGATTTCCTTGTCAACTTTTTAACTTGTGTTTGGAAAGTCTTTTTCATGTTCTTCAATTATTGCAATGCAATCTTTTGTTGCTGATAAGCTCGTAGCCTTTTCTTTGTTATTCCTTAATTTCTCTTCTTGCTAACGATATTTATGAGTTGCGTCACTTCTTGTTTACGAAAAATTTTTAAGATGTTAAAAGTAAATATTTATGATAATTTTTGTTATACAATTTTAGATCTATCGAAAATATTATCGTAAAAAATAACTCGATTGATTAAAAAATTAAAAAAATTATTGTAAAAATAATTACAATCAATAATTTTAATTATACTTGCTTTATATACATGCACACACACTTACCAAGAGGTTTTAAACAATTACTAAATCTCATGATCACTTATTTTATCTAATATATTTAGATTTTAAGTAAATTATTATTTATATTAATTTATTATTATCTCAATCAGTAAATATTCTTAATATATTTTATAAAATTGAAATTAAAATATATTAAATAAGATAAGTAATTATTAAATTTATCCAAAGATAAATAAATGATAAACAAAATATTTAGTTATAGATATAAATAAAAGGTTGATCACTTCAATTTCTTCTTCTTATTATTATTAATGATCATATTTTAAGTATTGTATTGTCTTTTGGTTTTACATAGCTTGTGTAAATGTAATTAATTTTTTACCACTTTCGCAAATTCTCCCATGTCTAAACCTCCATTCAAGTTGACTGGAGTGTGAAAACTTCACTTTTATTTACTTATTTATTTTTAATTTTTTATTTTTTTTTTTTACTTTAATTTACTAATCACATATACATTATTACATATCCTTCACATTATATGAATATCGACCCAGCATTTAAGTCATAATTTCCATTACGAAAATGGCATCATTGTTGATTCCACTTGGCACACCACTATATTATATAGACAATTTAATCAATAATGTACATATAGTTTTGTTCCTCCACATTATTAAGAGATGACACAGCCATGTGCACAAACATTATTCAATATTCTTCTAATAGGTCAAGAATTGGGAACTTGTATAGGATGGAGGGTGGTCATGCATTTATTTATATATGTATAATTACTAGACATATAACAACATTTTAGCCACTCAAAGCATCTTCTTCTTCTTCTTTTTTTTTTTTTTTTTTTTTGGTTAGTTGAAAATAAATTACCCTTAAAGGTCAAGGGTACCACTCATGCTTACAAGAGTTCGAGCATTTCTATGACTTTCAAAATCATATTCAAGCATCACTCATGCATCAAGCACTTACTACATACATATATCCTGTGTAGTCTATGCAAACCCCTTTGTTTCATTTTCCAAAATATTAATTAGTTCTCACTTTTACATAGCCTTTCGAGGATAGAACACAATATCAAATATAATTTTTGACATACTTGGTACGTGTGTAGTTTTGTGCACTCAAAACTTACTTACATGAAGGATTATTATTATTATTATTATTATTATTATACAAGCTTATTATTAACAAAGGGATTACAAATACATATTTGACTGGTAAACAATAAAATGAAGGAATAACAATTATTGATGAATTTATTTGACGGGTTCCATCAACCATTGCATGCTTGTCTCTTAGAAAACCAAGGCAAAACAATGATATCTCCCATGGAATTTTTGTTCGCGGGTGGAAGCAAAATCACCAAAATTGCTTCTTGTCTTGGGACCCTGATTAATTAATGGTGTTAGTTCAGAGCATCTAGCTAGGGCAAGTGTCCACCACTATCCATGTGTAGCGTTTAATCTTTCAAGTTCTTATACATCTCGCTCCCATTAATAATATTATTTTGTCAATCTTGACAATTACACATCGACAATCCGTACACTTTTATTGATTTTAGAAGAAAGGAAAAAAAAAATAACAAGGGCTTTTGGAGAAGTTGACGACTCCAAAATGTCCTTTTAGCTTCGAC
Organism: Swietenia macrophylla; assembly: GCA_032401905.1. Taxonomy (NCBI): domain Eukaryota; kingdom Viridiplantae; phylum Streptophyta; class Magnoliopsida; order Sapindales; family Meliaceae; genus Swietenia; species Swietenia macrophylla. The sequence goes on along the minus strand of CP135578.1, from coordinate 8,448,984 downwards.
TTCAAAGCCATTTTGGGATTCACAAGGATCTTCCTTCCTTTTTATAGAAAATGACTACTCCATTATTGACAGCACATGGAATGTTGGTGCCAATTTCCACAAATTTTCAGGTCAAGTCTTCGGGTATAATTTTGTATTGCTTTTTTAAAAAAATAATTAAAAAATAAATTAAAAATTATAATTAAAAAAAGCATTTAATAAATATTAAATTTTAATATAAATTAATCAATTTTTAATTATAAATTCAAAATTAAGACGTCTTAGTCTTAAATATTCTTTTAATATATGGCACAATTTTTATGATGGGTGTTATCTTTTGTCAATCAAAATTTTATAATGTCACAAAAAAGCATACTATTAGTTGAATGAATGCAGGACCACCTACTTTTAGGATTGTCAATAAATAAGCTAATCAAGAACAGGGCACTTCAATTAGTAATCATGCTACGAGATATTGATATTGCTTTTCGAGAATGATAGGATCAAACTACAATACATAATTTGTATATTTTACATAAATATTAAAAAAAATTCTTCTAAAATTAATGTGATAGAGATTAGATTCCTAAATTTATTTTAATATGAAAATATATGTATTATATTTGTAATTTAAAGTATTAAATTTAAAAATGAGAATTAAAAGAGAATTTTAAATGAGTTAGGATGAGATGTAATTTTCTATAAATTAAGAAAAAAAAATTGGATGAACAAAGAGTCGTAATAATTGAGGGATAAGGCAAATGTGAGTGGGCATGAGTAGTTGCTACCTAATAATAGGTTTGATTATTAGGCTCATCTTAATTGTCACTGCTTTTCATCAAAAGCAACTAAGAATTGCAGTGGAATTGTACCTAATGCCCTTTACAAAAATTGCACCGTATCAACATGGAATGGAAACTTAATTTACTGTACAACAGAAAACAACAACAACAACAACAACAACAACACCAAAAAAGAGACTTGTGAATTTTAAAAAAATATTATTATATATATAAACTCTTAAACAAATTTATTTATATAAATTAATATTGTATTATTCTATTATTATCGTCGTCGTCGTCATCATTATTATTATTATAGATGATAATTTTACCTATAAATTTATTAATACTCAATTTTTATGGAACAAATTTGGTATATTATTCGAATAAATTTTTTTAAAAAAATTTAAATTTATAATCAATTTAAAATATATATAAATATGAATAAATATTTACAAGTATCTATAATAGAGATCTACTAATATTTTATTTTTTTATGACTAATTTTAGCTACAAGTATTTCTAATAGAGATTTATAAATATTTTATTTTTTTAACTAATTTTGATTGTAAATATTTTTAATAGAGATCTAGGAATATTTTATTTTTTTGCGACTAATTTTGACATTTTGAAAAACTAATGCAATGTTAGAAGTCAATGCTTCGTCCTTTGCTGGACATTCTGTTTAGCCAAACTCACATTATGATTGCGCTGAAAAATCTGTTGAAAGTTGATTTACACATCTTGTCACAAATGGAAATGTAAGTCACCGTTTTTGGCTCGCGTTGCCGTAAATTATATTGTTGATGCTTTAGCCTGATACTGACTCGATCTCCTTTTTCATTACAAAATATCAATCATTGAATGTACTCTATTTTGAGAGTTTAATTTGATATCTCAATTTTGGTGTTCGCGATGGCATTAATAATGTGCAGACAGCCTAATATTCCTAATTATTATCTTGTATCCTACATTTTTTTTAAAAGAGCGGGAGAAAAATAATAGTTAATGTGACAACAAAATAATGCGGTCATGTAAAATTTATACAAATATTTTTTATTTTTAATATTATTAATTTTTAATTAATTTTTAATGTTTAATTATAATTCAAATTTAAGATTATATTTTTCTATTTAAAAATCGACATATAAATATACATTTTACATACACAAGTGTAAATATTTTTAAGAGTACGAATACATAAAGGCATAGCTAGCTAGTGCTCCATAAATATTAACCTTTGCTTATGTATTTAAGCACACTATAAGCCTTTTTTTCTTCTATCAATATCATAAAATTGATAATTCAATTTAGATTTGGTTTAGATTTATAGCAATTTTGTTATATTTTGGAAGCAAAATTAAAAAAAATATATTTGATAGTAACAATTTTAGTAAGATTTACTCTATTAATATTTGACATTTAATACTTTCATCTTATAATAACTGTGACTTAAAAATATGTGCACTACAATACCAAACATAGTTTGAAATTTAATTGAATGAGGTTGTATGATTTAAAAAAAAAAATGAGCACATTAGACCTAGTTAGTATTAGCAAAATTTATGTAACGCAATATTTTGATGGTATAATAATATAAAATAATTTTTAGAGTATAAATATCATATTTTACAACTAAACGGATTTTTAATAAATACTTGACTAAATATAAATAATAAAAAATTTAAAATGCATATGAATAAATAAATAAATTAATTAATTAACTTATATTTTCCTAAAAAAAAAAGTTTACCATCATATTATTTGTAGAAATATAAAAAGAAGTCGTAAATTTCCACACACACACACATATATGTATATCTATTCACTTTCTTAAATGATTATATTAATGGAAAGATAGGAGATAGCAGAAGAAAATCAATGATTGTAACAAAAGAAAAAGTGAGTGGAATCATCAATTCAACAAATCATTCATAGTAAGTATTTTATTATGATTATTATCATTTCATGTATGTCTGTCTGTATGTATAACAAAAGTTTATTGTACTGTCAAACAAAAGCAATAGCAGAAGATATAACATAACACATTTGCATTTGTTGTAGTGAAAGTTTTAGTACAGTAGAAGATGATTTGTCAAATACACACGAAAGAATTAAATGGGAAACGAACAAAATCATACAATATGGCATCACCTTTCAAGAGCGGTGGAGTGGAGATTTCCCCCCACTCTTGACTCTTGTACATGGGAATGACAATATATATATATATATATATATTAGTGTGTTCAATTGATTCATGGAACTTAGTCACAATTATAAATCATAAATCAAGATCATGCCATTCATTATTAACTTTTGAATTAATTCCATGCTTTGCTTTCTCCAATAACAACCTAATGATCTTTTTGATTTCTTCTAAGTTCTCTCTCTTTTTTTTTTTTTAAATAATAATAATAATAAGAATAATAAAAAAGAAGAAATTATTATGTTATGTTATCTCGTTGTGACACCAATTATAATGTTATGTTACCTCATTGTGACACCAACATTTTTTTAATTATGATTTGACATTATTATTGTGCATAAATTATTGCATTGGTTATTATCATTACCAAATCATTTATTTTTAATTTAATAATATATTAAAGCCCTTTTAAAATTATCTTAATACTTTTTTTTGATATGCCATAGTAATGTATATTAAAATTTAAAAAAATCTTTTATGGCGTCTTGTTCAATTTTAATTTACCATTTTCCTTTTTTGTTAAACTTTATATTCTTTGTATATCTATTTTTGACAAACTATGTGGTAAGTTCTTTTTCTCAAAAAAATTTAAACCCATTGCAATTATTTTTCAATTTCTAAAAGGAATGAACAAGAATTTTCATAATTGTATCTTGTTGCTCAAACAAAAAAAAAAGAAATAGAAAAAAGGAGCTTATTTCTTATTTCTATTGAGAGAGTGTTATAATGTATATATTAAGCATTTTAATCTTCCATTATATAAATAGGTGACAAAAACGAGTTTATAGTACTTAGAAGTTAAAATTTACTAAAATAATAATTTCATATATATTATAATAAGGTGCAAAAAGTGTGAAACAAAATTTAAAATACAATAAATTTAATTACAAATGTATATTTTTTTGTTGTTTATTATAATTTAAATTTTGTGAAAATTATAAACAACAAAAAAGGTTTCTAATAGGAGTTTATAAGAAACACCATTCTATTTTTAAAAGTGTTTTATTGTTTTTAATTTAAAAAATAAATTAATTAATATATTAAATAAATATTTATTTTATTTAAGTGTTAATATTTATCAACTATTAAGGATGGTAATTTTATTCGCAAACTTGTAAATTCATTAGTACTCGATTCTCATAACATTGATTTGATATGTTTATTGGAGAGTTTGAAATAAATTTGGATTAAAAAATTAAAATTTATAGTGAGTTTGAAAGGAATAAAAGTGTTGACAAATATTTATGAATATCTGTTATAGGTATCTATATAAAGTGTGTATTTATACATATATATATATATATATATATATATACATACACACATATATTATAAGTCCATTTGGTGATTAAATTAATAGGATAGCAGTACACTTGTATCAAAAACTTGTCATCTCTTTTGGAGTCAAGTGAATTGATGATCTAAATCAATAGGATGGTAATATTCTTTAAAAATAGAACTCTATTGACTTATAAAAATAATTATAAGTTTAATTTTTTTAAGTTTATATTTTAAATTTATGATATTGTATGTATAAATTTATAAAATTGATACGAACCTCGCTAAGAATAACGAGACCCGAATTCAACAAGTAACCCGAGATCGTTCTATGATCAGATTTGAATGAAACCTCGACCCGTTGTTTATAAAGAAACAAGAACCTCGGTATAATGTAGATGCCACAAACGATGATGGAAGTCCGTTCGATAAGTCACTAATGAACGCCACAAGAATAATTCTTGATAAGTTCGAATAGTTCTTCAAAGAACCAAATAGAAAATACCTCTCAATTTTTGACTCATGAATTCTGATTGCTTCTTATTCAAAATGTGCCTTTTTATAGGCAAAAATCGTAACTTGTACTTATCTAAGACAAAAAGGAAAGCTAACTAATTAAATAGACTCATAAATGAACTCAAACACTACAAGGAAAGCTGACTAATTAAATAGACTCATAAATGAACTCAAATACTCCTAAATATTCCTATTTTACTTGCTAAAAGATCAAGATCAAGTTTAGATTTGGTCAGATTTTTCTAGAGTTTGAGTCATGCATATCTATCTTTGCTGGATATGTGGACCAAGTCCAATGGGTCTCCACGAATTTACTTGGGTCCAAACTTCTTGAATTAGTTCGTTAAGTGTTTTTTTGAACTTTTTTACTTGAACTCTCGCAATTGGGCCAATTAGAACTTGAATTGAATTTTTTGAAGTTGTGTTATGATTTGTATCAAAAATGATTATATTTTATTTTAAATTAATATTAAATTTTTATAATTTTAATTAAATAATTTATAAATTTAAATTGATATTTAATAATAATGATACAAATATAGTTAAAAATATAAAAAATACTAAAAATCTGTGAATTTTTATGATGGATTTATTAAATATTAAATGTTTTTTAAATAAATTTGATAATAAAATATCAAATTTATTATAAATTTAATATGAATTTGGTATTGAATTATTTTAGTGAATATGAACACGGGTTTAACAATATACGTTCCAAATATGATCCCTATCATTCCTACCAACTACTTACTCATTCTCTTTTATATTTAATTGTTATGCTAAAATTCAGAATAACTGAAAAAAACACAAAGCCCTAAATCTTAAATATATAAGTATGTTAGTAATAAGTATACTTATTTTGACAACTAATAATTTTATGTCATAACTTTTAACTTTAATATTATAGCATAACACTAGGAAACGAAACTTAAACATTTGATATATGAAAAGATTAGGAAGAAAATAATTTAAAAACTCATTATTTGTATTTCATCTCGCATTCAATTGAACTGGGCAAATAAAATTGAAGTAGGTTCAGTTCTTTGGGTCAGCATTCAATTGGCAGCCTCAAGAGCTTCAAACATGCACACTGGACAATATAAACCTAATTTAGTTGCATTATTTTATTATTCTTTTTTCATAAAAAAAGAAATTAACAAGTAAAGATTGTGAAGGCCTTTGATGAAACTGAAATTATTATATATTTATGATATTATTTATTTTTATCTATAAATTAGTAAAGATCACAGAACAAAATGTAAAATTTAACATTAAAGTAAATATATAATTATCATCAAAGTACGTTTATAAATGTAATATTTGTATTTAATTTTAAAATATATTTTTTAAAATATCTAATAAATACTTATTTTTATTAAATAATTAATATATTTTCAACTGCTTAAACTCTCTTTTTTATTTAATAGCAAATAATTATATTTCACAAAAATTATTGCTATAAAAATAATTCGGTCGCAAATTACATAGATTCTTAATTGCACACAATTAATTTTTGGTTGTTATATGAAATTTATTTTTCATAAAAATGCATAAAGATGAAGAATTTCTCAATCGTTTAACTCAAAAATGCAAAATAATAATCAACAAAACTAATAATACTACTCGACAAATTAAATCAAAGGAGAATTGAAGCAATTAGAAATGTTAAATCTATCAAAATCAAATGATTTTGGCCCCAAAAAAAAACCTACGGTTGGGGGTTGATGGAAAATTGTGGACCCGAGTTGGATCCACATGAGGGTTTACCAATCGTCTAGTGTTGCTCAATAGTTTCTTGATTTTTATTATTTTCTTCATTACTTTCTAATTTGTGTGCAACCCATTTTATTTTGGTTCCCAACCAACCATTCAATATTTGTGTTTCTTATTTCTTATTTTGTTTTGTGTACGTTTAGATAGAGAGGAAGAGAGAGGTTCATAAATGTCCTATCCCTTTTAATTTCATGTCAATGGTCCAAAACTTTATTTTGATTGGCAATTGGAAATTGGTTATCTATCATTCGTACATAGATTTGTTATCCTCTTTCGTCCGATTTATATGCGAGTCACATGCTGCTTTTGTTCGGCTAATGCTTTTAAAACTAAGATCAAGAGCTTTTTATCATTAATTTTAATAAAAAATTTTGAATTAATAAATTTTAATTATTATATTTATAATTATATTGTTAATACGATAGTTATACTATTATGTGTCATATCAACTACAACACAAAGGGATAGAAAAATTTTAAAATGTTTTTCTAAAAAAAGTAGAAAAATATAACAAACAAATTAATTATTCTTTTAATGCACTTAAAAGTAAAATAAGAGGTGAGAGGATGACCAACACTCCCACCCTTATTCAGTTATTCATTCGTAAGAATCCATTCACTTTGTCGTCATAATTTAATAAAAAAAATAAGATCAATGATGATATACAATGGAAACAAAGTCTCCAAAGAAAACAAGATAACATAACATTTCAAGTAAAAATTTTGATTAAGAATTAAAAAAATATATAGAAATATATAAATAAATAAATAAAAAAGAAGAAGAAAAGTATGTTGAAAAGTCACGAATGGATTCGATTTGACACGCGAAGAGAAAAAAATATTAATTTTAAATTTAATCGAAGTATTATATTAATATTATATTGAAGTAAAATGTATTCAATATTTTTTTAATTCTAATAAAAAATTTAAATTTAAACTTTGAAATACTTGAAATGAGTAAAATATTTTATACAACAAAAAAATTAAATTATTAATAAATTAAAATATATTAAAAATTACTAACCTTAAATCAATAATTCTTAAAAAAATATAATAACATAAAATCACAATAATAAATAAATTTTTAAATAAAAAAATAAAAATTTATTAACGAAAAAAATTTTAATAAGAATTTTTTATAAAATAAAAATATTTTAGATTGATATAAAAGTCACTAAAATATTAAACTAGTAAATAATAACTTTACTGACCATGATTTTTTAAAACAAATCTTATAACTTAAATTGTCTAATGCATTGGGGATCCATTATGAATATTTCCATATTCAAAACTTAAAAACTTTCTTTTCTTTTATGAAATCCTTAAATAACACGAGCACAAAATTAAAAGTTCTGGCCACTAACAATGATTACAAATCTAAATGCTTCTTAATTGAATTTATTGTATAAAAATATAGTTAAAGATTATCAAAGGAAGCAACCAAAAAAAAAAATCATTCATTTTTATTATATTAATTTTTGTCACAAAGAAATTTAAAAAAAATAAGAAATTAAAAAAATAACTTTTTTGAAGTTCAAAAAATTTTGCCTGCTCAAAAAATATAAAAACATAACATGACTGACCTAAAATTTATGTTAAATATTTTAAAATTATATATATATATATATTTACTACATTATTATTTTTTTTTACGAATTATTGTTTACGCACACTGTTCAGAATAACACTAACTTGCCGTAGTAGTAATATTTACAAATATTGTACGCAAGAAATTGTTAACGCCTATAGTTTAGGAATACTATTCATATTACTGTTCACCCCCGGAGTGAAAAGTTGGTGCTAGCTCGATGAACTCTCTGAAAAAACTTGAACTCAGGCGCCAAGTTGACGGTAATTTGGTGCATGTATTATTCACTGTTCATTCACTCGCAGGGTATCATTTATTTTTCCCAAGTGCCGAGATCGGTGGTGTATCTCTACGCCACATACAATTCTCGATGTTCATCGTACACTATTTATGATATTGTTCACGCGCTAAAAACCGGACTCAAAACTCAACCATTTTAATACAATACTAGACAAAATATGTAAACTTAAATATTTTTTAGATTAATAATTTCAGTTTTTACATATTTGTTTTAAATTTGATCTCAAAAAATATATTATTATTATTATTATTATTATAATAATAATATATGTAACTGTTGTAACGAAGTTGATTAAATTTATGACGTTGACAAATGAAGGCAAGTGGGAGAAAGAGAGAAATGACGTAACTAAGAGTGAAATGTTTGACACATAGGGAGCAAGGAAAGAATGAGCAATTTTAACTATTATAGATTGGGAAAGAAAGGGTAAACTTAATAAATTCTTTCGGGGTTTAATTGGCGATTCAGTGAGACTGAAATGATGTCGTTTTTGTACACTTTAGCCGGCCCTCCTCTCCAATATAGCTGCCTCTCTCTCTCTCTCTCAATCAAATTGCACATCATAACCAAAAAAAAAAATCAATGACATCCTTGACGTGGCACATTATCCTAATCAACAGTCACACTTCTCTGACAACTTGTCCTATAATTATTTTGTATTTTCAGCATTGTTTAATATCAGGTTCACTCAACTTTTTTTTATGATGATATTTATAGAAATAATGATATTTTTATTGTAACCATACCTTAATAATATTACTCAAGAATCAACCTTCAAATAACACTATATTTGTTATTAAATTTGAAAAAAAAATTATCTTTTAAATATATAAAAAAATTATCTCGTTAAAATTTTTTTTTATATTAATTAAAAAAATTATAAATAAATATTTATTAAATACTATAAAATCTGTTCAATAGTTGCAAGCACGTGAATTATATTTATTAGATTTCATTATCACCAATAAAATCAATTAAATTATAAAATTTAATATAATATTAATTAACACACAAAAAATTAAGATAAGAATTTACAATCCAAACACAATAATTAAAAATATGTTGTTTGAGACTTGGTAGGGTATTATAGTTTGCAAAATGGCTAAAATTACACATGTGATGGGAATAGATGATTTGTTTGATTTGGGCATAATTATCAGACATGTAATTATGTTCGGCCTAATTTAACTTTGTTGGTTGTTTGTATGTTGGTCATTTTGTCTCCTTCTCGACAGCAAATGACAACTTACTTTTTTTTTTAAAAAAAAACAAAAAAGTATAAAATCCATTTTGTGCTGTTAATCATATTATTATATTCCATGTACACAGGACTTTGACAGGAATTTCGCAGACCAAATTATAAGTTTTTGATATATCTTTATTATTTAATAAGCATAAAATTTATGTCAAGATATCACATAATTGTTACAATATCTTGTGCTTCATCATCCCAATCTTGAAATTCAAGACCAAAGCAATCCACACTTTCAAGAGTTTCAACATTATTCTTGAAAGTTCATTGTTATTTTTGTTTTTTTTTTTGTTTTCAAAAACAAAATAAAAGCAAGTTCATAGTTTTTTTTTTAAAAAAGTAAAAACTATTTCGTAAATTAAAAATATCAATAAAAATAAGTTTATTTTCTTATTTATTTATTTTACTTTTTAATTAGAATTTTTTTTTTAAAAAAGAAAACCATGATTATAGTGTTTTGGCCATCTTTTTAACATCATCTCTTCAAATAATGAATTTTTCTTTCACACCCATATATTTAATTTCATATTTTATATTTAAAAAGGTATTGACATATATACAAATTATTATAGAAACTAATTTATACAAATTAATACAATATTATTATATTATTGATGCATATTTTATATTTTTACAAATATATATATGTGGAGTAGGCTTAGTAGTTTTTTTTTTAAACACAAATTTTAATACAAAATCTTAACTTTTAATTCTTAAATTTTTCAATGGCTAAGATTAATAGTTACACGAAATTGGATTAACCTGCAGGCCCTTAAAAATCATTATTATAAGATTTTATTTTCACCTACTTTCCCTTTATTATTAATTTTTTTTTTGAATTTTCTCTTTGCCTCGAATCAATGTTATTCTCTTCTCTTGTAAACTTTTTACTTATTTAAATAATAACAAAAATAGTTCTATAAAATAAATAAAAATAATAATGAATAAATTTTGTCGAGTTATTTCAAAAATATGAATTTATTATTTTATCAATCGGTATAAAAATCTATAAGATATATACTTGTGTTATAATTTTATTTTTATCTCTCGTATCCTTTTTATCTTTTAGAAAAGTATCATTGTTAGTTTACACTTGTTTGATTTATTTTCTTTTATCTCATCATTTATATATATATATATATATATATATATATATATATATCAGCAATAGAATGTACTCTTATGTCATTTTACTATTCGGAAGTTATTCAAATCCTGCTCCAACGCTTCTTCTAAAATAGCAGCAAACTCACTTGGTTCAAGTGATTCTACAAATCCCATGTGAAGACCACAATGTGAATACGAAGTCAATGGTGTAACACAAAAGAAAGATTTGAAATGATGATGCCTCCCCAGCGCTATTAGCAGAGTGGGCTCCTGAACAAAATAGTAAACACATACAGAAATCCATAATCTTCAAAACAGTTTGCTTATTGGGAAGACGATTAATTCTCACAAACTGAGATTACAGAATAAATAATTCATGGATGATTCCAATAATTGGGACAAAGGCAATTATCAAGACCCAAAAAAGAAAAACACCGATGAATAAAAAATAAATATGTATATAAATTTTGTGATATTCAGAGTGGATTTCCAAAAGAGCTGTGGTGCTGAATTCAAATGGGTGCTTATTTACCAAAAGGCAATATGGTGTGATAATGTCAAGAATAGTAGATTGTTGGGCACAAAAAGCAATGTCTAAAAATTAAAATAAAATAAAATAAATTAAATCCATAACAAAATCATCTTTGAGATGTCCCAGTGCTGGAATCTACAACACAAACACCCTCTTTTTTTGACAGACCCAGACTCTTTTTTCAGTGTTTCCTCTATCCAAACTGTCATTTCCCTTCTCCACTCTTGTTCTTTTTTTTTTTTTTTTTTTAAATTATTTTATTTATTTTCCACTCTGCCTTAAAAACTCTGATGCTCTTAGCTATGCTCATGAGATTTTAGACCCTCCGGGCCAGGCCCCTACACACACTCAACTCAAGCACCAAAAGAGGATCTTATTGAAAGCACGATTCAAAACCAAAACCGGTGGCGACATGAAACATTCACACTTTTGTTTCAAAATCATCATAATGACCCAACTCCTTATTTTGCAAAAATTAAATGCAGCAAATATCAATGGTCATCCAATTGTAAGACAACATTATTGCTCACAACTCTCGGAGTTTAGACAAACCAAAACAATTCTATCAAAAATAATATCGGTTCAATAACAGAAGTTAAACCTTTTTACTTGGACAAAATTTCACTTAAAACAAACAAGTAGGCAACGATAAGTGCAAAAAACTTTATTTTATGCAACATATGCCATCAACAAGACTAAAATCTTGTGATAAATGCTTGGATTTCATGTCCTTGTACTAGAGTCAAGGCTTGCTGAGTTTCCCACAAGCAAAACCTCATGAAGTTCATGTGCTAAGGGACCCACCGATGATGACTTCTCCTCACACTTAGCGCTAGGAATAAGAATTTACAACCTAGTAGGGGCCGGCCCGGTTAGACCCAAATATGTAATCTTATACCACAAAATCTGAAAACAGTGCAAGCATTCAGAATACACAATTCAAAGTATCTTCAAGAGCAAACTGACATGCATTTAATCACACATTGCAAAAAATAAAACTGGAATCCATATGTGGTCTTGTGAGCAGATATCTTTTCTCTAAGTAGTAATCGCATCTCTCAAAGCAAAAAGATAAAAATATTATATGGTAATGGTTGTAACAGAGAAGGAAGTGCTAAAGATATGTGAAATGTGCATAATAACTTTTCTTGTCACCTTTTTTCTCCTGAAAAATTTAGAAACCAAAAAGGAGTGCCAAAAAAGAAAATCCCAAACACGAAACCAAAGAAGTAATATACCTAATCTTTATACCGAGTGACCAGTAAACATATGACAGTTTGACTCTGCCGCCCAAAGCCACTCCCTTTAAATTCACTGCTATGCCTTTCATTTCCATGCTTCGTCTTCACCTCTCCTTTTTTGCTTTTCCCACAGAACAACATATAGAAGCTCTCTCTTCATCTCTTTTAACATATGCCACAGAAAATGGGTTCCCCAACTTCTGGTTTTCTCAAACAAAACAATACTCTATTCTTCAGAATTTTTACGATCCTGGTCTTAAGCTGTGTGCCTGATAGGGCCAACCTTTGCTCTAACCTCTCATTAGGCACCACCACAACTCTTTCTGCTTCTTCCAATATCCCTTTCTCATTAAGACAGTTAACTCTGGATGGGCACTTAAGCTTTGAGAATATTCATCATGCGGCCAAAGACTTTGGCAACACTCACCATTTTCATCCATCAGCAGTCCTATATCCAAAATCAGTTTCTGATATTTCCTCCGTAATAAAGTATATATTTAATATGGGTTCTGCATCGGAGCTAACTGTTGCTGCTAGAGGCCATGGTCACTCCCTTCAAGGTCAAGCACAAGCTCAGCAAGGTGTAGTTATCAACATGATGTCACTCCGAAAACCAGTTATGGAAGTTCACACTGATGAGACACCTTATGTAGATGTTTCTGGAGGTGAGTTGTGGATTGAAATTCTGAATGAGACTCTTAAGCATGGACTTACGCCAAAGTCTTGGACAGACTACCTCCATCTCACTGTTGGGGGAACTCTATCGAATGCTGGAATTAGTGGTCAGGCATTTCTGCATGGACCACAGATCGATAACGTTCACCAGCTGGAAGTTGTCACAGGTACGTTCAAGCAAACTATATATAAGAAAGGGATGCTGAAAATCACATTTGAAGATGGTACAAGTGTCATTTTACCAAGGAAAAGGGTGACATGGTAATTTGATTATTTTGAATAGGGTGAAATGACAGCTGTGCAATGTTACCAAGCTGTGAGAAGCCTTCACCGTGAAATAAACCTAATCTAATGGTTCTTGCGCCCCAACTTACAAAAAGATGCAATAGCAAAACAGGGCAAGTAAGCATAAGTAAATGTTATTTGGTGCTTTGGGTGCAGGAAAGGGAGACGTTCTTACCTGTTCGGAGCAGCAGAATGCTGATCTCTTTTATGGTGTTCTTGGCGGACTTGGACAGTTCGGCATCATTACCCGGGCTAGAATCTCTCTCCAACCAGCACCAAAGATGGTAAAAGCGCACACACAATTTCTTTTCAATCTACCCAAGGGTGAATTCCTATCTGTGATATAATTTAGCAATCTTCACAGGTAAAATGGATTAAAGTGCTCTATTCAGAATTTTCCATGTTTTCCAAGGACCAAGAGCGCTTAATATCGTTGGAGAATTCATTTGATTATATTGAAGGATTTGTAATAATAAACAGAACAGGCCTCCTAAATAACTGGAGATCTTCCTTCAATGCCAAAGACCCTGTTGAAGCAGACAAATTCAATTCTGATGGCAAAGTTTTATACTGCCTAGAAATGGCCAAATACTTCAACCCAGAGGACACAGATATCACGAGTGAGGTAAGACTTGCGAAAAAACTTCTCCAATTCGAACAACAGTCTGTATTACCAATGTATTCATTGCCCTCTACACATCAAAATGCAGAAAACTGACAGCCTATTATCAGACCTGAGTTTCATACCATCCACTCTCTTCCAAGCAAATGTTCCTTATTTAGACTTTCTGGAAAGAGTGCACATAGCAGAGAAGAAACTCCGAAAACAAGGAATTTGGGAAGTTCCTCATCCATGGCTGAATCTTCTCATCCCCAAAAGCAAAATCTCAGACTTTGCTCGAGAGGTCTTCGGTAAAATTGTTAGAGACAGCAGCAATGGACCTATCCTCATCTACCCAGTCAAAAAGTCCAAGTAATATTCAACAAGTTTAATCAGTTCCCTCCTTTTTTTTTTAAATTTTAATTATGTTCACCTCTTAAACCTTGTTTTCCATTTTGTAGCAGGTGGAACAATAATACATCTTTTGTCACCCCTGATGAAGATATTTTCTATCTAGTGGGATTCCTAACCTCAGCACTGCCATCTTCTACAGAAACAGATGGTTTAGAATACATAATTACCCGAAACCAAAGGATCCTAGACTTCTGTACCAGGGCCAACCTTGGGACTAAGCAATATTTGGCCCATTACAGCACCCAAAAAGAGTGGCAAGCTCACTTTGGCACTCATTGGGAACTTTTTGTACAAAGGAAATCTGCCTATGACCCCTTGGCAATCCTTGCTCCTGGCCAGAGAATATTCCAAAAGGCAATTCCTTTCTTATGACATGTCTCTCATATAAGCCAATATTTAAGGAGGGAGCTTAACGTCATATGGAGACATTATTATGCTAAAATTGTAAATGAATAGTAGTTACTTTCCATACAATATTAAGTCTCCACAACAATAATAAGAAAAAAAAAAAAAAAAAAAGGTAGTAGTGAGTCATGTTACAGTTTTGTTAACTTGAAAAGTTCAACTATGCGATAGAAAAGGTCTTATAAATTTGCCTCAGAAAGAGTTTTTTAGCATACATTACAGAGAGCTATACGTCCTTAGCTACTATTATTTTCATTTATGCAATCATATTATTGAATGTGAAAAGATCTTACAGAATAAGCTTCACAAAGGATGTTCTTTAACATTCAATACAGTGAGCGATAGGTGTTATTTTCACGGACTAGACAGTATATAATGCTCCTTTAAAAATACCAGACAATACTATTGGGATATAAATTTCAAAAGACAAAGCATAAACCAACATGATATAAGAAAACCGCAGAGTCTCAATAGCAGAAAATATTAAAATTTTTTGTCGCAACACCCAGAAAGAAACAATCATGCCTACAATTTTTCAGGTGCGTCTCCCCACCCAAGACCTGGCCTGCACATTTCTTCCTGAGCTTTCTCATAGTCTTGGGCGTCACGGATTGAAAATTCAAGGTCAGCTGAATCACTTGCAACAGGACTCCAAATCCCCCTGCCCGAATAACATCATCAGATGTTACTGTCGCCTCCACGTTTACTACTCCACTACCGTCAACATTTCCCTAAACTGCATGTTGTCGAACAGTTTCCCCTCTATTCCAATCAATCGTATTGACTTGTTCATTATTTCTTTGAGATCCAGGAATGGGCATCAAATTATCTTTCTCATCCATATTGGCGTGATTAACTTCAGTTACCTAATTCCTTGTGCTTCTCCCTTTTTTTCTGTGGGCGTCCAAGCTCAGAAAGTCGGTACAAGAAACAAATACCAGTACGTGCATACAATGTGTTCGAATGTGAAAATTTAAAAACAAAGTTGAAATATGAAAAGTATATGTTGTATCACAACAAGGACTTGAGAATATCATCATAAAATTATCCATGGTAATAAAATTAAGATAAAAAACAAGTCCATTGAAGAATTCCACAAAATCCTAATTTACAACAATGCTGCAATGGGATCTCCCACTCCAGCTAAATGATGTATTAAGCAGAATTCTACAGATATTTAAGAACCTCGATAAAAGACTTGATTTTATGGAAGGAATCTATCATCACAACAGAACTTCAAAATGAACCCAAATGGAACATGCTCACCATGAAATTGCAAAGATGTGTCTTTTTCTGGTTCTTGTTATCAAATTTTATGATTGGACATGTTTCTCCTGCAAAGTATGTCACTGTAATGTTTTTCAGACTCACTTTTGTTAGGTTATCTGGCAATCTTTATATGACTACAATGATAATATGTTGAAACAATCTAATGTGGCTTCGCTTCTGTTTTACTACATATTCTGAGACTAATGCCAGCATGGATCCAAAATCTAACAACCCAATTTCTTGCTTGTAATCCCATAGTGAATATTATGACTTTGATCTCAAATGATTAGCCTCAACAGCTTGG
This sequence comes from Swietenia macrophylla, assembly GCA_032401905.1. Taxonomy (NCBI): domain Eukaryota; kingdom Viridiplantae; phylum Streptophyta; class Magnoliopsida; order Sapindales; family Meliaceae; genus Swietenia; species Swietenia macrophylla. The sequence continues at coordinate 8,432,477 of CP135578.1, read as the reverse complement.
ATTCTAATGTTGGATATTTCTGTACACTCTAAATTACCTATAAATACAGCTTAAGGCCTGTTTAAGTTTAACAGAAGAGGTATTTCTGAAGGAAAGATACATATTGGGTCAGCTAAAGAGAGGACAACAGAGACCATGTAAATGTTCGTGTGCATAGAAGCTTCTATATCATTAAGGGCAAAAATTCAAAAAATATTGTGCGTCAATAGCAGAAACATATCTGTTCTCGATGATACATTTAAGAATAATGAAATGAAATGTCCTGCTCTTACTTTTGATGGCTTATATTTGCCTACATTAGAGTCACTCTTTCAGTCAGAGTCAGTGAGCTGTTGGTAAAGTACATTACCACAAACAAAATATATTTTCTAGTAGCCTCCTATCAAGCGCAAATTTTCGTTGTAGAAAGACAAAACCTACACAGACACTGTGGACAAACAAACAACTTCTAGCCAAGATTAAGGAGCAAAGATGGTACATCAAGAGTTCATATATTCAAAGGGAAGGTTATCGTGTATGGGAAACCAAGGTTACCACATTAAGCCATTCCACCAATTGCATTGATATATTTAATTTCTTATGATTGTTGACTTCACTGCATTCATGTTTAATGTAATATTTTTACTATGTACACGGCATATTTATCCATACCGATGTTTCAAAGAGAAAAGGAAACCAGTAGAGCCTTGCAAGCTATCTCAATTGAACTAAAATTGTCTATGAAAAAAATTTTAGTTTACATAATTGAGATTTTTTGAGATGTCATACATTATAGTGGAAAGCTTCACATAAATTCTGTTTTTTTTTTTTTTTTCATAAATAAAGTTAAAACGGACACGCAAAATGACAAAATATAAGACATATGGAGATAGTACCATGCAAAACTCCAGCTAACGAATAATCCATGATGGATCAGAACTTGAGCAGACGCGAAGCAAACATAGAGGTTCCAGCAGATTATTGCCCTTATTGTCAGAAATAAGATCCTTTGCAGATCTTCTGAAGAAATCCAACAAAACAAAATCAGAACTTTATGTAAGAATCTATATACATAGGACTACAAATTATTATTAATTGGCATATTATTCAGTCTATGCAAAAAGGATCCACGGAAACAATTGGCCAGAACAAAAAAAATTTTCTGCAATATTACAGGAAATATATAAGTTCACAAGAAAGCATCAGTATCCAAAATTTTGACTTTGATTTTCATCTTACACCTCTTCTCTTTAGCAAAAAATACCGTATTGGAATTTTCAATGGCAAAAACAAAATACCACCAAGAACTCTTTGATTCTATAGAAGTGAGATTTCTGATCCAAATTAACACCGATTATAACTCATGTAAAAAGATATAGAACTCCATAATCAGGACTAAACTCATTTTAACTTGCTCTCCCAAGAAAATTCTTGCAAAGAAAAAATATATACATATATATATATCCTTCTCTAAAAGTTGCAAGTCAGAAGAATAAATTCCCTGACACTTGCAGCGATCATTTTCATAAAATGATCAGTTTTACCCTACTCCAGCTAGTTATTAACATTTTCAGTTGGAGAAAAAATAGAAAAAGAAAAATCTCTTATTTGCAGTTATATGAGCTTCGATAACTCTTATTCAACAAGTGCAAAGGACTTTAAAAGAAGCATTAAAATTTGCATATAACTGAAAACTTTAACAAGTTCTCCATAAAGCAAAGCATAACTCTCTATCATGCCAGCTTAATACCGGTACATCTGCATCCCCACATAATCATCTTTAACCTTCTCTGGAACAACAAACTTCTGTCCTACTAATTTCGAAGCTTTCTATGCAACTTTTTTAAGCCTCTTCTATTGAACTCTGGTTTTATAACTTCATATAACCAAGAAACTTGAGACGAATAATTTTATATAATATTTGGGAAATTATCATCTCTAACTAGAATAGCAAATGCTTGATCTCGAGAAGCTTCCAGGCCATTCAGATATTTCAAAATGTTTTCTTTACTATAAGATTAAGAAAAATGGAAAAAATTTTGGACATATATTTTCCATGGTAACACGTAGAGAAAAACCAAGAAATCATTTATTTTGTATGATCCACAACCCCTTGGAGGCTATTGAGTTGATCTTCATACAGAGGGGAGTGTGATGACAGATTGTCTTGAAAGTCTTTAAAACTTTTTGACACTAACTGACAATCCTAGATGAGAGTAAGAGACTTCATTACATGAGCAAATCAGCATCAAATTGACGGATCAGATACTAAAAGCCAATACTACTGAAATAACAAGTACCATTAGTCATTCTGTGAAAAAAAGCAAACATGTTCTCACAATGAATCAATTTTCTTGCAGGACAACAAATCCTTTTCTAGATAGTTTGGATGGCCGATAAAAGTACAAGCTGCCAATCAAGCATCAGTCAACTAATAGAACTTCAGAAAACTTATTTTATAGATTAGCATGCAAGTTACAAAGTGAGAACCCCCATATGAGAGGTTGTGAAGAGACATGGTAGCTTTGGAGTTCACTTGATGTGCCTATGCTTTCAGCACCTTTTATACAGGTGAAATATGGTTTCAAGGAAATAAATGAAACTAGCATGTAAATAGGAAAAGACACTAACAAATGCAGGCCTAGAAACAAATAAAATATTTGATCATTTACTTAGGTTTTGTAATTACCAAACCGGGTTCATCTCACCAAAACCAAATAGACGTGTTCAATCATTACATTGAGAATATATTTCTTTAAAATACATTAAATACAACTCTACAAAACAAATTTGTATTTTTGATATATTTTGGCTATAAATAAGTCCAATAGGCAATTTTGAAAATGTTTAGCCTTATAATCAATATGTTTGGCCAAGACATCCATTTTCAGTTTATGCCACTAGAAATGTTCTAGAATTTTGAAATACAAAATTCAGTTTCTCATGTACTCCTGCAAGACAATTTCTGAAAACCTCTCTAGAAAAGGTTACTGAACAGTTCCCCAGTTTCTATCATGAAAATGAAACAGAAGACAGGCACTTAGGAGCATCTACAAGATCAAGATATTTATTAAGATAGAGAGGAAATTTGCTGAGGAAAAACATGAATAAGACTATCAACGATGCAAAAAATAAAATGTTTAAAAATTTTGAAATGAATTTGCAACAGTAATCTAAGCCAAAGTTTCTAAAAGACTTAGAATATTAGAAACCCACAGCAAAGATATTCACAGCCAAAGTTAGTAGCAAGGACCTTGACACCAAATTCAGCTTACACAAAAAGACACATAGATATGAGGGAGCCTCGGACAGTTCTCAAGCAAGTATTGGCCACTTTAATTCAGAAAAATATTCGAACATCAACATCGGAGAAACATTAGGTAATCAGGTAGTAAAAGTTCACATTCAAATTTGGTGATTCAACTAAGAGCAAAAATTCAATATTAAAATCTGCCATTCACTTGCAAACGACCAAAAACAATAATTATAGCCAACTTTCCCTCTCTTTCCTCCATCCTTCCTGGATACTGCTACTTTCCCATTCCTGCTTTCCCTGATTCTAACCTAACTTCCTGATCATGGTCTATCAAAAACACACTCTATTTTCATAGGCCATTTTACCTATGACTTCCTCTATTCTGTCAATTTATTATAACACAATAAAAATAAGACAATCTGTTCAACAGTAGTAAGTATAATAGATTTTGTCATGATAGATACTGTGACTCCATATCGAGTATCTATCATAAAAAATTTAGCAAACTAACCCTGCGAGTCATTTACTCTCGTGTTCAATAAATTTCTATATCAGGCTCAAAATCCCCAATTGCAATCAAAATTTAGCTTCCCAAAAGTTCATAAACTTATGCTAATACACATAAAAAAAAATTATTAATTGCAGAAACATGTCCCATTGCCAGAAAAAACATATAGAATGTGAAGAATCAACGTCTTAATGCAACATAGAAACATAAGAGTCAAGGGATAACCCAATGAAGTCAATAACATGAAAAAGGTCGATGTAATTGTTATATAAACCACAAACAAACACCAACAACGCAATAGAACCTTCATGTGAACCGTACGTCAAAACCTTCAACATTTCGATTTTCACATATAGCATAAATATCAACAAACATATCCTTAAGTTAGCTAAGAAGCAATGAACAATGAAGTATATATAAAACTACGAAAATTTTATTACTCCGAACCAGCAGAAAGAAAAAACTCGGCAATTTCATTTGACACATGAAATAAGTTGAGTTTTATCTCCATGGAAAAATGAAAACACAAACCATGCATAATCCTCCAAAGTCCAAACTTCATTTTCTTATATTTTCCTTGATGTTCTGGGCAACCTGAGATAGAGGAAACTAGAGCTACTTGGGAGTTACTGAGAAGATAATGATTGCTGATAATTCTAATATTGCTTTGGGGTGCTGCTTTTCTTTTTCAATGCTACCTTTCGGGGCTTGTGTTGCATTTAATTACATGCAACAACAAGACCAAACGTGTCCATATTATAGTGAGAAATCTGTCTGGCACGAATCGGCCGATCTGACTTGCGTTTATGCAACGCTGTTGTTCTATAGTTAGACCATTAGTATGAACAAATTTTGGGTCAATTCACTTTTTAGATGAAATTCACATGAAAACGACATAATGAATACACCATTTATTTTCATGTGATTTTAGGGCTTAGTTATGTTACAGCCAAGTAACTTTCAATCCCTAATATAAAACTTGAAACTACAATATAAATTTTGAAATAATTCACTTAAAATTTAAAATATATAAAATAAATGATAAATAGTATTTAAAATATAAACGAAAAATTTGAAATGTATAAATTAAAAACTTAAAACATGCGTAGTGAATAATATTTGAAACATTAATGAAAAATTTGATATATTAATGTAAAAGTTAAAAAAATATATGTATTGTTACACACATGTATCATAGACAATCTCGTGATTTTAGTATAGAATATTTGAATAAAATAAGTTTAATTTTTAGAAAATAACGCTAGGATATATTTTAAAAATTATTTGTGTCATTGATTTTAAGGATGTATTGTCTTTTCTTTTGTGTATATGTGTATTATTAATGAAGGAAAAAATTTTTTATTCACAACTAAAAACTGCTTTCTTTATTTTGTCATGCATCTAAATAAAGTATGTTTGTAAATTGTTCAAGTAATTCATTTAATTGTCAAATGATATTATTAAAATTATTCTCTACATAAGTGATATTGAATAGACAATAATATTGTATAGTAAATATACTGAATATCTCAAGTAATTATCATAAAATAATATTAGTATATGTAACAATAAAATTTACGTTATTGGGATATTAGTGTGGATTAATAGTTAGAGAACTATTTTTTAAATATGACCAAATAACGATAAATTACATGGTAATGTATGTAATTAATGATTTATCATATAATTGTACTAATGTGCTATATAATTCTTTAACCTGAGACATCATTGTGGAATTTGATATACATGTATATAGTTTATATGGTATATAAATATGAGACTAATCACATTTTTTTATGTTAAAACTAGTTTGATTATGTGTTGTTTACATTGAAAATAAATGATAGTTGAAATGAGATCCATTGACTTGATATATACAGGTTTGGAGTATCCACTGACTCTATCTAAATTCGAGTTCCTAGACAAATATCAATAAATGCTTGAAAAGTAAATTTCTAGTCAATATGAATTAAAATCGTATGAAATAGTTTGTAATAATGAGTATAAAATATATTAATTAATGATTCATATTTATATTAGTTTAGGATTTTGACATTATATGAACTCTTACTTGATTATAATTGGACAACGAAAAAATATATTATGGTTTAAAGGCTGTGGCATATTATTAGATATTAACCATAATCATTGAACTTTCGAAGTATTTAGATCCAAAAAGTTCAGAATAAGTTCACGATTGATCTATAGTAAACTATATAATCACACCGATAATCCAATATGTTGAGAGATATTTGAGAGAAAAAAATATTTTCTATAAAAGGTTGGCATTTTTTAAGATGATTTAATAGTCGAAAGAAATATATATGAGTGTTATATATATTTATAGTTCTTTAAAGTATTTGAAGAATTTATATAATTTTGCATATGGTGGAGTATAATGATTCTCAATAATGAAAATTATATTACAATTAGAGAGGATTCTTAACATGAAGTCCAATTGTAGGTAGAGTGTTTCTCATAAATCCTATCTTGAATTTTGGTGGATTATATCAAAAAAGGATAAGACAATATGGTTGTGTGGATGCAATGATAATTTTGAAAATTGTTAAAATATATGACTTTTTTTCAACAAAGATTTATATTCCTAAAAGGTTTCCTAAGTTACTTCATATTAATAGTTTTTTGTTTGTAACAGAATTCTTATTTTAGAGATTAAGTAATTTTCTTATAGGATTTTATTTATTCAAATAGAATTCGACTTGTACAAGAAAATAAAATATAAATAAGTTACTACTCAATATATGTAAGGTGTTTAAGTTCATTTGTAAAATAATACACAAAACAATTTCTAAAAGTAGATAATTTTTTTAATAAGAGCCTAATAAATTAGAATTTTTATTGAGAGAAACTATAAAATCTATAAAGATTAGGTATAATTGTGGCTTGATTTTAAGTAAAAATTAATGAGTGTGATTCAAACAATTTTTACATATTACATTTTTCTCTCATCATTTTTTACGATCATGATTTTTCTTTGATATAGAGTTTTTCACGTAAATATTTCATGACACATGATTGATCTTTTCTCATCTTTATTTTTTATTTTTATTTGATTAATATATTTATTCTAAGAATTTAGGGCAGGAGTAAAATTCTTAATATTAAGAATATAAGTACTATATTAATTTTGTAAATACAAATCTCAATTTCAACTTACGCTATGCAAACATAATTGACCTTTATGTCAACCAATAATATCTCGTGTACCATCTTTCATCTTAGGTATTTAATTCTTTCTCTCTCTCTCTCTCTCTCTCTCTTCAAAAAGTATAGAAAATAAATTATTCAAATAAAAAAAAATCCCTTTTTATAAAGATACAGCATATTAAGTATTTGATAACTAAACAAATTTAAATTAACTTTAAATTTTATTTTTAAACATGAATTGATTGAATCCTACAAATTGAATAACTAACTTATTAATAAAATTTTTTACTATGTAAATATAATTTATGGTTATCTATATATAAAGAAATGTTTTATATTTTAATTATCTCTTATTGTATTTAAAATTCATAAGTTGATTTTAATATAATTTTTATTTAATTTTTGACAAAAATACCTATTATTTAGAATTTAGTTATGTTCTTAATAATTTAATTTACTCAAATGTGATTTAATTTTAATTCAAACATTAGTGTGATGTGCCTTTTTTCAATACAAATTTATTATACTCTTACTTTTGATATCTAGCTAGTTTATCCCTTTAGTTAGTTATTTTTGGTATTCTTTTATTTATTTTATTTATTGCTTGTATAGGAGAAAACAAATTTATGGAATAATAGGTTTTGAAAGTGAAAAAATAAATTTTGGAACATAAAGAAGACTGAAGAAAACAAAAGCTTGAAGGCCTTAACCCTAGAATCCAAAGCCATGACTTTAAATAAGAAAAAAAACAAAGAGGGCAATAGCTCTAAGACTACAACCCCAAACTAATTTGGGCTTGGTGCCACAACACTAGAAAAATAGGTCACAATACACTAGAAGAAAAATCAAAGAAGGCAATATCACAATAGATTAGGAGAGCCATCAAGAGAGATTTTTAGGACAAAAATAGAACAAAGGAAAAATAGAAAGGAAGAGAATAAAAAAGAACCTGAGAGAAGAGGACGTTAAGGCCTATAATCTACCCTTTTTTTGAGTTTTAATCTTCTTTCTTGAACTCTTCTAATTTAAGATGTTAAATTTAGATTTTATCATTGTAGTTTTTTATTTATAAACTAATTTAATTATTCTAGCATGAAGATATAGCCAAATTAAGATGATTTAATTTTTTTCTTTCTTGAATTAATTAAAATTTTTTATTATTGGTTGAATATTCATCATTGCTCTTAATACTTCTAATCAATTGGCTGCTAGTTAGATGTTTTGACTACATATTGATGACCTGAAAAAGAATATTCATATTGATGATCTTGTGATAAATGGCATTAAGTCTATATAAAATGGGAATATAGTTGCATGTTTAGCATAACTGATTCATTGAAACTATATACTTAATTAATTGTTAATTATCCTAATTCACATAAAAATATAATGGATTGATACATTAAAGATATTTTCATTATAACTATAAAAAGCTAATAAATCTTTTTAGAATTCTCGGTTATCAACTATATTCTTCAACTCAGTTAATAAGGATAAGCGTAATTAATTCAAATTAATTTAAGAAAAATCATACAGCTTAGAGCTCTTACTCTTATTGGTTTTATCTTTATATATATATATATATATATATATATATATATATATATATATATATATTGCTCTACTTTAGTCATTAGTTATATTTAGCATAACATATTTTTTTTATTTAACTCATTCAGATAAAATTAGAATAATTTTTAATAGTTAACTAGTAAATAATCAATTTTCGTGAAAACAATACTCGTTCATTATTTTATTACTTATTTATGATAACGTACAATTACATTTGTATAGATATTTTTCCAATAATTTTTTGGCGACATTGCTTATGATTAATTTATTATTTGTTCTAAGATTAAATCATACTATTTTTAGTCTTACTCTGAATTTTATTTTTTTCATTGTTTTTCTCAGGTGATTTTAGCTAATGCATGAAACTATTGAAAAGTAGTCATCTCGTGCTTTTGATTCTAAGATTAAGCAAACTTACAGATAAAATAGAAAAGAAAAGAGAGAAGCTTCCAGGCAACTAGAAACAATGGCTGACAATCTTGAGGTAGTTGAAAATTACTGAGCTTCATGAGATTACACAATGCCTAATTTTGCAAATAGTATGTCTGGTATAGCACGCTTGACAAATCAAGCAAATAACTCTGAGATTAAACCAACCACAGTTCAAATGGTCATAATTAATAAGTTTGTTGATTAGTCAAATGATGATATTATAGCTCATATCTCAAGCTTTTTAGAGATATGTAATACTTTTAAGAACAATAATACAGTAACTTAAAGTTTGCACACTCAAGTATAAGTTGTCTCAAGGTGTGTCAATCCATAAAAAATTAGTTTATTATGAGTTCAATTGTACAAGTATTATAGAAAGTGTATTGATTTGTTAGTTGCTAAAATAAAAAATCAATATTGCTAAAGAGTGATCATAATTAAAAGATAAAAAACTTAAGCACATGAAAATACTTCTTCAAAAAAAGTATAAAAAATAAAAGATTAACCTTTAAATTGATTTGTAAATTACCTAACTTTTGAGATGTAGAAAATATGTAACCGTTCAATGTACTTTTTATTAAATTGAATTGGGCTCTTTAACAACTCAAAGTACTTTTAAGAAACAAAGTTCATTCAATTGAAAGATTTTATAATGAAGCAAAAATTAAAAGATTAAAGAATAAAAACTACAAAGTTATTCAAGCTTCACTTTTAGCCCTTACCACAAATTTAAAAATATAAGTTAAAAAAAGAGTTGAAGAAATAAAATTAATGAAAATATTACTATCTAAGTGTCATTCGACTTCCTCCCCCCCACCTCCACACCCTCTTCTCTTTTCAATACAAACACCTATTTACAAAAAGTCAAAAAAGTTGGCTAAGATTAAATAAGTGTTGAAAAACTACTTTTATATACATTGGATATGTCAAATAAAAAGTCATTGATTTATTTGGATTGTATCTTTGACCCAAACATGAAAGTTATAGATGTGTCTTTTATCTTTTAGAATATTTTCAATAAAAATATTTAGATATGTATTTTGTGAGTTACAGCCCCAATATTAAAACTTGTCGAGCTAACCCGCAACTACATTTTGGTTTTATTAAAGCCTAATTTTGTCTATCTAAATGCTTCAATTGATCTAACATTTGGCTTCCAATATTGTACAAACATTTGTCCATGGTTTATTGGGCCAAGAATAGCATCAAATAAATTTTTTGATTCAAAGATATGTTCATTGTAAAAGGCTTGTACAAAATCAATTATGTTTCATAAATTATGCCAACAATCATTTTAAAACTCAATCTTAAATAAAATGCTTATTCAAGGAAAGTTAATAATACTGTTAAATTTAAAGTGATAATCTAAATGATCAATAAATGAACACTTTTAAGCATTTATCAAATGGTATCTCTGACAATGTCATTAGATTAAGGTTATTTTCGTTCTCACTTTATGATAAGGCAAAAAAACCGGCTTACTTCTCTATTAGTAAGGGTATTATTGTTTAAGCAAATTTGGCACAAACTTTCTTGGCTAAATTCTTTTCATAAGCAAAGATGAGGAATAACATTACCACATTTGTTTAATATAATATGGAATCATTATATGAAGCTTGAGAAAGGTATAAAGACATATTAAGAAAATATCCACATCATGAACTTTGGTAAACACATTATGATGCCTATGCACTACTCAAAGAAATGGTCATAAATGCTTATTAATGATAACTCAATATTTGTTACTGAAGAAAGCATTTAGAATTCATGAAGTCAACCCCATCTTAACTTTATCTTCTTAAGTAACAACATTATTTAAGGAATTTGAGGTTTATTCACATTTGCCTTTAATGTGTAAATGGTGCAATAAAACCCATGCTAATACTTAATGTCAAGTCGAAAATTCCTTTGCCTCATTTTAAGCTGAATAAATACAATTTTATGGTTAATTTCAAAAGGTAGAGTGTTGTGAAAATTACACAAATGCAAGCGCACATTATCATAAATAATAATTCAATAATGAGTGAGTATCGTTTTCGCAAAAATTGATACTTATAATTTAGTTACCAAGTTAAACTATTTTAATTTTATCTAAAGGAATTGAATGTAAAGATAGCTTATATTAAAACTAACTAATGAATAAACTAAAATAAATGAAGATATATTAAGGGTAACTAGATAAAAAGAGTTCTAAGACATTTAACTTCACCAAAATTAATATTTTAAGACTCCATCTATTCTTAGTAACTAAAATCTAAATTTATGGTTGATAATAAAGAATGTACAATTATTCATTAGTTTTTTTTAAGATTATAACGAAATTATTTTAAAATATCAATTCATTATATTTTTATGTGAATTAGAATAATCATAAATATAAAATTTGTCCTTTGAATATTAGAGGTAATTTAATCTTTTTATACTTATATTATATTTTTATACATGTGCACATATCATAACTAATTGATATGTTATTAGGTTAATTATTTATTTTTGTGAGTTGAAATTTTTTTTAATTTGTTAATTTTCTTTCTTTATTAATTGAATTAGCAAATGGTATTTTTGAAAATTTGTAAAATAAAGAAGGTATTTTTGTTAAATAACCTTAAAGCCTTAAAAAAAAAACCAATCTTTTCTTCTTCCTCCACCCATTTTGGTGTCCATCCTTCTCAGCACTTGATTTTTTTTTTCTTCTTTCTATCTGCTCTCACTCATACTTGTTTCTTTCTCCTCTAATTATTCTCTATTTCTTACTTATTAAATTTCTTTCATATTCCCCTCACTTCTCTATCTCTTTTCTTTAAAGATTTCACTCTCTCTTTAGAAATTTAGTTAAAGTTTCAAACTTTAAATTGGGTAAGTTCAATTCAACAATTCATTATGAATTTGCAAAGTTTTTATTGAATTTTGGTAAGGTTTTTAATCATTCGAAAATTTAAATTTCTTTTATTTAGTTATTTAGTTAAAATGCTAAAATGAGTATTTATGCATTATGATTGAGTTTTTAAGTTTGGACTTAATCTTAATGTTAGAAGATGATTAAGAATTCTATGAGAATGAGGAAACCTTACTATGGGATTTCAATGTATGAAAATTGGTTAAATAGCAAGAGATTTTTTAAGTGAATTTTTGGTTTATGTTGAGTTAGATTTTGATTTGACATGTGATTTGAGACTTGATTTTAATTCAGAATAGTTGTATTTGATATTTAGAAACTAAGTTTAAAGTTTGGTTTTAAATTGATTTGATAAAGGCTGAATTTAGTATTACTTCAAAATGTGGAGCAAGAATCTTTTTAACTATCTCGACTAGAGATGAAGTAGTATATGCATTAAAATTTAAGTACAAACTCATCAAAAATAAAGTGGAATATGAAGCATTGGTGATTGGGTTGAAGTTAGCATTATCAATAAGAGCAAAAAGAATATTGGTACATAATGACTCTCAGCTTATAAGAAGCCAAATTAATAAATAGTTTTAAGCCCAAGAAGAAAAAATAAAAAAGTATTGGGAAAAAGTGAAAGAAATGGTAGAAAAATTTGAGAAAGTATATACTAAACAAATATTGAGAACTTCTAATGCTTAAACAGATTCACTAGCAAAGTTAGCATTGGTGTTTAAGGAAACATTACCAAAGACGATGCTATAGAATATATAGAAAGAACAAGCGTATAATAAGAAGATGAGATGGAAAAAGTCATTAATGTCGAGAATAGAAGTTCGTGATTAGAAGTAATAAAGTCATACATTCTATATAAATATTTAAACGATGAAAAAATTAAGGCATCGAGGATAAGACATATAGGACTACTCAATGTACCATGATTGATGGAATCTTATACAAAAAAAGATATAAAATGTCATATTTAAGTTGTTTGAATGAAGAGTCAACCAATTATGTATCTAGAAAGATCTATTTTGGCACAAGTAAAAGTAATATAGGGGCACAATCTTTAGTATTTTGAGTCCTCAAACAAGGATATTATTATTTAACAATTCATCAGGATTCTAAGGAGCTAATGTAAACATGCAAGAATTGTCTAATTCATAACAACATTTCATGGTAACTACTCTTGAAGTTCGCTAGCATTGTTAGTCCATGGCTATTTATATAGTAAGGACTATTTTTATAAGGCTATTAATAATAGGACAAGAACATGTGCAACTTATAGTTATTGCCATTGATTTTTTTATAAAATGTTCAGAAGTTAAGATACTAATGAAGATCAATAAGAAAAAAAAAATACAAACTTCTTTTAAACAAACGTGATTTAATAGTATGGTATATCTTAGGCAATAATCATTAACAATAAAATTAATTTAAAAATCTCAAATTTCAAAAACTCTGTAAAACTTGAAAATAAATATGAGTTTTTCATCAGTAGCTCATCCAAAGGGCCAATGGGCTAGTTGAAGCTATAAACAAAATAATAAAGATGACATTAAAGCTAAAATTAGAAGAGAAAAAAGGAGTTTGGGTGGATGAATTGTTGGATTTGTGGACGTATAAGATGACACCATGAATGGCTAATAATAAGATACTTTTTTTATTAGCTCTTAGTTATGATGCAATGATTCTAGTAGATATTGGGGAACCTATATATAAGGTATTAAAATACAATGAAGAGCAAAATCAAGAAACATTGCTAGCACGTCTTAGTTTAATTAAGGAAAAACGAGAATAAGCAAAGATTCATGTGACAACATATCAATAAAGAGCCCCTTGATATTATAATAAGAAAGTGAAGGCATGAAAGTTCCCAGAGGGAGATTTAATCTTGAGTTAAGTCATGCAAAGTGCAAGAAACCCAAAAGAATGATTATTTGGCTCAAATTGAAAAGGATCTTATAAAGTACTGAGGATGGTCAAGTCAAGAATATACTAGCTTACTTATGCAAATAGAAGAGTCATAAAGAAACAATAAAATGTAAAAATGTTAAAAAAGTTCTATTATTAATATGTTATCGTCATATTGTGTATATCTCACTTATCGCTTATTGTTATTAATGAAATCACTTTATCATTAAAGATTTTAGATTCTTAATTATTATGGTAGAAATATCTAACAAGAGACATAAAACCTGAACAGATCTTGCTAAACGTTAAAAGCTTATGAGTACTCGAGTATCATAAGTTCACCAATTTATAATTTGTGAAGGCTCGTCAAATGTTAAAACTTATAAGCACTCGGATCTCATAAGTTCACCTATTTAACACTTATAAAAGCATGCTAAAGTTTGGATGTTTCCACCTTGCAAAGTTATTTATACGAAATTCAAAAAATGCTTGCCAATATTTATAGCCTATAAGTGCCAAAATCCCATAAGTTTACCAAATGAATCTAAAACTCAAGAAAACACAATAATGGTTACAGTTAGCAAAAACTCAAATAGTTTTGAAATAAAGTTCATGAAGCATAATATTTTTGGTTTTGGTTCAACCTAGCAAGCAATTTTGCTAAAACCTTTAAAATATAAAAAATATTCCGATCACTTAAGATTTATTCTAATTTAAATTTACAATAAGCATTTTATTTGCAACCTTTCTTGGTACTTAATAAGTTTAAACTTACATTTGTTAAAGTATTTGTTCTCAAAATTTTAATCTTGGTTTACAATACATAATAAAATAAATCATACAAGTGAAATTTACACAAAAGAAAGTTCATTGAAGTTGTTAATGAACTTTACAAAATTCATTTCATAGGGATATGTTAGGCACTTAAAAAGCCAACTACATTAGAAGGATTTTTAATTCTTGAAGTGAATTTCCCTTTATCAGTTCGGATGCCTACTTCCCTAATATGTTTCACCTTAGGATCATCTTCTTTTTCTTCATCTTCATCATCATCATCTTCAACATTGATTAGTCGAGTGAATGAAGTTAAAATCTCATCCATCTAATTTAGGTTTGTTTTTAAATAGCAGTGTTTAAATAATGTTGTAGTTTTTGAAAATTTACAAACGAGGTTTACCATTACTTCCTCCTTTCTAAACATCTTAATTATGATAAGATCTTTGTATAACTCTATCCCCCTCTTCTCTAACTGATCTTTTTCATTTTCTTGCTGGTCAACCAAGTTTCTAAACTTGCCCAACTCTAGTTCTTAGGACTTTTGTCTTTGCAGTAAAAATTTTATTTTATTTTCTACCTTCTCGAGTTAGCCCATGAAAATGTTAACCTCGGATTGAGCTAGCATCTTGACCTTAAAAGCAACATGGGTTTATTTATGACATTGAGAAGGAAGATAAATTCCATAAGTAAAGAAGCCATGTTAATAAATTAGTTTTCAATCTCGGTTTTATACAAATAATGAAGTTAAAAATTAAATAAATTGGTCACGAACTCCACAACACCATGTAATATTGGATAGGTGTGAATCTCTCAATGCCATATGACCATTTCCTAAGGGCATATTTCTCAATGGCTTGAATCATTGAGATAATATGTTCCACATGTGCTACTTTAACAGTACTGATGTCTGAGTTACTTAAAGAACTGCCCTTATTACCCTCAAATATTGGTGGGACTTTACTTTTCTCGTCCATCTCTAGAAAAGTCATACTCTTTTTAGCAAATACCTTTTTAAAGGAGGAGAAGGGTTTTTACCAAACTTCAATTAGGATGTACCCTTCTTAACCTTAAAACATTTCTTAAGCCCTTCCATCAAACTTTTCTTTTTCTATTTTACTTTTTTAGCATGATAGTTTTCTTTTTAGATTGTTAATGTTTGTATGACTTCTCCACTTATTGTTTTAAAGTCATCTTCCTTGCAAAAAAGAAAATAGATTAGAAGAATGCTAAAACAATGTGTTAGATGGATAATATTTATTTCTCTTTCTCGCTAAATGGATGGGAATATCAAGAATTAGACTCAAATCTCGTAGGCTATCATTGCTAAAGCCACTTGAACTTTTACTTTAAGCTAAGAATGAAGTGTTTTGACACGTTTTTAGAGATCTACATGAGAACACCAATACGAGGAATGCTCAGGTTATTAGTAAACAAATCACTAAAATATTAGAGAATATAGAAAGGTTGACTTGAACATCAAACTTGATGATACAAAAATCTCCTTACTCTTTATTTTGAAGGAATAATCTCAATCTCTACCTATAAAAAACCATTGATCTTTTCATGACTTATTAAAAGAGGGATTGTCAGATATAAGTCTTTTACCTTTCTCATAAGCCGTGATTAATGCTAGCTTAGACGATCCTTAGGATTATTCATTAACTGGTACAAATTTGTTAACTCTTAAATAGTATAATTACCTTGCCTAACTTTCTTCCAAAATAAAAATATACCGATAATAATATGCTAAATATTCAAATTTAGTTAGCAAAAGGCAAAATTCAAGTTGTTAAGGAATTTAACAAAGAAGGGTTATAAAGGGATTCTTAACCTGAGGTTAAACAAAATTTCTAAAAAGATGCCACTTTCTTGTTTTAGTTTGCTAACCTATTCCTTTTTCTTAGCCAACCTCATAGTCACATTCTTGAAAAGAGAGTTTTAACTTACGGTTGAACAAAATTTTTAAGAAGATGACTTCTCTCTTTTTCAATTTGCTAGCCCATTTTTTTTTCTTTACCAACCTTATAGTTACATTCTTGAAAACAAAGAATTGTTCTCGAACCCTATGAAAGTCATCCTTGGTAATAGATGATAGGATATAGTTGATTTCATATTCGCTGTCATTTTTAATATAAACTGGTCTAGTTGACCAAAAGGAAATACTATAATCAAAACTTAACCTTGATTAAGAACTAGTTATTATTCTATCCTTTTTAACCACTTTTTCACTCTCTCTTATTATGGCAACTTTAAATGGTTCGAGCAAATGACCCATCTTTTTGTATGGAATCTCTTTACAAACATTAAGGTGGTATAATTGGGTATCTTGGTCTAATTTATTCTAAGTCACCCAATCATAAAACTCGAATGATATAACCCTTGACAGTGTGTTATTACTCATAGCATGACTAAGTGACTACCTAAAAATATTCTAATAATTATTATTTAGTTTAGACATTGTTTCTCTATTAGAAGATTAAGGGAATGAATAAAATTGGATAAGAAAAGCAGAAAGCAAAACAAGTTTAACAAAACATGATATTAGATCTAGCATAAAACTAAAATAAACTTATTATGTTCGAAATTAACACTTAGATACATACCTAACAATACAAACATTATTCAAAAACAAAGCATATTCCAAAAACCATTATTTATCACCCATTCTAATATAAATATAAATTCTGACCCTATTTTCTTTATAAATTTACAAATCAAAACCAAGAACAAGGAAGATATATTAACTTTGAATGGCAACAAAATATTATGGAAAAGCTAGCCTTTTTTTAAGAACACTTAAGACATATTTTGAATGTTGTTCTTAAATTGGGATTGAATGCTAGAGTTTATCATTGTTGATTGAGAGAAATGAAATAAGAAAGGGACAAAAATAGGTATAAAGGTTTGAATAGGCAGAAGAAAAATGAAATATCTTGACATTTTGATTTTTTACCTAACATATAAGGGTGACACAATTATGAATAATGTGTAAAAATAAAACTTCAAAACACTCAAATTTATAGTTTCATTATTACTTTTATAGTTGTCTCAAAATGTGAAGTGACAAATAAAAACTAACATGATTATTACATAAGATATGAAGGATTTCTTTAAATAATCTTTTGATGTAATTACCATATTCAAATTTTAAAATTCAAAAATTATTGATAACATTGGAGATGATGTGATGTGATGTCATCTAAGGTACATAAAGAAACAGTTTAAAACTCAATAAAATATTATAATAAGACATGTATGTTGCAATAAAATTCATGTATTAAGAAATCCAAAATTGAGTTTTTAGCACTAAATATGTCAGATTAGAAATTGGTATACTCCTGTCAAAGATTAGCTTAACATAAAGTTTGAGAATTGCCTAACCTCGAGAACTTGGAATAAGTCACAATTGGCACACATGCACACATGTTAATCAAGTGATAACCTGTCAGGTGGGCATAGATAACACACATTATCTAGTATAACTAACCATAAATTTTAGTAACCATTAATTACTTTAAATAATACCTATGAACTAATGCAACCTTCTACAAATAGGGATAATAATTCATCCAAGACTTATAAAAGAAAAGATTTATTTCAAAAAAAAAGGTACAGCCAAATTGGCAACAAATTTTCATACTCTCACTTTAAACACTTTTTAACTTAATCATTGAAGGGTTATCATCAAACATCTCAGCACCTTTAATCTAGTTTCTTTTTAAAAAAAAGTGAGATATCTATCATCTAAAAAGATGAATTATGGAAGCTGAAAACTGAAGACCATGAGTTAATAAATTTGTTAATTATTGGTACTTAAAATTCTAGCAACAACATAAACAAAAAAGGAGAAAAATACACATTGGTAAGAAATAAGTACAAATAATCTAAGACCCTTTTTTAATTTAATGTTATTTTAGTTCATTTTAGTTTTAATAATTTATTTTCATAAAATTTATTACAATTACGGGCCAACTCTTTTAATCTAAATCCCAAACACGACACCCAACTTGAGTTGTGTTGCTTACTTTGTCATGGTTAACCTAGTGTGCATTTATAAGCTTTGCATGCTAGCTTATCTAGGGTATTAATTCATGGGTTTTGTCAACCAAGTTCAACTTGCATAATACTTTTATTCTTCAATATACATGTATTTATATTCTTATTTTATTAACTAACAAAAAGTACTATTTTATATTAGACGATGTAGGCTTTTGTTTTAATAACCAAACTAATAATATTTTATATTTATGATGTATTTTAATTCTAATTGTCAAAATCTTAATAAAATTAGTTAAATTTGTGAGATCTTTTTTATAAATAACGCAAATTTTTGATCTATTTGAAAGTATAATACACTATGAAATTCTCTTCTTTTTCTAAACAAACAATTACAATGTGAAATAAAATTATCCACTTTACTCACTTTAATATTTTATTATTATTATTATTCATATTCAAAACCTAACTTTAAAACATAGAAATCAAAATTTAAAAAAAATAAAAATTGTACACTAATAAACCAATAAAATACTTTAAAATTAATAATTTTTTTGTTTTATCTACAACTAAAGAATAACAAACATGAATAAAAAAATGTCAATGTTAAAAAATGAAATAAAATTGGATGTAAATAAAAAGTAACTTATTAATACAATTTCAAAATAGGTTCAACCCCAAAAGAAAAATTCTACAGTGCAAGGGTAGGCTTCCAAACTCAAAATTAAATTTTGAGTAAAGACAAAAATATTTTCTATGCTATATTAAAAATAAATTGAGTATCAAATTTTGTTAGCACAGACAATTTTTATTTATATTTGAAATTAAATTTTGAATATTCAATAATTTTGATAAAAAATTAACTATTAAAAATTAATTTAAAAATATTGAAAAATATATAATATGACCTATACAAAGTAATTTTTAATATATTTCTTTCAAATATTTTTTTATAAATTTTAAAATAATTTTGTGATATATACTCAAGCTATATGATAAAGTGATTAATGCCAAGGTCAATACATGTCAGACTATTATATCAGGACAATACAGACTCGAGTATTCACAAGGTTGATGTAGGCCCAACTAGTCTACAAGGCCAATACAAACTCTAATACTTTTCAAGACTGACATAAGCCCAATTATACTATAAGGTTGAAATAAGCTTGACTATTATATGAAACCAATAAAGGTCGAATGAAACTAAAAGGTCAATAAGGGCAAATGAAACTACAAGGCGAAATGAGACAACAAGGCAGAAAAATGCTTATCAAAATCAAAAACTTTGAAGGGTGATTTCATAAAAGTGACATTCATGCTTCATATGAGTGCAATCATGCTCAAAAGTAGTTAAGGGTTTCAAATATCCTCAATGATGAGAATCAATAATAACAAGCTCATAAGAATTATTTGCATGTGTCAATTAGGCTATTTATAGGTATAAAAGCAAAGAAGATCAAAACGACTCTTAATTGATTTGATTCAAGAAATATGGATTGAATAACATTTGAGATCAATATTAAGGATGGAATCAAGCATGAAATGAAGCTTTTGTCAGGTCAAGAGTGAAAGAAAGGTGGTTTCAAGTTTTATTATCCATTTATGCTTTGTTTTGTAAAAAGGATAAGTAACATATTCGAGATGAATGCATGAGCTTTTAGGTGCACTTTGGCAAGCATTGAATGAAGTAAGCTATAGTTATAGCGACTAGAAGTCAGTAAGCATAGTGCCTAGGTGCCCAAAAAAGGGTTCATGGCACCCCAAGGATTGGATTTGGATTTTACCTGTTTTTGAAAATATTTTGCGACATTTTAATTAGGTTTTTATGTTGTTTTCTTTTCTTAGTGTATTTAAGAATACTATATAGATATATATTTTAATTAATTACTTTTTTATATTATTTTAGGACTTATTATTCTTAATTATTTTAGGAATTTAATTGTACACCCTATGTAAAAGGAATTAAACAACATTAAAAAAGAAGATTTAATTTTACTCAATTAAAATTGTAAAAATTGCTCTATTTTTATTAATTGTTCAGAAAATTTTGTTAATTCATCAAGAAATTTCTCTTATGATATTCAAACTTTTTTTTGATACTTTTGATTCATGATTAGTAAATCACTTGGACAAGATTTTTATCGCTGGCTCTTAGTTTCTTTAATCATTAGGTCAAGATTTTTCAATCAAAATTTTAATGTTCTTGGGGTTTGAATTCTAATTAAAATTGCTGGATTTCAAAAATCTTTTTTAAGTCTCGAGACTAATTTTTAGAGTTTCAAAATTCATATTTTTAGAGTTCATATTAATTTGGTATCAAAACTTTAGTTCTAAAATCAAGTTTAATTATCTTTATTTTTTTTATTTCCTATTAAAAAATAAGAATTACTATTTATAAAGTATTTCCATGGGTATTATTTTATCCAAGGATTCTGTTCACATGGCATCTTATCTTGTTTTTTTTTAACTTTTTTTTACTAAATTGTATCTTTTTGTTTCATTTGTGTTTATCTTTATTCATTTAATTCTTCTTAAAGTTACAAAATTAATTTTCAATCTCTCTTTTTATGATTACTGTGTGATTATAATAATTGTGTAATTTTCACCCCTTGATTTCAATACTTATTGCATTAAATTAGTCAAAAAAATAAAAGTAAAAATGTCAATAGCAAAATAAATGTGAAAATAATAAGGGAAAAAACATCAATTGTAACAAGAAGGTTTATAAATATCTTTATAAGAGATATTTGATTTTTTATTATTTTTTAATCAATTCATTGTGTTTATTTAATTGTGAATTCTTCTTGGGTTTGTTTACTTTTGAAAATTTTGGTGCCATTATTAATTTTTACTTTTTTGTTAGCTTAGATAATACAAGAAATAACTTAGTTAAGTTTACTTAGTTCAATTAAGAGATAAAAAGAGGAAATCAAAGTAATAAAAACCAAAAGAGACTAAGTCTATTATAATTAAAAGTTAAATTGAGTGAAATAAGAAAGTAAGTAACATAATTTAAGTGCACACACGTAAAAGAATATAGTAAAATTTGTTACTAATACTTTTTTGTAGCTCTCAAATATGTCTCACGATTTTAATACACATTATAAAGGTGACTTATCTAATAAAAAAGAAAAAGGAAGCTCTTTGTTCGTATTAGAAGTCATTTAACAATAATTTGAGCAAATGAATGTGATATTTAATGAAATATAAAAAAATAATAATAATAACGGATAAGCAAGAAATTTTCTTTGTTATCTTACAAAGAGAACAAAATAATAAAAAGTTTAATTCTAGAAGATAAGGTAGGCATGTGCTTGTAGAAGGTTTTAAGGGAAAGAATAAGCATATGAATGTGAATAAAAATGATAGAGAGTAAATATGTTATAGTTAGATTCACACCAACATTTAGAAGGTGTGATGGAGTGAGGAAAGAACGTAAAGGCCAAGATATGGTAAATAAAAATTTGAAAAATATTAAGATGAAAATACCTTCTTTTCAAGGTTGAAAGATTTGGATGCCTACTTAGAATGAAAAAAAAATAAAGGTAGTGTTATGAAACAATTTTCACTACTACAAGTAACAACCATCATACAATTATACGAAAAAAAATTTGGAGGATCGAAATTGAAATTACACAAACTTTAAAATTTTGTTTAAACCAATTGAGCAACAAAAATAAAGGCAAAAGAAATTATGCCCATAATTTCTTTTGATTCGAAATAACTCACTATTTTTAACTTGCCTTTAAGTATATCTACACACTAATGACTTGATAATAATTTCAGTATTACCCTTAGAAAAATAACTCTCGTGAAAGCTTATATTTAGTTTCATAAACCAATTCTAATTGTGTTTGAGTGAAAGAAAATTTTTTAAAAAATTTTTCTTTCTTTTTTTTTTCTCTCTTTTTCTTTCTTTCTTGTCAATACTTAGCAAAAACTTTAGATACATTTCTCTCTACACCTTGGCCAAATAAAAATAATTTTTATTTATTTCAATTATGCCAATTAATAACCTTAATCATTAACATACACATGGCTAACTTTTAACCATAATTATTTTATTACATTGGTGAATCATTAAATGATAAAGATGATTAAATTTTTACCTTCCATATATATGAACTGTGCTCTAATCTCTACCATCCATATGTCACACATTTGCTCGTTAGATATTTTGACATTTAGCATAATCTAAACTATCTATGTATTAAAGAAAGATTAAATCACAACAATTAACTTGTCAAATAAGGATTTAATTGATTAATTAATAAATAAATAATTTATCTATTCATTGATTACTATGAAATATAATCCTA
The DNA here is from genome assembly GCA_032401905.1 of Swietenia macrophylla. Classification (NCBI taxonomy): domain Eukaryota; kingdom Viridiplantae; phylum Streptophyta; class Magnoliopsida; order Sapindales; family Meliaceae; genus Swietenia; species Swietenia macrophylla. The sequence continues at coordinate 8,409,672 of CP135578.1, read as the reverse complement.
ATTATCTTCTTTTTAATCCATCAAATCATATTTACGGTATACCAAAAATTAATAGAAAATTTTTTAACGTTGCAAGTGCTAGCGCGCATTACTTGAAAAATTTATTCAAAATAATATAATAGCCATTTGATCAAAATATCAAAGTTATTTTAATTTTTATTAATTTAAAAAATATCATTGACAAATTTAATTATATATTTTATCTCTTATCAATCTATTGGTTATTCTGTGTGATCCCTTAAGTTTACCGTGAACTATACATAAACAAATATGAGTTCATTTGCATCGTTTCGGTATAACTCATTATAATCAAAGTTTTTAATGATCATGAATGATATCTAGCAAAATATCATGACCCACAAACATGAAGAATGTAATTCTAAATAAACCTATTATAGTCACACATATTTGTAGTAAATTTTCTATATTGTCAACTCTCGATTGAATAAAGACCATGGTGTCGGCAAACCCCTAATTCAATCATTGGATCAGGAACTCAATCATATACAAAATTTATGTGTTCGTTAAATTTATTTACAAAACTCATATACTTTGATCAGAAATTTTATTTTGGTATATTACAATTCCACCTAAGATCTCAAACTTAATTATCTAAACATATTGCTATTAAGCTTCTTTCATCAAGAGTGACTAAGCTAATGTAATATACACAAGTAAACGATATGTCTCAATGAATAGGTTGGCCATGATATCTCATATCAAAGGACTAGTAATATACTAGTATAGCTATGTAATGAATCATTGATTATAGATAGTCACCCATGTGATTCATCACATTCGGTCACGTTCAGTGAAATATTCTCTAACTATTACTTATGTTTATACTTATGATAAAAGACTCATTACTTAACATTAGCATTATATACTAATCAATTACAATAATAAAAATATGTCAATCATGTAATATCATTATTCTTAATGACATTACCTCAACCAAGAAAACAGATTCGGATGTATTTAAATTAAAAACATTGTACTCATATCTATAACTCTTTGCAAATAAAGTTTTAATATATAATACATCTCGAGATCTCTTTTTGCATATAAATTAAATTAAAGAATAACAACTAAACTAATGCAACATGAAATAATTGTTATAAATTAATTGTAATTATTTTTACAACTAATCACAAAAAGTATATATACAAAAGAATAAATATCCTTGAACCTTATGATATGATTGGTTCTAGAGCATATTTTTAATAATTAAAATTAATATTTGATTGTTATAATTATTCAAAGGAAAAAAAAAATTATTACCAACTATGCAATAACATGGTAAGATCAATTGGTAATAAATTAAAGAAGAAATCATGAAAGATATATTGAGTCTTAAGTAATTTAAAGGTTATTATGAAGAAAAGTTTTATTCTTAACCACTATTATAGGAATTTGTATAAAAAAATTACAAAATCTTACTTAAAGATCTAAGAGTGTGGAAGATTTAAAAGGATAGAAGTGACTATAATTAGGGCCAATGTAAAGGAGAATGGGAAAGTTTCTATAGCTAGATTTTTTAAATGGGTTAAATTATTATATAGTAAATGTAGTAGAGTTGCAACATTATGCTGAGTTAAAGGATATGATGCATATGGTTATGAAAGTGAAGTTACAACTTAAAAAAAAGCAAAATAAGCTTATTCAAAATTTTAATTTGTCTTCTTCATAAAAGACCATTTAGGGAAGGATGATAAGGTCGTTTTTAGGTCCAAGCTTGAATCACTAAAAAGTAAAGAAAAGGTGCTCAATAAAAGTAAATTCAAAACTTAAACTCATAATCATGATATTAAATGCTTTTCTTATTTGAATGTAGGATACATAACTTCTCAATGTCCCAATAAGAAAGTTATGATCTTACAAGATGATGGAAAAATAGAGATTGAATGAGAAAGTAAGGAAGAAAAAATGCTACCACTTGAAGATGCTAGTGATAATGGTGTAAAGTTTTCAAATGATGATGAAGTATTTATTTTTAAGCATGCATTGAGTATATAAGCTAAGAGAAAGATAGTGAAAAACGAAAGAAAAATATCTTCTATATTAAATGTCACATCAATAATGAGGTATATAATATGATTATTGATAAATAAAAAAAGTTATGTTAATGTGGCTAGCACTATGTTAATTGATAAATTAAACTCACCTACAACAAAATTTCCTAAACCTTATAAATTTCAATTGTTGAATATATATGGGGAGGTATGAGTAACTAGAAAAGTGATAATTACTTTTTCAATTGAAAGGTATTCTAATAAGGTGTTGTAAGATGTTGTCCTTATACATGTGGTAATATAAAAGGAGGTAATTATTATGGTTTAAGAATAAATGCTTTTTTATAAAAAAATAACAAATTCAATATTATTGCTCTATTAACCCCAAAATAAATGTATAACAATTAATTAAAATTAAGAAGAGAGAATGAGTTTAGGAGAGAGGTTGTTGAGAGAGAAAAAAATAATTGAGTTTTTATGTCAAAAAGAATGATGTCAAAAGTATTTTTTTATGCCACTTAACTAATTTTTATAATTTTGTACAAAGTGGTTTATTTTAACGCTAACAATCTTCATAAATCTTTACTTAGTATCATTGTTTCTTTATTATAAGAATATGAAAATATGTTTGTGGATGATGTTCTAATGCGTTACCTTCTATTACACGGATAGAACATCAAATTAATTTTGCATTTAGTATTATTATACCTAATCAACTAACTTGTAGGAGTAATCTTGAGAAGATAAAAAAGTTTTTAAAGTAAGTTGAGGAGTTAATGGCTAAAGAGTATGTGAAGAAGAGCATGAGTCCATGTGTAATTTTAATACTACTTATGCCTAAGAGGAATGGATTATGAAGGATATGTATTGATTGTAGAGTTGTTAATAATATCATGGTGAAGTATAGACATCTTATACTTTAACTAGATGACATGTTAGATGAATTGCATATATTATATATTTTCATAAAAATTAGACTTAAATATGGATATTATTAAATAAGTATTAAAGAGAGTGATAATTGAAAGCCTACCTTTAAAACTAAATAAGAGTTATATGAATGGTTAATTATGTTATTTGGACTAACTTTTCTAAAATTTTGTTAACATTACCTAATTTTTCTAAAACTTTTGAGATTGAGTGTAATATCTTAAGAATAGGTATGTATCTATTTTGATATAAGGAAAGAGATTAATAGCCTATTTTAGTAAAAAAAACTCAACGAAGCAACATCGAACTACCTAATATATGATCAAAAGCTCTATGCATTAATAAAAGTATTATAAACTTGGCAGAATACCTATGGCTAAAAGAATGCATCATACATATCGATCACAGTTTTTAAAAAACTTCAAAGGACGAAGTAAGTTCAACAAAAGACATGCCAAATGGATTAAGTTCATTGAGTAATTTTTCTTATGTGATTAAATATAAGCAAAGTAAGGAAAATATTGTGGCTAATGCATTATCAAGTAGGTACATCCTTTTTTCTACTTTAAATGCAAAGTTATTCAGGTTTAAGTATATTAAAAACTTGTATGTCAAGGATGTTAACATCACTAATGTATATAAGGCATATGAAAAAGGCAACTTTTAAAAAATTATATAAATTAGATGGGTACTTATTTCAAGAAAATAAACTTTGTGTATTTAATATCTTATGCAAGAGTTACTTGTGCATAAGACACATGGGAGAGATTTATGGGACATTTTAATGTTAGAAATTATTTAAATGTTTTACTAGATCATTTTTTTGGCCTAAGATAAAATGTGATGTGAAAAAATTTTATGTCAAATGTGTCACATATAGGTAAGTTAAATCTAAGGTTTACCTCATGGGTTATATACACTCTTACCCATCTTTAGTGAGCCTTGGATTAATATTTTTGTAGACTTGGTTCTGGGTCTACTTTTGTCTGGGTGTACTTACGTTAAAAAAAAATAAAGATTCTATCTCTGTGGTTGTTGATAGATTTTTTAGGATTACACATTTCATATCTTGTCATAAAATTAATGATGCAATCAATATTGTGAATTTGTTGTTAAAGTAGATAGTACAAATTCATGGTGTTTCAAAGAGTATTAATTTAATCAAGATATTAAATTTTCTTTGCTATTTTTGGAGGGTTTTGTAGGATAAGTTAAAAACTAGGTTGTTTTCTATAATTTGTTATTCACAAACAAATAAGTAAACAAAGATAGTAAATAGAAATTTTTTAACTACTTTTTTACATATTGTCATTCAAAAGAATTTAAAAAATTGGAAAGAGTGTTTATCGTTTATTGAGTTTATATATAATAAAATTATTTATGCTACTATATGTTATTCATTATTTGAGATTGTATATAGTTTTAATCTTTTAACACCTTTGAATTTGTTGTCTTTAGCTATTGATGAAAGAAATAGTTTTGATGGTAAGAAAAAAGTTAAAAAGGTGAACAATGAGGTGTTCATCAGTATATTGAGAAAAGGAATAAACAATATGCAATTAAAATTAATAAAGGACATAGATGAGTTATCTTTAAACTTGGTAATTAGACTTGAATACATACAAGGAAAAATAGATTTCCAACTCAAAAGATGATTATATTGCATCTTATAGAAGATGGTCCATTCCAAGTTCTTGAACGAATCAATGATAATATGTAAAAATTGAATATTTCATATGTGTATAATGTGAGCACTATTTTTAATGTTTCTAATCTCTCTTTTATTGATGTAGGTAATAAATTAAGGTTGAATCCTTCTAAAGAGAAGGAAAATTATTAGATCAACAAAAACAAACTCAAAAAATTTTTTTTATATGTGCTAATTAGACTGATTACAAGAGCAAGAGGAAAAAAGATAAAAAATGATGCATAATAGATTAATACAAGAAATGCTAAACAACATTGAATATCAACATGAAATTGAGTTTAAAAATGTTTCAAAAGCTTGTCAATGAAATTAGGGTATGTGAAGATGTGTAATATATTCGGGATGAATTTATGATCTTTTGGGTTCATTTTGGCAAGTATTGAGTGAACTAGACAATAGTTATAACACCCACAAGTCAACAAGCATGACACCTAGGTGCCTAAACAAGCGGCCTAGAGCCCAAACAATTGGATTTGGTTTTTACCCATTTTTAACTATGTTTTGTGATGTTTTAATTAGGATTTTATGTTGTTTTTTTTTTCCTAATGTGTTTAAAAATACAACATATGCATATATTCTAATTAATTATTTTTTATTATTTTTGGACTTATTATTTCTAATTGTTTTAGGTTTTTAATTTAAACCTTATATAAAAGACACTTAAACAATACAGTAAAAGAGATTGGATTTTGGTTTTTAAGAGAACTTTATTAACTTATGGAAGAGATTTCTATTGTGATATTAATCATTTTTCCTTATACTTTTAATTCGTAATTAATGAATTATAAAGTCAAGATTTTTATTATTAATGTTTAATTATTGAGGCAAGGTTCTCTAATCTAAATTTTAGTTTTCTTAAGGTTTGAGTTTCAATTCAAATTGTTGGGTTTCAAAATTTATTCTTAGATTTCAAGACTAATTGTTAGAGTTTGACATTGATATTTTTAGGATTTGCATTACCCAAGCATAACCAATTTCTACAAATTTCTCTAGGTGCATAAGGTTGCATTAAAAACGAAAGTACATTCAAGATATTGAACAAATAAATAATAGTAGATATTAAGCGAATACTATCCGGAATAAGATAATAGAATGAGGAGAGCATAATGATAAATTGAAAATATATTTTTTTTAGTTTTTATTACCAAACTAATAACTCATTACTAGTAAAAACTGTGAAACTCTTGTAGTCTCTGAAAACTTTTAACTATTAAAGGAGTTATCCATGATTAAGAGGAGTTATTTACAGTTATAACTTTATAAAACAATTGCTCTTAGAAAATATAAAATAAGCTAATTTAGGATTTTTTTTTTTTTTTTCGGGGTGGGGGGGTGTTGTAGAAGGGAGTTGGGGTTTGTTGAGAGACCTAGCCAAATGGAAATAAGAAGTCGACATAGATTGAAGTTCAAATTTTTAGGTGACATGAGGTGTTGGGATAACATTTCAACCTTATGAGTTACGTTATGAAACATGAAGCAATACCCAAAAAACAGTCTAATTCCTTATTATGAAGGCAACTCCCAAGGATAACTAAATCATGAAATTTAAAGAGATAATACGAAGACACATTTTTATAGTTTCTAGCGTCAAACTTGTCACGACTAGAAACTAAGGGACTTCTATATCTCCCATAATCAACCAAGCATAGTAAGAAGTCATGTTAGTCCTTTTCCACAGAAGCCTAAGATACTTAGAAATCGAGGTAGAACCCGACAAAGTCAAGCAATTGAGTAAGTTATTCTCACATATGTCCCACTTCCACAAAATATTAAGATACATAAAACTCGAGAAAGCCAAGCAGCTAGGTAAGTTATTCTCATGCCAGTCCCACTTTCACGAAAGCTTAAGATACTTAGAACACGAGGAAGTCAAGAAGCCATGTAAATTACTCTAAAATATTCATTTTTTTTTGTTTTTTGTTATGGACAGTTAGAATCTAATTATGAAAGAAGATACATTTTCTCCGTAACTGACCATTATATTGGTAATCACCCTCAGTTAGGGAGGTTATCGCAGGTTACAACTTCAGTAATTGCTTGGCTAAAAGCTTATAAATAGACATGGATTTAAAGAAAAAGGGTGGGATTGCTTTCCAAAAATAGTGCCAAAATATTCTTCCATATTCTTTAGAGAGGAAGATTCAGCTCAAACTCTCAGTCAAAACACTTTTTTCATCTTTTATTGTCGTTGATTACTAACTTACAATTGGATGGTTATGGCCAGCAACACATTGGTTTCTCTAATTTTTTTTTTTAATCCTTAATTTCGAGATATTCATGTGTTGGCATCTGAGAGGTGAGAAATAGGTGTCTAGATCAAGAGCTTGAGGAGAAGACGCTAAATAAATAAACAAATTCATGACAAGAATCAAAAGAACGCCATCTCTGTGAAGGAGATTTGCGTGTTGGCATTTGAGAGACAAGAGCATGCGTCTAAAATAGAGAGAGACAATGTTCCAAAAAGAGAGCCCTTAGAGAAGACGTGAAAAATTAACGACAATAGAAATCAAAAAGAGTTCCATCTCATTGTCAAGAAGATTTGTGGGTTGACATTTGAAAAATGAGAAACAAGTTTCAATAGATATCATTTCATAACGAACACATTACCAACAAAAAGAAATTATAAAATATATAACATTCAAGCTAAATTTAATTTATTTCTTAATTTCGAAAGAAAATACTAATCTTGATGCAGTCAGTGTCGTGCGGATGAATGATTTATTGATTTTATTTTTGTTTGCTGAAAAGCATTTTTTAAACAAAAAATAAAAATTAGTAGGGTGAGTTAGGAGGGCAAGTTTGTCCGCGAGGTACCAAGTTGGCTACCGTAAGAACAGAATTTTGAGGTGTTATATTTTTAAATGGACCTAAATTTTAAGTTATTTACGAAAATTGACTTAAATTTTTCTAATATTTACGAGTTTCAAACTTGTCCTCTTCGCTTCCCAATATGTTCGAGGAAAAAGACCGCTTCTCGTTCTCGCCCAGCCTCTTCTTTCATTATTGTTTAGAATGTAAGTAGACTAATCAGGTAAACCCGCAAAATGCCCAATTCGACCAGCAATAAGCCTGGTCCAATACACAAACTGGGCCTCAGAGAATGGACTAGTCTTCACTCGACTCGGCCTGCAAACTCGGATGGCTTGAAATCTGTGGGCCCCGTCCATTTGACCCATAATATTATAAACCGTTTTATCAAATTTAAATGAATTCAAAATAATGGGATGTATTTAAAAATTATGGATTCTTCAAATTAAAGTACTTAAAAAAATGTACGAGTTCTTAGGAAAACGGTGCATGTACAACTACGCTTAACAGCTTTTCAATTTGAATTCCAAGGAGTTCTTGTCTAACGACGGAGACCCTTCTCCTAGTTGTTTGGTCTGGCTGATCATTGTTTGTTAAAAGGTCGTCAGATTTTCAGTCTAAACACCATCTCTTACTTCGAAAGTAAACAAAATCCTCAAAGAGACAAAACTGACCACCATTTGTGTGCCATTAAATCACTTCCCAGAAGAAGGAAACAAGGCTTTTTAGCAAAGAACCGTAAACCTTAACCCATACTCATCCCGTTCTGGCCGGAGATGTCGCCGGAGGTGGTGGAATTCCAATCTCCCTTCTCTACGAAACCCTTTTCTTCTGTCCAAACCCATAATGTTAACCCTAATTCAAACCCATTTTCTTCTACAAGTGATCACTTACAGAATCAATCGCACAACGCTAACTCTAGCTCTTCTTCTGGTTTGGATAACGCCAATGAATTCAGTTTTGGTGTGGGCGTCGGTATCGGTAACGGAAACGGCTTCGTTCCGCATTCAGGGTCTCGACTCGGGTCGGGCCGGCCCAGGGCGAGGTTGGTGAAGGTGAGGAAGCATTTGGGAAAATCGAGGACTACAGCGAGCGAGACCGAGACTGGGTTGGGTTTCAACCCGTTTCGATCAACGGGTGAGGATTCGGGTCCAATAAGTAATTGTAGTGCTAATTCATCATTTTCAAATAAGGGTGGTACGGAGAATTCTAATAGAGTGAGTAATGAAGCTAATGTTACAAATGAGTATTGTTTTGTGAATAATAAGAATGCGGGTTTTGTGTTAGGTGCTAATGTGAGTAATATTGGATTAGACTACAACTTCGAAAGGAAAGACTCTAATGACTGCAAAGTGAAATCAGTTTCAGGTGGTGAGGGAAAGATGAAGTTGGAGGATGAACAGGAGCGTGGCAATGATTGTAATGTGAGGTTTCAGTTTGGTGCTATTGGAAATGATTTACGTCTGAATTTAAATTTAGAGAAAGAAGAGTTTGGTGAGACTCTCAAAAAGCCTGCTTCTACCAAGTGGTTCAGTATTAATCGAAATCATTTGGGGTCAAATTCAAATATCAAAAAGAGTGAATGTAATTGGAATGCGGGTGATTCTGGTTTGGGTTTTGTGTTTGGTTCTAGTTGGTGTAAATCAGCCTCAAACTCAAGTCTGGAAGGGAGTGATTCTATTGATAATAATGGAAAAGTAGTTTCTGAGGATCAGGGTGAGATGAAAGTAGAAAGTAAAGCAGAGTCCCAGAAAGTGAAAGCTACTGAAGCTAGATTTAATGGCAATGGAAGTTTGCACGGAGATGAGGAGTATGGTGAGTTTGTTTTTGTATTTGGTGATGGCAATAAGAAAATTTCCTTTTCCAATGATTGTATTACATTGAGTTATCAGAATGAAATGAAGTTGAGCAGCAAAAGTTCTCAAAATGACAACTTCATTGTGAAGCCTGAAAATAGTAATCTGAATTTTGATGTCAATAGTAAGAGCAATTTTGTATCAGAAAGGACTGGTAGTAATATGGGCAGTGCTTCGATCATGAATCCATCTTTTAAACTCCCTGACATCATGAAGAAACTGAACATCGATGACTATGGAAATGATAATGGCATTGACCAGAAATATGATTCAAATAGGAATTCGTGCACTTGCGTTGATACTGCATTTGTGTTTAGTAGCAGCATGAAGCCTTCTAGTTCTTCTAATGGAAGTTCAGGTTCTACTGATGAGCCGATATCAGGTCCCACTACTGCTGTTGACAGAACTGTCAGAGATAATTTTGGCAATGATGGCAATGACCATGTTGTATTTGGAAAGAGTGGTAATATAGATAATGCTTCTTTTGAAAGTTCTAGTTACCAGCCATTTATGGATCAGGTAGGACTTGGTAAGAGTTCTAATGCTGGCCTATTTTATTCTTGTAAAATAAATTCTGATGCACAGGTAAATTTAGCTGCTGAACTGGCTTCATTATCATTAGGTGGTGTTCAATTGCAACAAAACGACAATGTTTCTGAAACACCTTCTACAGTCGGAGTTCAGGATAAGGATGAGGGCAGCCCTATATATACTCCAAAGGGATTAGGGGTGAGCTTTACTGATTTTGTAATGCCCAATTGGGATTCGTTGTGTTTTAAAGCAGGTCAGTGTCCTGAACAGCCTGAACTGAATAAGAAACTGGAATTCAGCATTAAGGGTAGGTCGATAAAGGACAAAAGATCAAAGAGATCAACGGGAAAGTTGAAGCAACCTTCTTTTATGAAGAAAGAGATTAATCAAGTTCACATAACAAAGCAAAACAGCTCACCAAAAAGCTCAAATTCACCTGAATGTTACTCCCCCATGGATTTTTCTCCTTATATGGAAACTACAACTAGTGATCAACATTCAGGCAGTGGTTTTGCACCCTCCACCTCACACTCTTCTGTTTCTATTGACATGAAAGTTGAAAACTTTGCTACTGCTGAAAACAATGACGTTAATATAGCTAATCAGAATTGTAGAGAGTCAAATAAAGAGAGTCCTTGGAAAGGGTTTGTTTTTGGATCTGACTCCAGTTTCAAAGAAGAGCTGTTGCACAGTGGCAGTGGTGCTGCCATTGCTTTAGCAGCACATTTAGATGGCTTAAACACAGGGAGACATGAAAGTGTGCAATATTGTTTTGCTTCAGGTGTAGATCAGAACTATTTTACCTTTTCTGCTTCATCATCTGCTGAAGGTGGTTTAACTTCTAGAAAACGCCAACTTCAAAAGAAAAGTAAAAAGAAGGTTGGTAACAAATCATTTGTCATCTCTCCAAGTCCAAATTTTAAGGACAGCTGTTCCTCATTCAAATTTTCAAATCATTCTGGCTCTTCGGTTTTCAACACAGTCAGTGTGCATGAAGAAAATAAATATAGTTCAAAAGGCAAAGTGCACAATAAGTTTGAAGCAGTTGAACAGGTCAAGAACGGATCTGTCTCCACTGCTGCTTTCCAGGAAACCTGTGAGATGTGGCGACTCAGGTATACCAATAAATGATTAGTGCTGAGGTCTATTGTTTCTTGGGTTATTATTTTCTATGATGTGAATGCCTTAATTGTATGTTGCTTCCAATTGCATCAATTACTTATCTAGTGCTTCCAATTTTTTATTTGTCCCAGGGGAAATCAAGCCTATAAAAAGGGTAATCTGTCTGAAGCCGAGGATTTTTACTCACAGGGGATCAGTTCTGTCCCTTTGAATGAGACTGCAGGATGCTGCATCAAGCCTCTTGTGCTTTGTTATAGCAATCGTGCAGCTACAAGGATCTCTCTTGGAAGGATGAGGGAAGCTTTGGAGGACTGCATGATGGCTTTCACAGTGGATCCCAACTTTCTCAAAGCTTACATGAGAGCTGCAAAGTATGGCTTATGAGTGTGCTATAGATAATACAGTTGTATAATAAAACTCATGTTCTGATATGCCTTTAATTTGCTTAGTTCCTGGACCCAACACTCACTTTGTGTGAACATGCATAATTCTGCAGTGTGGCTAATCATAAACTTAAAATTATTTTTCTTAATACTGTTGTGTTGGTTTGGTCAGTGATTATCCAAGTTGGTTGATGTATCTAGCTAATTTTACTTCAAAATTATGTAATTCCTTTGTCCTTCACTAGCTGATAAGTATCAGTCTATTGGATATCAAAAGATAAGTAGTAGTCTAAAGTGTCATCTGTAAATTTCACAATTAATATTCATGATGATTGGTTCAATGAGGAAATCATGTTCTTTTGGGCTTGTAGTAGATTTTCTTTGGTATTGTTGGTTGGTTAATTTCTTTATGGATGGGCTGGGTAATTGAAAATTCGAGGACAAATTTTCAACGTCATGAACGTCGTCAGGAGAGGTGTTTACTGCCCTTTGCTTCGGGGCATTCTCTGGTCTTTGCATGTTAATGTTGTATGATGGGACATTGTTGCATGTATTGCTGTGATCTGGTTGATTTCCATATATGTTGGTGTTTTGTTTCCAGTTGTCATCTTGTGCTGGGGGAAGTTGAAAATGCACTGCAGTATTACAACAAGCTCTTGGAATCAGGAGCGGACGTGTGTTTGGATCGCAGAATTACAATTGAAGCTGCTGATGGCCTGCAAAAGGCTCAGGTAACCATCTGTTTATTTGCTGTTAGTTAGATATATTTACTAGTAATGTATATTACTTGTATATGAGTAAATTCATTTATTTGTGTAATTTTTTTAACTGTATTTATAAGCCAAGAGGGGAAATAAAGAGAAAAGGAATTAAGGGAGAAAAAAAATGTGTGAAGATTTTCTTACCACAGAAATACATGATGCTGGTTCTCTTTTAGTTGCAATTTTATGAGTTGATTCTTTTGAATTCTTATACAGTTCACTAAAAGCTAGAGAAGCATGTTAAAGAAAAGCTTCTCTACTCTCTGCCCCACCCTTCCTACAATCCAAAGCACTCAAAAAGATACTAAAAGAAGAGAACAGAACCAAATTGATGTGTTAGGCAAGGAAACAAATTTCACCAAAGAACATGTTTGAATTCATGTTGGGCTACTAAGTTTCATAAGCACCTAGCACTTTTTTGTTTGGTGACCACTTGTTGGCTAAAAATGATTATGCAATTGCTTCTGTTTATAGATTTCAAATTCATGTATGGAAACCATTTGTTTCTCAAGAATTCATGTTTCAATGTACACAAGTTTTTTTCTGAAAACCATGTCAGTTATATAATTGATTAATTGCAGTTCTGCCTATGCTACTGTTTTGTACTTGGAATTACTAACCTCTATACATTTTAGTGGGCTAATCTTGTTATTTATATGGTAGGCATTCTTGCGAGTAAAATTATCTTCTGCTTTTTGTCTCTTAACTTTCCTCCTTCCTTCATTTCTGCCCCCCTCTCCCTCACTCTTTTCTTTCTCTAGTTCTTCAGATTTTGATTTAACTGTGTTTATGGCTAATTGAGCGGTTTTCCCTGCAGAAAGTGGCTGAGTGGATGAATCATTCTGCAAACCTGTTGGTTCAGAGAACATCAGAAGCAGCATCTAATGCTTTAGAAATAATTGCTGAGGCCTTGTCCATTAGTTCATGTTCAGAAAAGTTACTTGAATTGAAAGCGGAGGCTCTGTTCATGGTTTGTTCTGTTTCATAATGTACTCCACTGATTTATCTTAATTCCTTAAGGAAGAAAACCTTACAATTATCTGACATGGTGAAAGGCTATAAACTGTTGTTTATGTAAGGTGTTTGATTTGTTTGTTATTAATTTTTGATCCTACAATGGTAGTTGGCATCTTGCAGTTGACAAAATACGAAGAAGCCATTCAACTTTGTGAGCAGACTCTTGGTGTCGCGGAGAAGAATTTTGCTTCAGTGGTCACTGATAATTGTTCAGCTCACATGAATGCTTCTGGAAGTGTAAATTACTCCCTTGCAAGGCTGTGGAGGTGGTGCTTGGTATCGAAGTCCTATTTTTGTATGGGCAAACTTGAAATGGCACTGGATTTACTTCAGAAGTTGGAGCAAGTTGGATCCATCAGGGACAAGTAATGCATAACTAATTCTTACATTTTATATGTACAATTGCATGTCCTTTCTTTAATTGGCTCTGAGCTTCGTGATCCTACTTTCAACTATGTAGGTGTGGAACTGAGATATTGGAATCATCAATTGCATTAGCTGCCACCATTCGTGAACTTCTACGTTGCAAGGTATGCAATTTATTACTCTTTGAGTTATTCTGTTGCCTGGATTGTGGAAAAATAGTTGTGCAGATGCCTCTGCAATCCTTACATGGATGTATCTAATACATAGGATGTGTTTAAGCTCTATTGCTCCCTTTGTTTGATGAAATTAATAAAGAATTGGGCCATTCCCATTTTTGGAAGATCAAGATTGTAAAACTTGGTGGTGTGTGCATCATAGGAGTGTGGCTGATGCACAATGTGTTTTGTTCATGGATCACAGAAAGAGAATGTGCCAATCTATTGAAATTGGAGCCTTTAGTAGCTAGACCAAATCAAGATTTTAAAGTAGGTGACAGTGACGGAGGATTGTTCTTGTGAAAGACCAATGACTATTTTAAAGCCCTTGATGGTTATTTTTGTATTTTGGTCAGGTTTCAGTTCAGGTTAGACCTACCAATGTTGCTTTGATTTGTTTATTTGGCAGTTTATGTCATTTGTCCTAAGCTACTATTTGACCTAAGACACGCTTTCATGTGCAAGGGCCACAAATTAAACGCTTCTACAACCACAAATATAACAAATGTAATTATTGTAATTCAAATAATACGATGGAGGGCTTGAAGACAAGATCACCTAGTCAATTTGGTTTTGGTTCTAGAGATATTTTTATCAGTGCCCTTGATATATGGTTTAATACTGATGATGCCTCCACATTTTGAAATTAGCTTTCATACCTCTTGTTTAACAAGATTCTGTTAACTTGATTTTAAATATTAAAATTATTATGAAAAGATGATTAAACCCTTATCTTTTATTTTTGATTTTCCCTCTTCTTTCCTTTATTCTCTCCCTCACCTTTTTTCTAGAGAATAAAAATCTCTATATCCTATTCCCATCCTCCTTTGGTTTCTTTCTCTCACTTCTCTTTCCTCTTCTCTCTTTTTCTCTTCCATTTTCTCTCCATTTACCAAAACCAACTTTTCTATTTTCTCGCAAAACCCATGTCCAAAATATTGCACAACGTCTATATAACACCATTATTCCTTTTCCTTGAAAAAGAAACACTAATCTTTTATAATTCGACTGCACAAAATAATATGAATAGGTTCATAAAATTAAATATAAATTGTTGATGTGAAATATAAAATTTTATAACCACTAATCATGAAAATTGTCCTGAAAAAATCCAACACAAAAACAAAAACTCAAATCCTACAGAGCCCATAAACTTCAACAACCCCAGAAAAAAAAAAAAAAAACACAATTGTAGCATTCTTAGAACCAACATGTTTAACAATACCAGGAGTGGTAAAACCAGTGCCACCACCAACATCTGCTATTGTCATAGTTCTATCACTGAGATTAGTATTCTTTGGCACATCATTCCCCATGTCCTCAATCCATTGACCAGGGTTTATTAAATGGTCCAACAAAGTTGAGAGAAATCTAAGATGCCTTTGTTCTGTGGTGGATGCAAGTGGGCTCTGACACTTGCTGAGAAGCTGATAAACTCCACTTAGCAAACCCAAAGGGGATGCATTGAGTGTTAAAAGACCTGTGGATACAACCAAGAGGTTGAGGGTTCATATTCTCTTGGGACCACCTACTTGGATTATCCCATGACTGTCCTGGCTACCAAGGTTGTAGTGGGCAGCAATAGTCCCTAGTTTAGAAATTGGTGAACGTATAAAGGTAGAGGGATTTCTGGGTACCCACAAAAAAACCTCAATGGACCTTGTTGTTCTTGGCTTGGAGATTTAACCCAGTTTAGGACATGCTTCCTGCAAAAATCTGAGCACGAATGTGAGGTTTGTCTCTAATGAGCTTGAGGTTTTGAGCTCCATTGAGCATTGACAAAGCTGTGAATTGAGCAAACTAAGTAAAAGTAACAATTTTTACCTGGTTGCCGTAATTTGGAGACAAATTGAGGCATATCTACTATCAAAATATGGAAAATTTAAGAGCTGCTTTGGGTTCTTCAATGTCATACACTTATGTGGATAGACAGGGTAAGTAGCAAATTTTTGGAATTTACAAGGCAAATCATCTTTATACGAACTAATGATATTGGAGAGAAAGATATACAAGATATAGTTGCTGGAAACTCTGCATGGAAATAATAAAATCAGGTTCTAGTGCATGAAATTCAAGTTGAGGAATTTAGATTAGGGGTGGCAATATAGTTCACGACATCATTATTTGACATTGACACTAATTTGAAGTAAATAAATGAATTCAAATTTGAAAATTTTGATATGAATAATAAATGTGTTGTATTCGTGTCCTACTTAATAATATTGTCGTATTCATAGTTGAATTATCAAATTCATTTATTAGTTTAAGACACGAATTATAAGTAAATTGTAAACAAATTCGTGTCATAAACAAATAAAAGGATTGTCTTAATTCGTTTACGATCCATTTACGATCCATTTACGATTCATTTATAATCCGTTAATAATTAGTTTATGAAATGTTTATTAATTGTGTCTAAATGAATCGTATCTAGATCATCCATTTAATAAATGAATCATATCCATATTTGATTTTTTTGACATGATTAATAAACGAATCGAATTTGAATTGGCTTCTATTTGACACGACGCAAGTACAACACAACACGATAATTCAAATTGTCAACCCTAATTTAGAGCCATAACAACAATAAGAATTAAGAATGCAAAATTAGGCAAACAAGAACGAAATCTGATGTGTACTTTGATATGCATTACACCTAGAATTCCTTAGCCATTGCACCTGAGATCTCTTGGCAACAACCAACTCAAAGAATGTTTAACAGCTGTTGAAAATTCTGTAAAACTTAAATGAAATTTAAATTACATCAATAAATAAAGACGTTTTGTCTTCCTAATCCCACAGGAATTTGGATTCCTCAATAAGAAACTGGGAAAATCAAAACATTTACTCTAAGAAAAACATCTAAAGACTGCATGTGGAGGACCGGTTACATATCTTTACCAAATGTAACACCTGGGCTGCTACTATGTCGCGGCAAAACCTAGAAATTAACAAAAGATGCCTGACTACTAAAAAAATGAAGCAAAGAAAATACACCAACATATTTACTCATTGAAACCTGAAAAAGTG
Source organism: Swietenia macrophylla (assembly GCA_032401905.1). Taxonomy (NCBI): domain Eukaryota; kingdom Viridiplantae; phylum Streptophyta; class Magnoliopsida; order Sapindales; family Meliaceae; genus Swietenia; species Swietenia macrophylla. Next base: position 8,392,930 of record CP135578.1, on the reverse strand, counting down.
GCTCAATATGAACTAGAAACAGCTATTTTAACTCCAATCAAACCTATATTAAATTTAAACAATGTCTCTGAATTTCTTGGGTCCTTGATTTTGTTTGATTTAGCTTCTTGTCGTATAGCATCAAATAGATTGAATTGTTGTTGTAGATGAGTGGGTTGGTCTATTAAACCCTGCTTGTTGCTCAAGATTTTCTAGGTTAATATCTGTTCACAAAGTAATAATTTTCTGTTGCTCAAATGTGTAGCACTTAGATACCTTATGTTGGTTTCTGCTGAGTAGGTACGACATGGTTATCTGACATGAGTGCAGATATCAATTTTAGAAGACTGTGCATAATTGATAGAATTAGTTAATTAAAAATCTTAAATTCAAAGCCTGGCACATAAAATCAAAAGAAATGAATAAATAAATGTTTTACTTTCTTCTGGATTAAGTTCTTCATTTTGTCTGTCATTTAATTTTTGGGGATATAGGTGAAAGAAAAATGATGTAAATGTCTGTGAGTTATAATCTATTTTACCATTCTTGTGAATATCAGAATGCTGGGAATGAAGCAGTTCGGTCAGGAAGGTACTCAGAAGCAGTGGAACATTATACTGTTGCTTTATCAAGCAATATCCAATCTCGCCCTTTTGCGGCTATCTGTTTTTGCAACCGTGCTGCTGCACTCCAAGCTTTGGGCCAAATAACTGATGCTATTGCAGATTGTAGTCTATCCATGGCACTTGATGGAAATTACACCAAGGTTTGCCTCTAAATTTTAACTTTTGTTGGCTCAATGGCTACACGAATTGTCAGATGTGTTTCTTTCTTTCCCTTAATGTTTGGTCTTTCAAGTGATGCTATTTGATCCTCTTGAGTGTACTTTGCTCAAATTAAAAACCCAAAGAAGGTGAAGCTGGCAGTTATTTAGCATAAGAAGTTTCCTGAAGTCACTTTTGAGCTAAATCATGGAAGTGGTGCATGATTATTTTGCTGAAATTTGGAAACAATTTTATACAAATTTAGCCTTGTGCCTGGCTAATTAATTGTATGGCCATTTGTTCATTTCAATTTGGAGTATATTTTGACTTTTGAGGAAAAAAAGGGAATTCCACCAGGTTTGTTTGCTCAAAATGATAGCCATGAAAGTGTCAGTTTGTCACAATTTTAATTCGAGAATTACCTCCATCTTGAACTTCTACTGTACTGCTCCAAGCAGACATGCTTCCTGTTTCTTTGCTTATGAAAATTAAGGTCGACTTCTTCTCAATACTATTGTGGACTACCTTTGCCGCTTAGTTTTCTACTTGCATTAACTTTGATCTATATCTTTGTGTCTAACTGTTTCTCCCCTTAAACAGGCTGTTTCTAGGAGAGCTGCCTTACACGAAGTGATCAGAGACTACGCACAAGCAGCTAGTGACCTTCAAAGACTAGCATCAATTCTTGAAAATCAATCTGCTGAAAAGGCCAAACAGTCAGGATCACCAGGTAGGTCCACGGGCAGCAAAGACATAAGGCAAGCTCTTCGGCGTTTGTCTTTGATGGAAGAAGCGGCGAAGAATGGAGCCCCCTTGGATTTCTACCTAATCTTGTAAGTTCATTCAATTTGAGCGTTTAGAACTTACATAATCTGTGTCATCTCTACCGGATATGCCTAATCTGACTCGTAATGGATTGGTTGTATCCCAGGATAATAATGATGAATTAGTGCCATAAGGGGTTCAGAAGTCACTATATTGACTTGGATTTGTCAATTTTCTTTTTTTGGGATTTTACACAACAAAATTAGTTTTGTCTTGCCATGTTTTAACATTGTTCAGATTTTTTTCTATCTATAAGCAAAAAAATCTCAAGTTGTTTTAAAGAATTTTCCTTCTAAATTAACAAGTTATTTACCATCTCTGATTGCAATACCAGGGGAATTAAAGCATCTGTTACAGCAGCTGATATCAAAAAGGCATACCGGAAAGCAGCACTCAAACATCACCCAGACAAGGTTCTGCATCTTCATACCTGCTCTTTTAATTTATATATGATGTGCTATACTTTTTTCACCTGTTTGCAGTGTACTGCTGCTTTACCATATAGGCTGGACAATTCCTGGCAAGGACTGAGAGTGGAGATGAGGGACAACTGTGGAAGGATATTGCCCATGAGGTTCACAAGGATGCTGACAGGCTTTTTAAAATGATTGGAGAGGCATATGCAGTACTTTCAGACACCTCTAAGGTTTGTCACACCTATCAACGAAAAATTTGAGAGCATTTTAAGCATCATGAGATTCTAGTCGTGAGTGTTGCGTGTACCATGAAAAATGGTTCTACACAATATATACAAAGCTATTATAGAAGTTCTATGACAAGATAATTTTTTACTTTACACTGTTATTTTGAAACTGAAGATTTTGATGATTTTGACCAGGGACAATCTTCAAATCAGTAGGATTAAACTTTTTCAATCACTAATTTCACTCAAACAATCACCTTGTTGGGGTTATGGTTGGGATTGGTGGCACATCACCAAATGCATCAGGCTATTAACAGTGTTGGTTAGAGCAAGCCACCAAAATATAAGATAGTGTCATCAGGTTTTAGTTTTGATTTTTCTATAACTTTTCTCTTACTTTGATGGGAACTTTCTTCTCTTAACAGCGATCAGAGTATGATCTCGAAGAGGAATTGAGAAAAGCTACAAAGGAGAGTCATCGACGTAGCCATTACAGAAGACCATCAGATGCATATAATTATTCATCTCGGAGGAGTGCCAATAAACAAAATTGGCAGGAGAACTCAAGAACATATGGGAATTGATATTCTTGATGGCAAGAAACGTACGTTGGAAGAGTAGCACCTAGTTTCTATATGGAGATACATTATATGAATCAAGGAGTTGGATCAGCTTTTCAAGTGGCACAAGTTCTTTGATGGATATACACAGTATTGACTGGCAGCCTCTGATAAGGAAAGATAATTAACAGCATTAGAACTGAAGTGACTGGCTTGGTATAAGAATCATAGACGGGTATTGCATTATTATTTTAGCAGTAACTTCTTGGACGTATGCTGCTGAAACGAAGAGATTGGGGGACAACAGAGAGCTTTGGTTTGGAGTTTCGCTGCTTGCCAATGTTTATAATTAAATTAATTGTTGAGAGCTGTTGCTTTCAGTCTATTCAACTCTGCCCAGCAGCCATTATGGCGGAAGAAGACTTGGTCATTTTGCTCCACATTCAACATGGATGGAGAAAGAGGAGAAAAGATTGTATGAAATTGTCTTTGGTTGGAATTTAGAAATGCTGTGGAAACCGCGTTAAAAGAAGATAGTATCGGTAGTCATGCAGCTGCGCTGTCTGCAGGCTTTTTCAAGGAATTTTTTTTTTTTCCTCCGTAGCTTATTGGGAATACGGGTTTAATAAAGAAAATTATGAAATGCTGCTGCTTTCTATACATCTCATCGACTTGTAATAAACCTGTGGCCTGATCGAGGAAATTTTCTTTAATATTAGAGGTAGTTATACTTTCTGCNATGAATTATGGATCTTATTATTAAAATTAATATGCATTTATATAAATCAAATTTTTAATAAAATATTATTTGCTTATTTTCAAAAAACATATTTAATAAACTCTCAAAATTTGAAAATAAAAAATAAATTAAATAAACTAAAATTTTACTTATAAAAAATAAACAAATCAAGTGTATACTTATTTTTTTAATTAATCAATTTATTGTCAAAGAATTATAAATAAAAAGTAAATTTATCTTTTAATAAACTTTATTATAAAATAAAATTATTATAAATTTTAGAAAGATATTTGACAAAATTCTTTGATTTTCTTCTCATTTAAATTGAATTTAGATCTTTCTTTGTCTTTTTTATTCTTAATTTTTAATAAAATATTAGTACATAATATAATTAATAATAAATTAATTAAATTATATTTTAATAAAATTTATAAATTAATTTTACGTTTTATAATATAAATTAAAATTTTTAATATATAATTTAAATTATTAATTATTAATATTTTACATATTAATATTTATTTAAATCAAGAATATAAAAAGATTAAAAAAATTCTTAATACATCTTATTGGCAGAGGTGTTCCATCCTTGCAAACTGTCTTCTATTATTTATATGCCAAGTAGATGAGGTATTTTTTAAGCTTGGCAAAATCTGCATACAAAACTTTTTAAAACTAACATATGTGACAATAATATTATATTTACAAAGTAACTAAAATAATACTGTATATATAATTTTTGTATGTTAACTTACATATCTCTTTCAAAATTTAAAACACTAATAAAAATACACTTAAAATTATTTTTAAATTTTAAAATTCAATTCAAATTAATTTGATAAGCATAGATAAATTAAATAAACTAAGTGCTATTTTATTACTCATCACAAAATTTAGATGTTAAATTTTTGAGAAGTTGAATATAAAAAGCTGGCATAGTTCTTAAGATTGCCAACTACTCAAATTAAATTAAATTAAATTAAATAAAAAAACTATTATTCTTGTACATGTTTTCAAAGTAAATTAAATTAAATGTCCAAATTTAAATAAATTTTTTTTAAAATATTTTATGTTAATTTTTAAACCTTCAAAAAATATTTAAAAAATACTACTTATAAAATTATTTTAATCATTTTAATTGATCTACTAACAATTAAATATAATAATATTTCTATTAATTTCAAAAAAATTTGCATAATTTCCCTGCTCCTCATGGGAGGAAAATACGGTTGTAAAAGAATAAACAATGTCACAGCAAACATTTGAAAACAGAATCTTCAATATCTTCCAAAATTAAGGCTTTGATCTATTCTCATATATCTTCCAAAATTAAGACTTTGATCTACCAATTCAAGGAGAGAACCCAAAAAAAAAAATGGGAAAATAATCACCAGTACTGCACCAATCTGAATGAATAATAAAAAGTAATGATTTCCAGAGATGACAAAACTTAAAACAAGTAACACTGATAAAACATCATATCACCAAATTATCGGGCAGCCTGCGTTTGTGCATGATCCAGAAGCTGACTCACTAGCTTGTAGGTACGCCCCGAAAGTGCTTTGGTGTGGTCTATCAATTGCTCATACCTGAGAATAAATATATGAGATAACACTAAGTGAAGGAGAAACAATACAACAATGCTAAAAAAAATAAAAAAAATAAAAAAATAAACCAAACGAAAGAACTAAGTGTTTCCATGTACAAATACAGCAACATATAGCTTCAATCTTACACATTGGGTTGGGTTTGTTCCATAACAACAGTTCCTGACTTCGCATCTATCTTTGCATCAAGTTTTGAGCTTTGAATAAGATTCACAATCCATCTTTGAGCCTCCTCATAGTTAAGATTCAACTTCTCAGCAAGCAAGCTATTGGCAGAACAATTTAAATTGTATTCACATTAAAAATGTATACGTGTACATATTTGATATGAAAATATTAATGGATGTTGAAGCAACCAAAACTACCATAAATGCTATGCCTACTTTGTTTGGAATAATAATAATAATAATAATAAACAAGAGAGATCCAATCACTTGCTTCAAAAATTTAGACTCGTAATTATTCCACTAGAAAGTGAATAATAGGCACCACCAATTCCATGTTTCCAAGAAGATGGAGCCGAAACCCTTCGATATTATCACACACAAGATGCGCTGTTTTTCACTATGTATATACCAGTGAGCATTCTACATGCAGAATCCCATGTTAAAGCTTGTTCATCATGTCATTATGGTACAGAATGTGCCTCCTGAATAGCTATATGCTGACCATGATTATCTAAGTTTCAACACTGTGCACATTTTTTCTTTGATGAAAATTCATTAAGGATCAATAAGATAGGAAATCAGAATCTAAGACATCAGGTGATTAACAATAGGAAACCATCAACCCTGGGAGAAAAATTAGTAGATTTTGTTTATTTAGAAATAAGATGCTACCCAAGCATGAATCTAAAATATACAGTTACAGAGAGCAAACACTTACGACATATCAATACGTTGATGAATTCGACAATAAGTCTCAAAGATGAATAGCCGGGCATTTTCGAGGAACTCGTCTCTCAATGGCCCAGTAGAAAAGCTGCCTTCTTCAATGTGTTTGCCAAGGAAGGGATCATTCAATATCACCTATAATATATTAAAGGTTAGGACAAAGCAGGAACTGAGCTTGAAGCCAAAATTTTACCAACCACTGTACAATTTAGATGAAGTAAACAGAATAAATCTTACAAAAAATATTATATGGAAGCCAGCAAACACAGAGTTTAAAACCACATCTGCCCCCATTCCTCCCAAATTCAAGTACAACTCCAAATATATGACTCAGAAAAAGGGGTTTATATATGACTCAGTTCTTTCCTGAGAGATAATGGCAAGAACCACATAAAGCTAAAAAGCACTTACTTCTTCACACTCTTTCATCTTCTTTTGTGCCCCATCAAAGTCATAATTGACATACACGCATGCCAAAAACTCTGTGATGGGATCTTTGTAAGAGCTCTGCTCTTGCTGAATAACTTTAATAAAATCTTTGAATTGAGGTCTCCTCCTTTTGTTGACAATGAATGCAATGGCCAAATAGCGTAGGAGATGGGGAGCATTGGTTTGAATTGCATTTAGATACCTGCAAATTGAAATCCTGTCTTCTTAGATAGATGTACACAGAATATCAAACATCAGATACAACATTATTTATAACTTACAGTAAAAAATTAAATATCAAAAATGACCGCAAGCACCAAACTACTTATTTATTTTGAACCAAATACAATTAAATAGAAGCACATAAACAGATATCAATTTATACATCATTATTTAGAACTTACAGTAAAAAGTTAAATATCAAAAATGACTGCAAGGACCAAACTAGTTATTTATTTTAAACGAAATACAATTAAATAGAAGCACAGAAACAGATATCACTTTCAGGTCCCATCATAATATAAGGAAGAAGGGAGTGTCCAACTTAAAAAACTTATCATTTCATTGAGACATGAGAAGTGATTTTTCCAGTATAACAAAAGAAGCATCTGAAGATGCATTACTGAATACATCAATTGTCATAACAAATGATACTACATGTGCATGCATCAGCTGCCATGCCATAACAAATCTACAAACCAAAAATTAGGCACTCAGATAATCACAATAATGAAGCGACAGCACTAAATAAATAATCACAAGACAACTTACTGGTATCACACTTCACTGTAAACGACCTTGTGCATGATTGTGAAATCCAAAAAAACCATGTCGGTCTCAATATTATATTCTCAAAAAGTTAACCACTATCATTCTAGCAGCTACTAGAAACAAAACAGTGACATTTGCAGCATTGTATTATGCACGAGAGATATTCAAGGTAAAAATACAAGCATACAAGTGAAAAGGAAATCCAAATGGCATACTTATCCTGATTGAACAAGTCAATTATCAGTGTTCTTCCATTATCATGATTGAAAAAGATGAAGAGACTCCAATGCATCAACCATATTCTACTTTGCATCTGATTTAACGGTGATGTGAAACTCTGAAAAGGAATTTGCAATTAGCATACACCTTCAATGAAACAAAACCAAAAACTGTAAGCCAAAAGAAAAAAATATAGGATTAATAATACCTTTGAATCATCAATCTTTTCTTTCAACTGATTGAGTTCTTCAAGAGCAATATCCCAGTTCTGCATTAATATCTCAGCGGCCAATTTTCCCCATAATGCACTGAGCCTCCTGTCACTGTTTGTGCACAAGGCCTTGTACTGGTACAGATAGTCAGCAGCACCAGAGTAGTTCCCACACTCAAACTGAAATTTGGCATACTGATATAATGCATCTATCTGGTCTGGACCAATCTGATCCAAAGTAAAAACAAAAATGAGAAAGCATTTCACAAGTTAAACCTACCTGAAAAATGTAAAGCGGGTTTCTTGGAAGAATAATGGCAGGCAACTAAATGACAAGATGATAAAACAATTGGCAATGACATAGCAAATCCAAGATTTTCCTCCCCCGATACACATATGAGATATGTCTGATTCATGAATTGACAGAAGAACATTGGAAGACCCCAGAAGTTTAACTCCTAACATTTTAAAGCATTATAAATAAATAAATGAAAACCAAACTAAATCAAGAAGATCCATAGATTGCAACTTAAGATGCTGAGTTTGTAAACGGTAAAAAGCTTTTTGTCCTTTCAGAAGGATCTAACTAATAATTATATCTTACCACTCAGGTAATTATAAGACAGGTGATACACGCATTCTACAAAATTCCATACTCCAACCATTCAAGTCTACAATTGTTACTGTATTAATCAGTGAATTTATCAATATGTTACTCATCTTTCCTTCTTTGCATTATGGATTGCAGCACCTGAAAGAAAGAATTTAAACAGTAAAAAGACCAATAACATCATCCAGCTCCCATATGTTATTCTGTCCTTAACGTCTTCTATACTTCTGGAACGTGTGAGAAACTTTACATGAATTACTCTTGAACCCCATGAGTATAACACCCATAAACCCCTGGTATTACTTAACTTACAAACAAAAAATTTCTTTGATTAGATTAGTTTATTTTCGGTTTCAGCATCAAAGAGAAACTTGAAAAATGAAACAGAATGATAATTCTTTGTCATAAATTCACAACAAAAGAGCATTTTTTTTTTTAAATTGAAAAATATATATATATATGGAAACGAATAAGAAACCTGGTAACGTTCACTGAGCATCTGTAAATTATAGTGCTTGTCAGGCCTCAACTCCTGCACGGCGTTAGCATTCTGCAAGAACGAGACAAGCGGAGCCGCCCGCTCCTCCAAGGCCTTTAATCTAGCGACAACCTCGGCCCTCCGTTCCACCATATCTTGGGGGACGTCTTCGGTGTGGTAAAGGCTCTTGTGAATATCCATGGCGTAATCGACCATATTCGTTTTGTTCAACAACTCGATCTTGGATTTGAGGATCCGCTCATCGGGGTAAAGCTGCCGTTCCTGAAGAAACTCTAACAGTGGGAACACGAGATGCCTGTCGAGGTTCAGCGCTATGCGCTGCGTCAGGTCGTAGTTCGCCATGGTTTTCAGCCGTTGCTCTTCGCTGTAGATAGTAAAGCTCTGAGAGCAGACAACGAGTTAGAGTTTGCGCTTTAGGTTTTGTTTGGGTTTTACTTTATTCACGAAAATACCCCGCCTGTATTTTCAGTTTTATTAATTCCTTTTTAAAAAATGAATTAAATCAATTACCTCAATTAATAAATTAATTTTATTATTATAAATATTAAGTAAATGTAAACCAAACTCTGGATAAAATTTTTACTTCAAACCTTGTTTCTGTTCTATTATTACAAATACTAACAACAATTAGAAAAATAAATATAATCATTAATATATATATATATATATATATATATATCTAATAATAATTAAGCTGACACATGTTTAATATGTATTTAGAATATTTAATCCCATAAATAATTTTAAAAAATAGATCTTATTGGTCCCTTTTAAAGTTATAAATTTCAAAAATATAAAAATTAAAAAATCTCTAGTAAATTTAATAAAATCTCAAATGAAGTACGTGATAATAATTTATAAAACTAATTAAATAAGATTAAATTTTTTTAGTTTTTCATTAAAAATAAATTTAATTAAAAAATGCATTCACATTTAAAATTTTATTGAAATATAATTTTTTTAAAAAAATCAAATAAATTTTATTACAAAATAAAAATATTATAATTCTTTATTGATCAAAATATTTTTGTCAAATATATGAGACTTTATTTAACTTGCACCATTTATTAAATTTATGTAGCACTTAATTTCTATGGATTTAATAAGTGAATGCATTTTATATTCAAATTTTTTTTTTAAGTAATAATAGATAATAAATATAAATCAAATGCAACTTCCACATGAAAAATTATATGACTCTTAAAAAATAAATTTTATTAATTAAATTAATTATTACTCACATTATGCATTGAACATATTTCTTATTTTCATAATAAATACAAAATGCATCAAAATAAAATTGTGTTGATTATATATATATATATATATATTTAAAATTTTGAGTGTAAACACGCGTGAGTTTTTTTTTTTACACCATTTTTTATATAAATTATAGTGACACACTTCCGAAAGCATATTAAAATATCATATTGATAATATGTAACATAAATTAGAGTGTACTAAATTAAGTTGAAAGAAATCATTATAATAAAGTATTAATTAAGCCTTCAATAAATTCAAAACAATAGAGTATAAAGCGTTAATATGTGAAATTATCTCATTAATTATAGATTTTATATATATTATAAAATAGATTAATGAACTTGATAAAGTAATAGAAAATTAGTAAATATTGACGAGTAAAATGACAAACCATATAAGAATATGGTCTCTAAAGCAAATATGGGAAGCAAATAAGCTCAATTGCCCATTCATTCTCAATTGGGTTAGAAATATTCAGCTTTCTAAATATATTTTATATATTTTTTAAAAATAAGGAAATATTTTTTCTATTTATTATTTATAAAACAACACAATAAAATACGTTCACATTAATACCAATTAATTATAAGTATAAATAAGAGAGAATTTACTACCCGTGAAATAATTTTATTAAATATATGAAGATTTTCTCTACATTTTTTGGGTAATTTTCACCTCTTTTTTTTTTGTTATAATTCTCAAGTTCTTATAAAGGAAACAGAAGAGAGTAAAAATTAGGAAGTACAATTAAAGTGGATGCACCGTATCCTACCGTGATATGCACAACTCCTAATTGACCCCACAGCCAAATTACACAAAAGGAAATTATTCCTCTGCACTGTGCATATGGCTTTTTACCATAATTCGATGTTTTTTATTCCTTAATTGTCTGTAAATCAGTGTGTCTTTTTCTCCCGGACTAAGTAATTTCTCCATCAAAATATGACAGGATATTTCAGGTCAATGCTGTGCAAAAACTTCACTAATTTCCTTGTTGTCACCTTCTTCTTTCTCTTACCCAATCTCTGTAATCTTGTCACTGCTTCTGATTCTGAATATGGTATGTTCTTTCTCTGTTTTTTTCAATCTCTCGTTAAATTATTGGTCTGTACCAACTTTGCTAATTTACAGCACATCAGTAGTCTGATTTTATTATGAGAAATTGATTATTTGCCATCAATGTATGTTATCGAGTGTTTGTGCTCTTGCTTTTGTTTTAAGTGTTTTTGTGTTTGGCCAGAACCATTTTGTTCCCTCTAAATTTTTACAGTAAGAGATTGATTTGTTTTTGTACGTACAGTAACAATGGAATATTAAAATACCTTTAGACAGATATATGACCGTGCTTTCGTTTTGTCCTTGCTTTGTCTAGGTTCTTTGTTTGTTTATGCTTTAAAATAAAGAAAGAATTAGCTTCTTTTCTTTGCAAGTCGCATTCAGTGGGTTACGTTCAGAACGTAATTCATGATTTTACTTTTTCTGCTTTTCTTGTTTTCGCTATGTTCTCTCTCTAATTAAACTCTTAATCTTAGGTTACAATTTTCTCTTCGAAACAGTTCTAGGCTTTGTTAGGGATTGCGGTGCTTCTACTTTGCTTTTAAAAGCAAAGCTGAAAAAAATGAGTGTCTGGACTGAAAAAACATTGATGAAACTTGTTCAGGATGCAATCTGTTTTGAACTTTAATTATGTTTCCATGGAACGTTACAGATGATGAAACTCAATATTCCTACAAAGAAGGAACTGGTAGAGGACCAAGAGAATGGGGAAAGATCAACCCACGTTGGCGAGTCTGTGGCAGCGGAAAATACCAATCTCCCATTGATCTTCTCCACCAAAGGGCGCAGCTTGTACCCAGCCTTGGAAAATTGAAGAGAGATTACAAACCAGCCCCGGCTGTTGTGATGAACAGAGGACATGACATCGCAGTAAACAAACTACATGTCTTTGTTATCTTACTCCAATCCACATTGTTTTTGCTGTCTGAAAAGAGTGTTGTTTGTTTAGGTGATGTGGAAAGGGGATGCTGGAAAAATTAACATTAACGGGACCTATTACAAGCTGCTTCAATGTCATTGGCATACTCCCTCTGAGCATACCTTCAATGGCTCTAGGTTCATCTTCGAATTCAATTTAACATTTTTGTATTTCTTCTTATTTCCATGCTGAATATAACATACAGGTATGAGCTGGAATTGCACGGAGTTCATGTAAGCTATGATGGAAAGACAGCAGTAGTTGCAATTGTTTATAAATATGGTCGTCCTGATCCCTTCCTTTCAAAGGTATTCAAGTGTTTGTTTGGGATAGAGGAGCTGTGGCTTAGATACTTCTCCTTCCTAATTCTTGTGTTTTCTCTTTCCAAAAATCTGTGTGTGTTTGTTGCAGCTGTTGCACCACATAAAATCAATTGGGAAGGAAGAAAAGGAACTGGGGATTGTTAATCCAGGAGACATAAAATTTGGGAGCAGAAAGTATTACAGATACATAGGTTCGTTAACAGTTCCTCCTTGCACCGAGGGAGTTTTTTGGACAATTGTAAAGAAGGTATTCTTGTAACATGCTGTTTTTTCACGTATAACAATGCTCTCAATTCTCTTCTTCATTATTAACATGCGCAACATTTGCCTTGCATAGGTGAGAACGGTTTCAAGGGAGCAAGTGAGAGTTTTGAAGGAAATGGTTCATGATGTAAGCAGGCATTAACTCACAAACTAACTTGCGTTTTCTAGGAATCTCACAGCCTTAGTAGATTACGCAGCATTCTTTGTTTCTTTTCTCAGGGATTTGAAGCAAACGCAAGGCCAAGGCAGAAATTGGACGGAAGGCCAGTGTGGTTATACACACCGAGACAAACTTGATGATTGGATACCAATTAGATTGGCACCCCAAGAAAACTCTCATGCACAGATAAATCTCTGTTTCATAATATTGAAGAATAAACAGTACGGAGATTGACTTGGTTGTTATATAACACCATGTTAATAATAATGATATTTGCAAATTGATAAGTCCTCTTTCAAAGAAAACTAAAATGTTAACAGTCAAATATATCAATTTGACTAATTTTTGCTTTGACTCAACTAATCATGCTCAAAACTAGAGTTTAAAAATATAGACCTCTAATTTAATGCTTAAACTTCAATGGGAAAGTTTTCAATATGGATGGCCCCGGCATTTCCAAATTCAACTAACAAGCCATAAGAACTGAGGTTAAATCTGAACGACTAAACCTCGAAGACAAGTTCAAGCCACCAGCTGCAAACTGAATCATAACAGTACATCTTTTAACAAAAACCCAAAGGTGTAGAATATGACAGCAAATGCGTAAATATTATGCAAATAAACCAAACACTTTCTTAGATTTATTTCTGCTACAGTCAGCGATGTTAATCCACAGACAAGGCATACCATGCCATGAAGACCTAGAAACTTGGATCAAATTCACACCCAACCCACAATCCAAACGACCTTTAAATCTAAGCAATGAGGAATGGCAGAACAGCCAGCATGAAATTCTCATAGGTGAAAGTTGCAGAACCAGAGTACGTGGTATCCCTCTCCTTAAATTTCTCCGTTAATCCCTGCAAGATGAATTGTTGACAATTTAATTATCAGTAATCAAAATCTTCTGACTCAAACCATAATGCAACATAATCTTTTGAACCCATAACAATGCATGGCAATTTTATATGTTTGCTTTGGAGCTCTACGCAAAACATTTTACTGTTCCAGCTATATAACCAAAAGAACAGGATTATTACTACTACTACTACTACTACTAAGCATTTTTATATGTTTGCTTTGGGGCTCTAAGCAAAACATTTTATTGTTCCAGCTATATAACGAAAAGAACAGGATTGCTGCTGCTACTACTACTACTACTACTTAAAATTACAAAAAATAGTTGGAAAAATAATCATGAGGCAGAAGCTCACCTTTACTGTGAGACAGCACCTGCATTGGGAGCAAAAAAAGAAAAACAAACATTATATCATTAGAAACAATAAAATGACCTTATATTTAAAAAAAAAAAAAAAAGAGCTTGTTTGATTAAAAAGTGGCAGAGGAATTAGAACATACTCAATGAAATTATCATACTCAATAGCTCTATTTTTGCCTCCAGTTTTGTCGAACTTAGCTACAAGCAAGTCCAAAATCACTGGGGAAACTGAAAAACCAAGACTCAAAAGAGCATCGCGCAATTCAATTGCATCAATTTTTCCACTTCTGTCTCTGTCCACTTTCTCAAACATGGCCTAGAGCAATTGTCACAGTAAATCAGAGGGATAAAAAAAAAAAAAAAAAACTTAAACTCAAAACCATATATCAATTATTTACCCTCCAATTTTGAAGACTGTGGAACACTTGAACGAACTCCTTAGGCCCTGCATCAGAACAAGAACTCAAAGAAAGTTAAACGTATGCATTATTTATTTATGTGAGTGCGTGTGTATAAACGTATGCATTATTTATATGTGTGTATGTAAGAAGTCGATGACGTGTCATATCTGGCCCACGCTAGAAAAAATCTACTAACACCAAAAAAATCAATCCAACGGCCAATATTTTATCAACACTAATCACTTGCGCGTCCATTTTAGAAAAAAATAAAAAAAAAATAAAAAAGGAAGAAGAAGAAGGAACGTTCGGGAACGGAACTGTAATCTTACTCGCATACTGCGTAATACTAAACCAGCATGATTTCCGTCTCAGTATCGGATATGCGTATGCACATTTTACTTGAACGATCAAAAAGGGTCCCACTTCCACTCCCCATCTAAAGACCAAAATAGTATCAACTAGGTATTACCGACAATCATCACAATCACAAGGACATTTTCGTCATATCATCACACAGGGCAGCTCGATCTTCGCCAGCGGAATGCGCGAATCAACCTCAGAGATGCAATTTACAAACCACTCCCGGTGCAATTTAGGATATATACAACTTATTTACTAACATGCGGACATTCACAAAGGAAAATTAAGAAGTGAAGAAATAACTAACCGATCTTGCTGCTGTTGGTGTTGGTGAACAAATACATAAGAAGATGAACAGTTCTCAAGCTGAAGCTCTGATTATACGAAGAGAGAGCTCTCTGAAGCTCCTTATCATCAATAAGACCGCTTCCGTCCTGGTCTGCCATCTGAAAGCACGCCACAATGTTTGGATCCGTGCCGGGCGGGAATGCCGATGGCATTAGAGCAGCGAACGGGTTACCGTACGAACCCGGAGCCGGCGGGTAACCGCCTGGAGCAGAAGCAGGAGGTGGCCCGCCGTATGAAGGTGCGGAGGGAGCCGCGTAGGGCTGAGCCGCCTGTGGCACTCCGGGCTGACCACCGTAAGGTTGAGCAGCGTAGGGCTGGGCCGTTGGCGTTCCGCCTTGTCCGTGCTTCGGCGGCGGTGGTGCGCCGTAGCCGTATCCTGGCGGAGGTTGAGGATAACCGGACATCTTGCTTTGTAGAGAATGGTAAAACCTGCAGAAAATTGTGGTAAGGGATCGGGTTTATAGAGAACAGAAAGTTAGAAAATGGGGTTCACGGCTAGGAGGTATTGCGAAATTGCCATTTCGATGAAATTATATTAGGAAAAATGTTTAAAAGCCACGTTTATTATTCAATTTATTAAAATAATCACTTTTATAATTTTTTATTAAATAAATAAAATAATTTTATTTATATAAAAATATTTTTATATTAAAAATTAATTAAATTTTATTTTTATTTTCAATAACTCTCCACACTTTTAAAATTAACAAATAAAAGTAAAATATTTTAACGTTTTGTATATTTATACTCATATCACATAGATTTGGTTTGTTTAAATATCGGGACGTAAGTAAGATATTGAATTATTTTACAATTAAAAGTTATAAAAATTTATTTACAATTTTAAAAGGTAAGTTCTACCGTGTTAATTTTTTTATTCCAATTGTAATTTAAAATTTTTAAATGGTACCAAATTAAAAAATATATATATTAAATAAACTCTCACACTTTACAACAACGAGGAATGAGAATTACATCTTAATCCTATACAAAGCGTGTTTTAAAACAAAAACATCGTACCAATATGCAAGACTTTAATTTTATAATTATATAATTTATATTTTAAATTTTGGAATGTTTTCGGTAGAAATTTAAAATTTAATCACATAATTTCAACCACATGCAATTATGATTAATGTTGATATTTGTTTAATTTTGCTGAGTTGGGAATATTTTAATTTAAAATTAGAATATTTGATTTGTTTGATAAAAAAAAAAATTATGAAGATGATTAATTTAATAAATTGATACTAGATGTGGGGTTAGTTCAAAAAATTTCCTTATATCAATCTCGAAACAATAAAAATAAAACAGAATTAAAATGTAGGAATTTTACATTGTGGTTGCGGGCGTATTAGAACATGGCTGGTTCAACGGGAGACAGGTTCAGAATTAGGCAATGTCCAAGTAGATTAGAATGTGAGACAAACGACTTTGCTAAGTAGCTTTGACTTTAGCACTTGGTATCAAAATTCAAATTAAGTATATAAGTCCCCTCTCTTTCAAAAACCATGCAACTTTACTCCTATCGTTGCTTTTACTTTATTTGAAAACAAAACAAAATCAAACCCAAATAAGAATAAAAAAAAAGAAAAAAACCTACACTTATAATTTATTAAGAAAATATTTTAATATATATTTTTAAAAAAAAAATAAACACATGGAATACTTAAAACGAAGGATATAAATGATGGGTAGTTCATAAAATATTAAGGCTTATGTGTTGAAACAAAATTAAATTAGAATAGCATTTAATAATACTAATTTTTAAAGAAATTCTCCCATCTTTTTTAAAAAAAAAAATATTTGAGAGTACTTTATTTTTGAAATAGTTGTGATTTAAGAGCAATTTGCAACACAATAATAAATAAGTTTAAGTGTAAAATAAAAATAATAAAAATATTTTTAATCAATGTACTCTCAAAATTTAATAAAAATATAATAATTTTAAATATGTGTTGAATTTTAATAAATATTTTATTTTAAAATAAGTGTTATAAACGAATGATTATATAATATTATAATATGAAGATTGAAACATTATTTATTATTATTTAATACTTTAATTTTTGATATTATGTTAATTAAATATTTGATATAAAAAATGTGGTAGTAGGTAAAGTTTGAAAGTTTTTTACTTGTACTAGTGTTAGCGTGTTATGTGCTTACACGTCACCTGAAATGAAATGAAATGAAATGTTGCTCACCATGTGATTATTACAGTGACAATTAAAAAGTAAATTTGTAAATTTTGTTGGTGGATGATAAATATTAAAAATAAATTTAATTTATTGTTTGACCCAGTATTTGGTGCTGAAGGAGCTACAACTTGACCGACCGACCGACCGACCGACCATGTCTGTACAGCGATTTCGGGTTTATATATATATATATATATATATATATATTAAAATCATTAATCTTAAAATAAATAAATAAATTTATTTATTTATTTATTTATACGGAGGAGCAGAGAACATGACGTGGAAATAGAAGTAGCAAGCAACTGGACGTTGAAAGCCACCGAAATTCAAAATCAGCTGCGGCACGTCATCCACTCCTCACGGCCCCTTGATTGCTACGCGTTGTCCGTCCCCGAGACAACTTACTTGTTTATTAAGTCAATCTCTCTTCCCTTTTCTCTCTCGCGAGAATCTTGAATTCAAACCACCTTATTTATATATCAGTATTATTAATATAATAAATTTATTTAATTAATAAAATAAAAAAATATATTTATTAATAATAATTAAAAAATTAATAAAATATTTTATTATTTAATTAATATAATAAAATAAATTTATAAAATTTTTATTAATTTTTTTTTATCTATTACTAATAAATATATTTTTTATTTTATTAATTATATAGTCATAACTATTTTACTTAAAATTTATATTTTTCTTTGTGATTTTATTTTATTTGGTTGAATTATTTTTTTAAATTATTTACTGTTTAAAAGTATTAAAGGGACGAATTGGGCTAGGAATACTGAGGCTTGACCCGGGCTTGTGAAAGGTTTACAAACAAATTTGAAGAACTAAAGCCCGTTATGGGCTTGAACTTTTTTTATATTTTAATAATACATAAGTATTATAAAATTATAATTTATAAATAAATATTAAATAATTTATATAAATATTTTATTTATTTAATTCATTTATATATTAAATAAATACCTAAGGACAAGCTTTAGGGGGTTGTGTCGAACTTTTCTTTTTATCAAACGAGTTGGACCAGGTCAGTCTGCCCGCAAACTCTTATGGACTCATTTTTAGTGGGCCGACTTGTTTGAGATGAGATCTCTACACTTGTGTTTTCTTTGTCTTTGCTGCTTGATCAGATATAATTTGCTCGCCACATCATCTCTCTCTCTGTCTCTATGTATATATGCGTGTGTAGAGAAGTGATTTTAAGAGAAGGGCTTTGAGTTGCAAGCCAACAACTGCTTGTTGGTTGACTTTCGTTGTCTGTAGTAAGGAAGTGCTTTTATTCAAGGGGGACAAGAAATTCCAAAATCAGCTGCAGCAAGTCTTCCACATGGCCACTTGCATTTCTGCGCGCTGTACAAGACGATATGTTCATCAAGTCAAGTCTGTTTGTGCCCTTTTCTCTCAATCATCGCACCTGATTTCGACGACTCAACCTTCTTTGCACGGACAGGCAAGTTATCTGATCACTACCCGGGTCCCTTCTGGACCTCACGTACCTCATTTTTCTACGCTAACATTACACGCTTACTATTTTTCTAAACTTATCACATAAAATTTAGACATGATAAGATACTTACCATTACAAAATTATTACGAATTTATTTTTATTTTTAATTATACTATTACGAAGCCAGAAACTCAAAATGTAGTGAGCCAAAATAATAATATAGTACAGTTAAAATTTTAATAAATTAAAACATTTATTTTTTAAAGTTCTGAGGGCTAAAAATAAAAATCATCTTATAAATTATATTACAAATACAATAATATATATATAGTGATATTTTATATAAAAATAACTTTCATATAGGGATAAAAAAAATTATAATCTTAATTTGGGCCAATAATAATAATAATAATTTGTATATTATAAAATATTTATGTTATGTTACATAAAAGAAAATAAAAGATGCAACAACATATTTTTATAAAATTATTTGAGATAATAATTTATTCTTTAAAATTATTATAATAATTTTAAACTTACGACTACGTAATAGCTCGTCAATATTAAAAATATTATTAATATTTTTAACTTTTCAAGAATATTTAGAGTTTTTAGTATAAATTTTTTTTATATTTTCATAATAAGGATTATATCTTTCAAATTTTTTTATATTTTTATACTATTATTGTCAATATTATAGTAAAGTTGTTGAATCTAATGACTCAATTATGCAATGACTTTTTAATTCTTCTCACCTACTTGATTTGTAACTTACAATTTATCGATATCATAGGTCCTAATTTTGCAATACTTTACATAATTAGTCACCATTTATGACATTATTTCAATTGACCATGCAGAAATTACATTTAAAATTCTATTAAGAACATTTATATTAATTAGTTCTACGATGCAAATTTTTATTTGTTTCAAAAGCAAACAATTAAAGTTTTGATGATAATAACTTTTAAAATTTTTTAATTATACAAGCATCACATAATTAAATGGTAGGAACAAAATAGTTGTGCGATAAAATTAGAAGAGACTCTCTCTCTCTCTCTCTCTCTCTCTCTCTCTCTCTCTCATGTGTGCAATACAACCATTCATAATAAGCAATACATTTTTATTTAATAAGCTATTGAACCATGTAAGTCATTCTATAAAAAATAAAGATGTTGAGATTACCTCAATTAACATTCTTAAAACTTCTTAGATTAAGAAACTTACTAATAACTTTAAATGACCATCACCATTGCAACAAGTTGCCTTCGTCTCTCCAGCTATTTTGTTGCAATAAAGTTATCAATTTATATTTGATAAAATAAACCAATTTCATCCGTACCATAAATGTACTTTCAAGCCTATTTGTTTAATTCTTCTTTTAATGGTGGTAAACTAGCTTCAATTTTTTTTTTTTTTTCATATCAATCGAACCACTCTTCCCATAACAATGGAATGAATAAATTGCATACTGTTGCTTAAACATTTTCAAACCATCCATTTTAAAACTCAAATGAGATAGCTATGAAATCAACCTAACAAGTTTTATGTCACTTGCATTAAGAATAATTAAATCAAAATAATAATTTTTTAATTAAATTTCTATTAAGTTATAATTTTTTTATAATAATAAAATTAGTTTAGTCTTAATATTATAATTTTAAAAAGATTTTATTGTATTTGATATTTGACTTTAAAAAATTTTGTAAGGATTATGCCACTAATTATATTATATAAATTTGTATAAATTTTTTTGCTACATAAATAAGAAAGAAACAACTAAAATCCTATTAAAAAGTAACACTCCACTATTTATAGAATAGAATGATAATTAAAAGTTCTGTACTTAGTCTCTCTCATATATAAAAAAATAAACATGGCATAATTTGGTAAAGTTTGTAAGAATATACACTAAAAATTATCCGTATTGTAGGTATTATAGATATTTTATCTTGTATATATATTTATTTATTAATAAAAAAATATTTTTAATTAACAAATATAAATTATTATTTTTATTTAATCATGTATAAAAATAAAATATATTCGTGAACTATTCGAATAATTTATTAAATAGTTAAATGAGATTATTAAAATTATTTTCTATAAAAGTAATATCGAATAAGCAATGATATTATATAATAATTATATTGAATATATTCGGTGAATATTATAAAATGATATTAGTATATATAACGTAAAAACCATGTTATTAGAATGTTAATATTGATTAAATAGTTAAAAAATTATTTTTTCGAATATGACTACACAATGATAAATTATATATTAATACATATAATTAATAATTTATTATACAATTGTACTAGTGTACGATATTATCTTTTAACTTAAGATATCATAGTCAAATTTGGTATAAATACATATAATTCATATGGTATATAAATACGAGACTAATGATATTTTGTATGATAAACTATTTTGGTCATGTGTTGCTCACATTTGAAAATAAATGATGGTTAAAAAAAATTCATTGGTGTGATATATATAGAATCAAAATTTTGTTAACTTGATTTGAATTCGAGTTTTTTAATAAATATCGGTAAATGGCCGAAATAATAAATGTTTAATCAAAATAATTAAATATTATATGAAGAAATTTGTGGTGATAAATTTAGCACATATTGATCGATAGTTCGTATTAATATTGGTATAAAATTTTGATATACTATGAAATTTTACTTGATTAGGATTGAACAATGAAAGGATTTTACCCATATGGTATATATAATTGGGAGAAAGTTCGATGAAATACTATTTCATTGTAGTTTAGAGATTATAATACATTTTTAAATATTGATCATAACCATTGAATTTTTAAATAGTTAAAAATTCAAAAATTTTAAAATAAATTATTATTTTACAGTGAAGTTATATAGTCATACCAATAACTAGAAGCAGTGAAATATATCTAAAAAAAAGAAAATATTATCTATAAGAAGGTTAAGTTATATATATTTATAAATTTTTTTAACGTGTTTGAATAATTTTTTAACTTTATATTATAATATAATTTAAAGTAAATTACATACCTTAATTGATAATATATATTATCAAAAGATCTAAATATAAATATATAATTAGTGAATAATTATCTTTAAGTTCTTAAAGTTATTCTTAATTAAATTTATTTAATAGTTAAGTGAATATCTTGTATTTAAGTACAAAACTAAAATACATAAAATGATAATTATTAAATAATTATCATTTTGTCTATGATATATGTTTATCCTTTAATTAAATGCAAGAATAATTTTGTAAAAGCATGTTTTATCCTTTCCCTTAATTTTAGTCACTCCTCTCTCTTGCCTTGGTTGGTGTAGATTGTTGAATTTTCATACTTACGAAAATTTCTCTTCGTTATGTAATCAATTAAATGGGGTAATAAACTCATATTATAGTAATTTTATGCATATATGTGATATATGTTATATTAGCTTATCAAATATTGAATAAAATGGATGAATGGTTCATACTTATTATTATTGCATGTATTTTCATAAATCTTTCTTTCAAATTTATCAATGTTGCGTGGCATCAACACCACGATATATGTCAAAAAAAAAAAAAAAAAAGATCCAACAATAGTTAAATCAAAAGACTTCATATAAAAATCCAAAATTCAACTCATAAGGGTAGACAAGAAAAAGAATAAAAAAAGTTTAATTAAGTAAAAAAATTATGTCTATTTCAATTTTGAGTACTCTCCCTAGTCAGATAATTTTTAGCAACTGCTTGATCATAAGAAGGGTTAGGCCAAAAAAATACCAGACACTCTTGACCTTATTTTAATTTATAAGAGACATAGAATATAAACAAAACAAAGTGAAACAATCAGTCAGAGATCCACGTCATCAATTAGTAGGTTGATCAAAAAATTCTTAATTTTATGTAAGTTATTATTGAAACAGCTGGCGAGCCTCCTGGTCATCAATTATGTAAGTTATGTCACGCCAAGTCAGAACAGCTGGCGAGCCTCCTGGTGACCACCTCCTTGCTAGATGTTATTATTGGCGACTAGTTTTTATTTGCATTGAAACGGTAGGGCAGAAGCGAGGTAGGAGAGCGTAAATAGTTACAATTAATTAATTTTATAAATGTAAAATATATATATTTTTATTTATTTATTTTAAAGTGTTACTTCTGTAATCCACCCATCCATCCAAAAAATGCCGAGCACGCAGCCAAGGAGAATCAAGAACATGTAACTTACCAATTGAAAAACGGGTGAAATCATAGGTGATTTGAAAAGCCACATACTACATGATACCACCCATTAGGTTAGTATTAGAGCACACGTACATAACAATCCAATTACTCAATTTGTCCTCTACTGGAATAACTGCCCATGATCAAAGAGGAGTTGTTATTTTTACCAAATCATCTCTTGTAACCACTCAGTAACCGTAATGGTCTTTAAGAGGCAAAATTCATTCACATCGAAGTGATCGACTGTTATATTTTACTAAATTATTCACTGTTACAATTATCTCAACTATCTCATTTAATTTCTGAATACACTTTATTTTTTATCTCATTTATATATATATATATATATATATATATTTTCTCTCATTTGATTAAGGAAGGCACAAGCTCCTTAATACTGAGGACGCACCTTCTATTCCAACCCACTCATCATTGCGTCAGTAAAATTTTTCTCTTAAACATTGAACGAGTAAATTTTGCTCTCAAACAAATAATTGTGTGGCTAAATTTTTATTTTAAATATAAAAATTATTTAGTTTTAGACGTGAAAATTTTTCGTTTCAATATTAAATCAGTAAATTTTCTTAAAAAATTAAAAATTATCCATAGTAAACGTAGAAATCTGCATTGGTAATTTTTAAAAAATATTAAATAAATATTTTTTTTCCAAAAAATTCCGTGATAAAAGAGGAGGCAATTTCAAATCCCACTAAAATAGTAGGCACGACAATGCAGGGGTAGTAGTCAATTTTATGTTTGGTTTGGTTTTCATTTTAAAAAAATTAAATCAAATAAAAAGTAGATTGATTCACTGTAAATCAGTTACAATTGGAATTGTTCTTTAAACTAAATCAAGATGAACCCAATTGGTTCATAAGTTTCATTCATTTTTTTTTTTTATGTGTTTTAAGCATATTTTTGTTGATTTTTTTTTAATTTTTCATACAATTAAAATCAAACTAAGGGCCCATTTGGAAGGCTAAACTGGATTAAATATTAGATATTTTTTACCGTTTGCACAATGTAATATATAATATATTATATATGGTTTTTTTGGTACTATAATATATTTTGTTCGAATAATATAATATTTAATAATTTATAATAAAATAAAAATAATATATAATATTAAAATAAATTATATTTTATTAGTAAAATAATAATAAATATTAAAAAATTATTTAATTATTATATTTATCAATAAAATATCATAAATTATTATTAATTATTTTATAAAAATATTATATTATATTAGGTAATAAATCATTTTTAATCAAATATAATATAATATTTTATAAATAATATAATATAATATAATAATAAGATAATACAATCCAGAATCCAGTGCATATTGCATTAAATGTAGTACCCGTTTTTATTCAATCTAGTTCAATTTAATATAATTTAATTTATTTAAAATAATATAATTTAATCCGTACTGCCAAATGTACCCTACCCCACATGTGATGTCCTTAATTTGATATACAAATTTTATCAAAATTTCCTCTTACACTGTTAACTAAAGCCAATCACAATCCTGACGTATAATAATATTTATATATAAAAATAAAATATTAGCGCAAACTCATGAAATATAATTATTTTACGTATTTAAATTATATTGTTATCATCTAAAAAAATAAAATACTGGTTAAATAACTACTATGTCAATATATATTTTATTTTCAACGAATGATTACATTTTGTAAACCAATAAATCCATATTAACCTAACTACTTTTTTAAAAAATATTTAATTGAATAATTTATTTATTTTAAGGAAACTAAAAATATTTTATTGTAATTAATTATTACTATCAATCTCAATTAAAAGCCATTTCAGTAGTCTATTAATAAATGAGTTTCTTGTTAATTCTTAAATAACAGTAACAGTATTTAAATTTAATTAACAATCATCATCCATCTTAAGTTTTAACCCAAGCCATTTTATTAGTCTATTTAATTTTTAAAAATATAAATTAATAGTATTTTATGATAATCAGTTATTAAAAGTTGAAAAATAATTCAATCCATGTTAATTTAAGCCTTCTACAACCTTAATTACTTTTAAAATAATAATAACAGTTTATTTAAATTAATTATTACAAGTTATAGTTTTATTCTCTTGATAATTTTAATTTTTTTATTTTAAATTAAAAATTAAATTTATTTAATTAATTACAACAAGTTTTAAAACAATTTTATTTCGTGGGTCTATGTAATTTTTAATTTCTTAAATAAATAAGACTATATTTATATTAATTAATTATCAAAATTATGAAATAATCTTTTCTCATTATTAGCTGTATTTAGAATTTTAATTTTGAAATAAAAATGATAATATTTTATTAGGGGGTTTCGGGATATTATCAAAAATTTACGGGGTGTTAACTTATTACTCAAAAATTTATTAGAGGATATCCATACAATTTCTCAACAAATTCTCAAAGCAGTTAGCATCTATACCAGTTTTGGAGATGGTTTCACTTTTCAAGACTTTAAGGTACTCGTCACAGATTTAAAATATACGGATCAATTTATATTTTAGCAAAAATATAGGGGCATATGTGCAAAAGACCACCATGCAGCTGCTACTTTCTTTTCATCAAGCTCCATTGATTCCTTAACATCCCACAACTGTACAGTGCATCTGGTAATCAGATACAACGGTTGCTATTAAATCAAATCCATCATCTCCATCAGTTAACGGTTTAAATCTTTCAGTTTGGTCACGTCTCCTACACCTACCCTTACCTTGTCAAAACAACACACCCCCTCCCAAACTATTAGCTCCTCAACTCAGGGCAGCGAAATCTTCCCATCTCTGTGATTAAACAAAAATCGGAAAAAAAAAAAAAATTAAGTGCACGTTAACAAATGACGCCCACCAAGCGCACGTTAGCATTTGATGGTGCTTCCTACACCGTCTGTCCTCTCTGCGGTCCTTCTTCTCGTTCTACCCATCTTATCCTACGCACCCATCCTTTTCTTCTCGCTCTCAAAGTCTTCTATTCTACGGTTAGGGTTAAATTTTTTCCCATCTACAAAAATTCCATATGCTCATCGAAAACTCAGGGTTGGGGCTTGGGGCTTGGGGCTTTCTCTTTAGTGTCTGTTCATGGACCAGAGGAGGCAGCAATCTAAGGACTCGTTATCGTACTCGAATCTCTTCAATCTTGAGGTTTGTCACTTGGATTTTCGCTCCTTTGATGGGTTCTCCGTATTTCCTCTGATTTCACTTTTCATTATGCAGTTTGGATTTTTTTTTTAATTTCGAGTTTTTGAACAATAATTTTTTTCTTTTGTGTTTTTTGCTTGGTCATATGAATTGAGTATGTTAAATTATCCGTTTGTTATATTTGTTGAAATATGATGTTTTGATTATGAATTGTTATTGTTGTGTTATCTTTTTTCCCTCTGTTTTTTATTTTTTATTTTTTGGGGTTGTATTGTAGTCTTTGATGAACTTCAAACTTCCACAACAAGATGATGATTTTGATTATTATGGGACTAGTAGTCAGGATGAGAGCAGAGGTAGCCAAGGTACTCTTTGTTTTCTACTTTTTTTATTCACATAATATTAGGAGGACCCAGTTCGGTTTTATGCTTGTAATTTGGATTTTGTTGCTCCAAATTTTACTCTTTCTAATTGAGTTACTAAATCTATGTCTTATAATCTTAGTAGTTTTAATATGATGGCGCATTGAGCTGTGAACTTATGTTTTTATGCATTGCACTTGTGAATGTCTGTTGGTTTTACTACATAGGTGGAGAAAGGTTGAAATACAGTAATGGGACTATGTCTGACTCGGAGAAGGCAAAGGCAAAGAAGCGTTCTCACAAAAGTGACGAGGAAGATGAGGATGGATATTACGGGATGCTCATAACAGAGGAGAGGTATCGGTCAATGCTTGGAGAGCACATCCAGAAGTACAAGAGGAGGACCAAGGATTCCCCTGTGACCCCGACTTTGACTCGTATGGGGATTACTGGTCTGAAGACTAATTTAGGTGGCTCAAAAGCTAGGAAGTTGGGTAGTGAGCAGCGAGGTGGGTTATATGAAATGGAAACCACATCCAATTGGCTCAATGATATTAGTCATAGAAGGCCTGTGAACTATCATGAGACAGAATTTACTTCCAAGTATGTTTTTGATACATTTTCTTAGGCCTTTGTTTCAGCACAACAATTATGGCAATAAATAAAATTCATTTTGGAAAACATGTCACACTATTGTGTTATATTATTGATTCATGTACGCAAATTCATTTTTGTTTGTATCTGCCTTGCAGAGTAATGTATGAACCTGTTAATTTGGATATTGGGGATGGTATCACTTACAGGATCCCTCCATCATATGATAAGCTGGCACCATCTTTGAGTTTGCCTAGCTTTTCTGATATTCTAGTGGATGAGTTTTATTTGAAGGGTACTTTAGATTTAGGGTCCTTAGCTGCAATGATGGCCAGTGATAAAAGGTTTGGGCCAAGGAGTCGAGTCGGAATGGGAGAGCCACGACGTCAATATGAATCACTTCAGGCTAGATTGAAGGCCTTGGCGGGTTTTAACACAGCCCAGAAGATCAGCCTTAAGGTGTCTGATATTGGAAACTCTTACATCCCAGAAGGGGCAGCTGGAAATATTCGAAGGTCTATTCTATCTGAAGGTGGTGTACTGCAGGTTTACTATGTGAAGGTTTTGGAGAAAGGAGATACATATGAGGTATTTGTTCTATTTGTATTACAATCATTTGATTACGATAGTTTTTCTTTTGTTTGTTTAAGTTGAGATGGTGATGAAATTTGTTTTCTTTTTTTCTTTATTTAAATTTTAGTTTCATTTCCTTGTTTGCAGATAATTGAACGAGCTTTACCCAAGAAACCAAAGGTAAAGGAAGACCCTTCTGTGATTGAGAAGGAGGAAATGGAAAAAATTGGCAAAGTTTGGGTTAACATTGTTAAAAGAGACATACCAAAGTATCATAAGACCTTTATCGCTTTTCACAAAAAGCAACAAATTGATGCCAGGAGGTTCTCAGAGAACTGTCAAAGAGAGGTATGCGTAATGTTCTGTAGCAGTTGTTGTTCCACTTTTATTATTACGTATCTACTTATAGATGGATATATTCAACATTTTTAGTATCTTGTTCTAGTGCTGTAGTGACAATTGATTTTCTAATAGGTGAAAATGAAAGTGAGTAGGTCCCTCAAGTTGATGAGGGGTGCTGCAATTCGCACGAGGAAATTGGCTAGGGATGTGCTACTGTTTTGGAAGCGAGTTGACAAGGAGATGGTATATTTTTATTTCCTTGGTGAATTTCATCGAGTATCCATTAATCTTTCTACGCTGTAGATTAGTATCATCTTTCTGATAAACTCTTTCTTTTGCAATTAAATGTTAGTGAAATGCAGCTTTGCTGATGTGTGCATGTTTGTGGATGTGCTTTATTTAAATCTCATTTGCTTGCTTTCTTTTGGTACTTAGTGCTGTATTTCCTTAAGGAAAAAAATTGACATGTTTGCCCATTCATGCACTCATTAATGCATGCATGATGGGCCATAGTTTTATTATTTTTGGTGGTATGTTATTGACTTGATTTCGTTTGTAGAAAGCGTTAGGTCTTAAGCGCTAATAATGTTCAGCCAAATTTGTGTAATCTAGAAGCTGCATTGCCCACTTCTCAAGATTGTCACTATGATTTTTTATTATGGTTTGTTATTGAAAAGAGTTTTGATACTGAATGTATTATGGAATTTAATTTGAAGTTAGGTATTAAAATGATTTGGCTAAAATTACAGACACTTGTTAAAAGTTTTTGTTGTTAAATAGTAATAAGTAGGCAGACAGTTGAACATCTTGCTGTATATTCTGTATCAAGTTGTGTGATACTTAATCCCTTTCCTTGCAGGCCGAAGTGAGAAAAAAGGAGGAAAGAGAAGCTGCAGAAGCTTTGAAGCGTGAACAGGAGCTTCGAGAAGCAAAGCGACAGCAACAAAGGCTTAATTTTCTCATACAGCAAACAGAACTCTACAGTCACTTCATGCAAAACAAGTCAAATTCACAGCCCTGTGAAGCTTTACCTGTGGGATATGAAAAACCAGGTGACCAAAAATTGCTATTGAGCTCTTCAGATGTTGGGCCCGGTGAAGAAGAGGATCCTGAGGAGGCTGAATTGAAAAAGGAGGCTTTCAAAGCTGCTCAAAATGCTGTCTCTAAGCAGAAAATGTTAACCAGTTCTTTTGATACTGAATGTTCAAGGCTACGCGAGGCTGCTGATTCTGAGGCTTTTTTGCAGGATGTCTCAGTTGCAGGATCTGGAAGCATAGATCTACATAATCCGTAAGTTTTTAGTTTATCAGCTCTTTATCCCATTGAAGGCTCATGATTTGGGGATGACCATATGTTCTTCTTTTTTCCCCTAGTGAGATTAATGAGCTTATTTACCAATATATGCAGCTCCACCATGCCTGTAATATCAACCGTCCAGACTCCAGTGTTGTTTAAAGGTTCTCTCAAAGAATACCAGTTAAAGGGCCTTCAGTGGCTCGTCAATTGTTATGAGCAGGTATTAGCTTGTTATTAGTAAGGTCTCTCTTTTCTTTTCTTTTCTTTTATTTTTATTTTTTATTTTTTTATTTTTGGTGAGCATGGTGCTAATATAGAATGTCCCCTGTTGTCTTTCAGGGTTTAAATGGTATACTTGCTGATGAGATGGGCCTTGGAAAGACTATTCAAGCCATGGCTTTCTTGGCTCATTTGGCTGAGGTATAATTCTAGTTGGTGTTGTATTTTTATACATATTTCTTTTTAGTAACTTGCTTTTTTGTCTTACATAGGAGAAAAATATATGGGGTCCTTTCTTGGTTGTTGCGCCTGCTTCTGTCTTGAATAACTGGGCTGATGAAATCAGTCGTTTCTGCCCTGACTTGAAAACGCTTCCATATTGGGGTGGGCTTCAGGAACGAATGGTACTTAGGAAAAATATCAACCCAAAGTGTCTTTATAGAAGGTAGCTTACTTTTATTGACAGATCTTTGCTTTTTAATCAAATAATGACATTAATGTCCTGTTACAAAGCAATAATTGTGATACTATTGTGCTTCTGATATGACCTCCTTACAATGAATTTTGGAGTTTCACAGGCATCAGTGTCTGAAATACAGCTGTTATTTTTGTGCTCTGGTATGTTTGATGGAGCAAAGAATATGAATATAAAACTGTACCTTTTATTTAATGTCTTAAATCTAAGCAAGTTATACTACCTTAAATATTTAATGGCATTCTTTTCTTGGAATTGTAGACAACTTTGAAAGAGAAACAACTTTTTACTAGTAAACAGAAAAAATTACTTGTAGTCATACATAAAATAAAATGCAGTAGTCTCTTCTTCAAAGTCAACCTTAATCTTGTAGATGCCTGGGAAATTGACTAATTTTTTCCGACTCAACTCCGGGATCGTTATCAAACTTTTTATTTTTTTTCTCTGAGTAATGGTTTCAATGCTTCTTCAATTTAACTTGTTAAGAAGATTATTGTTTTTGTTTTGTCTTTCTCTAAGAGCTTTTAACATGGACATTTATAGTTAATGCATGCCTTATGTACCATAATCAGTTTTTTCCCTTTCTTGTAGGGATGCTGGATTTCATATTCTCATTACCAGCTATCAGCTACTTGTGGCAGATCAGAAATGCTTTCAGCGTGTCAAATGGCAATATATGGTTTTAGATGAAGCCCAGGCCATCAAAAGTTCTAACAGGTACTGAATTTCTGTGCCAGGCGGTTTGTTTTTTTTTTTTTTGCCTGTGTTTATGTAGCTGATAAATAAAGGTGAATTTTATTTGTTGAATGTATACAGAGTGTGGGTATAGTGGAGCACTGTTATAACCTATAAACAAGTTATGCTTCTGCAGGAGTTCTAACCTGTAAACTATTGCTTAGATGATTTTGCTGCTGTATGTGTTTTTTCACTTGGGCAGAAAGAATGTACATTTAATTTTCATAGAGGGTGTAGCAGTTGGAAATTTTCTTAATCAATAATAAAAATCTTTTCATCTTACTATTTGTCAAGATGGAGAAATAAACCTATCCAATCAAGAAAGAACCTTTTTTGAATGCACAAAACTTCTTTTCGAACTGTGTTGCACATATCTGGTTCCTTGCACTCCTTTTATTTTCACATGCAATTGGTTGAATGTTGATTGCAGTGTAAGGTGGAAGACTCTGCTCGGTTTTAATTGTCGGAACCGCTTGCTTCTGACTGGTACGCCTATCCAGAACAACATGGCAGAGTTGTGGGCCCTTCTGCATTTCATCATGCCGACCTTATTTGACAGCCATGAACAGTTTAATGAATGGTTTTCCAAAGGGTGTGTATACCTCATGCATGTCTGACATTCATTTTGAACAAATTTGACAGTAACTGACTTGCTTGTGTTCATGATCATTCATCAGAATTGAGAGCCATGCAGAGCATGGGGGTACTTTAAATGAGCACCAGCTTAGCAGATTGGTGAGTGTTTTTTCATGATAGTTTCATTGTAGGCATGGTTTCTTAACTATTGGTTCAGATGCCATTTTGCTATGCCTCATAAGTGTTCCCTGAGTGTTTTGTTTTCTACATTGACATATCAACATATCCTTGGTAAATCTTGTTGACCTCCCCTGATGTTTGACTAGGTGCAGTCTGTTGGTTTTGAAAACTTGGCAAAAACTTTTCTTACTAGGGAGTATTTTGATAAATTTTATGAGATCTTAGAAAAGGTCTTTGAAAATTTTTAGAAAACTTATAAAGCCTCATTGGAGGTTGCTGATGAATTTTGAAACCAGGGGTTTTGTATATCATTTTGGTCTGTATGCTGCACTAATATTATGTGTTGTCATCCTTGTCCTTCAAGTATGCTTGTTGTGTCCACTGTTTGGTTCTTTCAATCTACCCTATCTTTATTAAGAAAGTTGCCTCTTCTTTTTCTTCCTCTGGCTTTCTCTGTATAATAATATTTTTCTATAGCTGGTAAAGATATTCAACTCTTCCTCTCCCTACTTTCGGGAATTGAAGATAGTTTTCTGGACTTAACAGGACTGTTGTGGCTGAATAGGTTTTTTTTTTTTTTTGTCTTTTCCCCTTTGACAGCATGCTATTTTGAAACCCTTTATGCTGAGGCGAGTTAAGAAAGATGTTATTTCTGAGCTGACTACAAAAACTGAGGTTACAGTACACTGCAAGTTAAGCTCTCGACAGCAAGCTTTTTATCAAGCTATTAAGAACAAGATATCTCTGGCTGGATTGTTTGACAACAGTCGTGGGCATCTTAATGAGAAGAAAATTCTAAATTTAATGAATATTGTCATTCAGCTGAGAAAGGTAGGCTATCAATTCTGTTGGGATTTATTGTTTTATGCCTTCTTGTCCCAAATTGGTTTCATCGCTGCTAACTTGGTTAGACAAATTTTGTAATCATGTCTGTGATTTGAATTGATTCACTGCTTGTTTCAATTATTGGTGCATGTTTGTGATTGCAGGTATGTAACCATCCGGAGTTGTTTGAAAGAAATGAGGGAAGCTCGTTTCTCTATTTTGGAGAAATTCCAAATTCTCTTTTACCTGCTGCCTTTGGGGAGTTGGAGGATGTTCCCTATTCTGGAGGTTGGAACCCTATAGCGTACAAGGTTCCTTTAGTTCCATCTTCATTACCCCTTTGGTATTGCTTTTTTCATTTTTATTTTTTGTGCGCGCGTGCGCGCGTATGTTATAAACGACAATGTTCTAGCATGAGAATGCTTTTGCATAGTGGAAAGGAAGAGATGGTAATGTTTAGGATTAGTTTTTGAATTGTAGTTTTTCCCTTGTCTCCTTTGGGCAACTTCTGGGTTCTCTTTGGTAATTGGTATTGACTATGTTCAAGGTGGTTGCATTCATTTTCATTCAAGAAAATTAGGAGGCTGTTGCTAGATAAGTTTTTTGCTTCAGTGTGGACAGTTGGTCCACCTTTTTGTAAGACTTTTTAATTTTTCTTTTTTTCTTTTTTAAAAATAAAATTGTCTTGATCCCAATATGCATGATAATAATTATATAATAATTGGGAAAGCCTTGTTTTATTTATTGTTAATATTTATTTTCCCCTCTTTATCTCCAGATACCAAAAGTAGTCCATCAAGAAATTCTCCAAAGTTCTGAAACTCTGTGCTCAGCTGTTGGGCGTGGAATATTCAGAGAATTATTTCAGAAACGTTTCAATGTATTCAGTGCAGAAAATGTTTACCAATCTATGTTTCCACATGTGACTAGCTCAGATGCGTATCCTGTCAAAAGTGAGATATTTGGTTTTACTCATTTGATGGATCTGTCTCCAGCGGAGGTCTCATTTCTGGCAAATGGTTCATTTATGGAAAGACTATTATTTTCAATTTTGAGATGGGACCGCCAGTTTTTGGATGGGATCTTAGACTCTCTCATGGAAACCATGGATGATGAGGTGGATGAAAATCTTCTTGATAGGGGAAAAGTAAGAGCTGTCACACGATTGCTGTTGATTCCATCAAAATCAGAGACCAATTTATTTAGAAGGAAATCCACAGTAGGTCCCGGATATGATCCATTTAAAGATTTAGTTGCCTCTCATCAGGACAGGCTTCTATCAAACATTAAACTTCTTCATGCTATTTATACATTCATCCCACAGGCGCGAGCTCCCCCGGTATGTTTTCATTAATATCAACTGTATCTATTTTGGTATCATGGCAGCTTAATTGGTATTAAGTTATTTCATTTACAATTGTTTTCTTTTCCTATGATAGATAAACGTTCAATGCTCGGATAGGAATTTTGCTTACAGAATGATAGAAGAACAAAATGACCCCTGGGTGAAGAGGTTGTTGATTGGTTTTGCACGCACCTCGGAAAATAATGGACCCAGAAAGCCAGATGGTCCTCATCATTTAATTCAAGAAATTGATTCTGAGCTGCCTATCGCAAAACCAGTTCTTCAATTAACACACCAGATATTTGGATCTTGTCCACCTATGCAAAGCTTTGACCCTGCAAAGTTGCTGACAGTAAGATATTTCTTCTGTTTGTTCTCTTTTCCTCCCTTCCTCTATCTCTATGATATAATGATCTTGTTAGGTTACCTTACATTTGGAATTTACATTCTTTATGTTTAGGACTCTGGAAAGCTTCAAACTCTTGATATATTGTTGAAACGCTTGCGAGCAGAAAATCACCGTGTTCTCTTGTTTGCCCAAATGACAAAAATGCTCAATATTCTTGAGGTATTTATTTATTTTAATGCTATGAAGCATATATTTTAGTGGCTTTTGCAGTTAGAGCTTTTATTTTTACTCACCAAACACCATGCCCCAACCCAACCATGCAAGAACAGATTAAATTTGATCCTTTTTCTAGGTAGGTGTGAGGAGGATTCAATTTCTAGACCTCTTGCTCCACTGCAAGAAATCAAAGTAACTAACGTATCCCTTTGGGAACTTTTCAAATCAGTAATAAACTTAAAATGTTACATCAACTTATTATCTTTCTGGCATGTGGAGGGTCAAGAAATGTCTGACCCTGCAAATAGGATATAGATTAATCCAGGTGATTAAGTTGTCACTTGACTTTTAATGCCAATGATGGTTTACCCTATCTTAGGAATTGAGTTATGCTTTTTCTCTGATCTTGTTAATTAGA
Organism: Swietenia macrophylla; assembly: GCA_032401905.1. NCBI lineage: Eukaryota > Viridiplantae > Streptophyta > Magnoliopsida > Sapindales > Meliaceae > Swietenia > Swietenia macrophylla. The sequence continues at coordinate 8,358,299 of CP135578.1, read as the reverse complement.
GAATTCTGATGCAAGACTTCTGTTGGGAATATGTTCTGGAGTTGATACTTGTATATATTTTGCAGGATTATATGAACTATAGGAAATATAGGTATCTCAGGCTTGATGGATCCTCGACTATTATGGATCGGCGAGATATGGTCCGAGACTTCCAGCATCGGTAGGGATTTCATTTACATGTGATAGCTTTTTTTGAGGAGCTTTTACTATGTTACTTTGCTTTATTCTGTTTTCCTGTCATTAACAATGCTTTTTCCCCCTGCTTGCAGGAGTGATATTTTTGTTTTCTTGCTGAGTACCAGAGCTGGTGGACTGGGGATTAACTTGACAGCTGCTGATACTGTCATATTTTATGAAAGTGATTGGAATCCAACATTGGATTTGCAGGCAATGGACAGAGCTCACCGGTTGGGTCAGACAAAAGATGTTAGTTCCTGCCTGACTTTTATTTTTTCATTCAAATTTGTTTTCCCATTGATGAATGGTAATGGCATGTGGATTGATTTATGAATGGCCGAAGAGCTCCTTATTTTCTTGATTGTAGGGGGAAATTATAAGGTCCTTTCTTCGGTGTGGACTTGTGTGCATACACACATTTTAGTTCTTTGGTTGTGAAATATGCTATGAATGGTGTAGTTATCTCCATTTATTTTTCTTCTTCCATAGGAGCTTCATTGGGCCCATGGGCTACTCAAAATGAAATAGTCCTCTCCCATTCCTAAAGCCTTTCATTCCTTTTGTCAATGTGATTTGATTTTAGGTCTCTTGGGCTTAGTCGTTGGATTTTGTATCTTAATGTTTTGAAGTGCATGCTTATTGGTGTAGGTTACTGTCTACCGCCTCATTTGTAAAGAGACAGTGGAAGAGAAGATTCTGCAAAGAGCTAGCCAGAAGAATACTGTTCAGCAGCTTGTCATGACGGGTGGCCATGTGCAGGGAGATATCTTGGCTCCCGAGGATGTTGTGTCCTTACTTCTTGATGATACCCAATTGGAGCAGAAGTTAAAAGAACTTCCGTCACAGGTTGGCTTTTCAATCTTTAATTATCTATCTGCTGCTCAAAATTCCCCGAGATATCTCCTGGCATGATAAAAAAGAAAAGGAAAAATGTAAAAAAGGAAAAAAAAGGTACAAAAATAGTAAAATTTGGAACTTATTAATTTATTTTCTTCTTCCAGGCTAAGGATAGACAAAAGAAAAAACATCCAACAAAGGCTATACGATTAGATGCTGAAGGTGATGCCTCTTTGGAAGATGTAACAAATGCTGGACGGGAGCCATCTCCAGATACTGAAAAAGCATCATCCAGTAACAAAAAGGTGCGAAGGTTTTCTTTTTGAAAATATCTTCTCATAGAAAAATCATAAGTTTAAAATGGTTTAAGAGCTTACAAGAATAAATATCAATTCGTAAAATGTGATTTGAGTGTTGCTTATGTTGTTTCTGATTATCACCGTCATTCCTGAAAACCAAAAATGTCCGTTTTCAGCGGAAAGCTGCGTCTGGCAAGCAAACTACTCCAAAGGCTAGGAATGGTCAAAAGACAAACGAACCTACCTCTGCAGTAATGGACTCTGAGTTGGATGCTCCTCTTCAAATGACTGATCCACAATCTCAGAGATCTAAGAGAGCAAAAAGGCCCAAGAAGAGCATAAATGAAAATCTTCAACCAGCATTTACTGCAACACCCTCCATTGTTTTGTCAGAGCAGACCACCCAATATCAACAACCCATGCTTGAGTTTGGTTCTGGTGGTTGAAGAGGGGCAGCTGCTAAATAGCACATCTCAAGGCATATTAGCAAACCTGATAAAATCACAAGATAAAGGATCAGTCCAATCAATTATTAAGGTGCAGGGCTTTGTTGGATTGGCGTTGCAAACTACCTTTGAGCTGCCTGCCGGGCAGAACAGCGGCATAAATTTGTCTTGCTAATACATTTTATGCATAGTGGTGGTGCAGAATTGAGGGAGTAAGCAAAGGTGAGAGTGTATACTAATTTGTACATATGTAATATGCTTCGAAGATATTGCAATTAGGTTTTCTCATGATGAAGATGAAGATGATGATATGTATAGGTGGGTATAGGTGGCGTTACTCTTACTCGCATATTTAGATGTACTACTAATATACAATATGGATTAGTATATGTTGGATCTTGCAATGAAATGAGACCATTCGCCCGCACACTAGAAGATGCCGTGGGTTGAGGAGCTTTCTTGCCAAGGAAATATAATGAGCGGCCAGGCTTTATGGGTAGTGTCACAGTTGATCATTGTCTCGTAAAACTCCCGCTTCGAATGATAATAGATTCATAACTTAATGAAAAGATATTAATGGTAATTCAATTCAACGTGTTTTCTATTTATTTTTATTTTTATTTTTTTTAATTTTTTGCATAATTGTTGGTTGCAAGCAGCTCCCATCTTACAAACTACATATATATAAAGAAAATTTTTAAAAATAATTTTATTTTAATATTTTTTTATATTTATAATCAATTTTAAAAAAAATTTATGAAATTAATTATTTTTGATAATTTTGTCTCCTATAATCACTTTTTACCTACATGTTATATATATGTTTTTGTTCACTGCAAAAATAACTTTTATTTTTCTCTTAAATTTTTTAACATATAAGATTTAAGACAGTAGTACAAAAATTTAGACATTTTATCGCTCAATTTAACAAGTAAGTTTGTATATTTTATTTTATTTATTATTTTTATCTAATTTTAAAATAAATATGACTATAAAATTTATTATAATTAATATTTTAGAATTAAATTTAAATTACATGTGCAATATATATTAATTTGATAAATTTGTAAAATTTATTATAATTAATATTTAAAATTAAATTTAAATTACATGTACGATACATATTAATTTGATAAATTTTGTATGTTTTTAAAATTATAAATAAACACAGAGAAAAATATATAGATATGAATTTTTTGATTAAAATCGGTTAAAAATATTAAATTTTATGTAAAATTAGTGCTTTTGTGTTGACGGTCCGAATGCACTGTTTTTCCTTATGCCAACTATTCAAGGGCACTTTTGCTTCCGTGTCAGCGACTCGAGAGCACTTATAATATATATTCATTTTATTAATTTGAAATAAATTTTATTTTTAATTTATATTATAATTTTTAATTTGTATTTATTAAATTAAATTAGTAATATTTTTAATATTAAATTTAATGTGAAATTATTTTAATTTATATTTACATTTAATTTTATGTTTTCATTATATATGTATTTTATGAATTTGTTTAATTTCAATTGAAAATTTATTGTGTTGTATGAATTTCTTTAATTTATATTTAATGTTAATTTTTTATTTATAAAATTATTATTGTTAAATTATCTATATTTAAATATTTTTTAATATATATTAGATAAATGGTTAAGATTATGCCGGTTGGTGTTCGTTATAAAAGATTATGAGTTACATTATCCCATGGTACAGAAAAATACCGTGGTGGAAGAATCAAATTCTTATCAATTCTCAAGAACATCAAATATCACGAATTATTGATGATATTTTATGATTTCATTGGACTTAATTCAATAAAATTTATTATTAAAATGAAAACGAGTTTCGTAGATAGTGAGACAGGGCCTATTTTATATGTTGATATCCATAACGACTATAATGTATCTACCTTTACAAGCAGAATCGTGGTATCAGTGAGTAGACATTTTACTCTAGTTCATATCATTATAGAGCAGATAGTTGTTGATGATCATAAAGTATCTTGCACTTTTCCTTTGAAAACTATTAATTCAGAAGTTTATGTACAACCATTTACTTCTTCTTTGGCAAGAAATGAATTCAACTTTGGTCAAAATTGTTTATTAAATGAAATGTGTCCTATAGAGCTTTTACCTATACATTATGAAGATGTTAGAATTCATGGTTAGTACCACCATGCGAGTATAATGAGAATCCTATACATGATTTTTTTGATAATAAACCATGTATAAATGGTGAAGATGCTTATAATCTTGGCAATACATTCAGGATCTTATGTAGAAATTATTGCAATAAGGATACAGATGTCTCCACGAACATGGATTATGAACCAGGTCAAACTAGGTCAATGAGATGTCAAGATGACATGCCAGAACTATCAAACTTTTGATGGTTGCCACCATTTCTACCATCAATTATTCGCCCACAGGATACACTATCTATCTCTACTTATAATACTATATCTGTTAGTTATATTTTTAATTCAAAAAAAGAGTTACGGGATGCACTTGGTATGATGGCATTAAAAAATTATTTTTAGTTTCGAGTTTTAAAATCTACAATAAATTGATTTGAGCTGAAGTGTGTAATTGATGGATGTAGATGGTGAATTCAAGTAATTAACACAGATGAAAATAGTGAATATCGGTCTGTCAAACGCTTTGAAAAAATTTATATTTGTCGAAGCAACCATTTACAGCATGATCATCATCAAGTTAGTAGTCGATTTATTAGTGAATATGTAATAGATAAATTTCAAGATCCTAGTAGGATTTACACCCCAAATAACATTCGAGATTGCATATACCGTGCATTTGGAGTTCATGTATCATATCGTAAGGCATAGCTAGCCAAAGAAAAGGCACAAAGATTGTTACATGAAGACCTAACAGAGTCATTTAAACTACTATCACAATTTTATTATGTTTTACAATAGTATAATCTAGGTACAATCATGCATATAGAAACAGATAAGAATGCTAATTTTTTGTATTTTTTCATGGCATTGGGGGCATCGATTAGTGACTTTCGTACGTTAATTCGGCCAGTAATTACTATTGATGGAATATTTTTGAAAGGTACATATTGGAGAACCATGTTTGTTATAGTAAATCTTGACAGAAATAATCAAATTTATCCTGTAGTATTTGGAGTGGAAGACTTTGAAAATAATTCATGATAGGAATGATTTTTAGAAAAATTACAAGATGCACTTGGACATGTTTTGAATTTGGTGTTTGTTATCAAATCGACACGATAGCATCATTAAAGGGATAAGTAAAGGGTTTCCGGACTGTTATCATCATTTTTGCTCCTACCACATTGAAGGAAATGTCCAGGCAAAATATAAGTTCAAAAATCGAAAAAAGATATTTTTCTATTAGACTTTTATTTTGCCGCTAAAACTTATGTTTGTAACGATTTTGAAAAACATATGGATAAATTGAGATCGATACATTTAGATATTGTTAACTATTTACAGAATGAAGTAGGATTTTATAGATGGACTAGATTTCATTTATTGAAAGATGCACGAACTCTTCCAATTATGGCCTTGATGGATTGGATAGGATTGGTATTACAGCATTAGTTTTATGAGAGGCAAGAAGAAGCTACTAAACATAATGAAGAAACTTTAAGTCAAGCAACAGCGGATAAAATTAGAGAAAAAGATTGTTCTTCTTTTACATTATCAGTGTAACCCGTTTTTCGATATGAGTTTGGAGTGATTGGTAGAGGTAAAATTGTTGTGGTAGATATAAACATAAATACATGTTAATGGTGATGCTTTAATATACAGCAATTGCCATATACTCATGCAATGGCATAATCAGACACATAAGAGGTCAGTATGTGGACTTTTGTTCACAGTACTATAAAAATGACATACTTCTAACAGCATATGCATATGAAATTCACCCAGTTAGAGATCAAAGTTTCTAGAAAATTCCTAATGAGTTGTGTAATACTGTTGTCAATCCACTAATAGGCCGTGTTCTATCTGATCGACCAAGAAATCAACGCATCCCATCTACAAAGAAGAAATAGTTATTCATTATAAGCAGCACGGACATAATCGAGTAACATGCAAAAAATTTATTATATCGTAATGAAAATGAACAAGTATATGTTGTATTTTCTTATGTTTTATTTATTTATCATATGCAACTTCATATTTTATTTAGTATGTTATATTCTCATTTTACTAGTATAGTATAAAGAAAATCTTTCATAAAATAATTATTAAATTAATTAATAATTAATATGTTATTATTAGTAAACTAGTAAATATCAAATATTTAGTAGTTTATATTAAAATATTATCCATTCATTATTTTATTATCTATTAAATATTTTGATACTTGTTATTAAATAATTATTTTTATATATATATATATTTTATTATTAATATTATATAAACTAATTCATAAACAATTATTTTAAAAAGATATTATTTATTTTTAATTAATATGCATGATTATTATTTAATTACTTCATTATTCAATAATTAATATATTTTAATATGTGTAAATTAATCAATTATTTAAATTTTTTTTGATATTTTTTTAAGAAAAGATTAGTTGTTGAATTTAATTTTTAAGTAGTATGTGAAATTTATTTAACTAGTAAATAATTAATAATTATTTTGTTATTGCAATGTATATTTTTTATTTTTCTTAATTATTGAATAAAGTGCAAAAATTATAGTAATCTAACTAATATAAATTGAGTATCATCAATATAATAATCCCGCATACAAATCAAGTGTCATATTTATCCTAAAAAATGACTCATACTCAGAAGTAAAATTTCACTATCGATCTAATATAATATACTCTATAAATTTAAATAAAAAAATCCCAGAATCTGTACTACCCATAGGTTGTCAAGAAAACCCTGCCATTCAAAAAAATAAGAATGGTGTACTTCCATATTGTAAGTTCGGCCTTGCACTATAAATGCCATATGTATGCATCACAATAGGTAATAGCTAATATAGTGATGTCAATGCCTTATTTATCTCTCTATTAGAATGACTTATGGTGCAAAGTCATATACCCCGTATATGATGTTCAGGCATATCGATAACACATGCAACCTAATGTTCACCACAAATCAATGCGAAAAATAGAATGTGATCAACAACAGTCCAAGATTTCTGCACTTTGTTAGGGTCACCCCTCATATACTCTTGTATACTTAAAGTCTCTAGAAGAGTGCCCAATTAACAACATCTTTGTTTAATTATTCCTAAACATATAGTAATTTTGTCTGCATATTAGCAAAATTAATGTGAGAATAAAACTAAAATTGACCGGAAAAAAAAAAGCACATGAAAAAAATAAATTGTAATGTAAAACATACATATAGATGTACAAAGATCACGATCAAATTCTGTGGCATCAAATGAGAACATGCTATTTGTCGGTGCACAAATAAATAAATTTACTCATTTATACAGTGATCAAATAATAAATATTATAACATACTTATATATATATATATATATATATATATGATACTTACAGTATCTTCTAATTGTGAATTTGAATCAAAAATATCGCGAAACCATTGAAGTGTCAATGTAATCAAGCATGTCTCTATAGAAGCATACGAGTCTTCTAATTATTGAAGATAGTGAGCATATAGGTCATCTGAATATAGAGCAATAGGATTTATAACGAAGTACCTCGAATACTCAAATAGTGGTCAACTAAAAGGCATTCCACGATTTTTCTTTAATGGATTAATACATGAATTTCTAACAAATGGACCCTTTTTATATCCGACCGAATCGACTCCCATGAGGGGCTGGTGCCTATACAAGTATATTATCTGTTGAAGCATGTTGATCCTCTACCTATGACAAAAAATGAACGTACTAAGTTAAACAATAATATGTTCTAAACATTTAGAAAAATATTACAATTTAACTTTGATTACCTGAACAGATGAAACAGTAGGTCTCATCTGTATATGAAAGAAGTTTAGCATCCACTTTCAAAAGTCTGCAGAAAGCTGATCAATATGACCCATCAAATTATGTTATCTCATCTTGACTTGCTGCTAGATAGTCTCTCTTATCTCGCAAAAGTTTGCTACTAATTCATCAATCGATCCATCACATCATGTTCAATCCTTTAGAAGTCCTATCTTATCTCGTGATAATTTGAACTCAATGCATCAAATTGATCCATCATATTATGCTTAATACATTGGATGCCATCTTTCATATTGCGATAATATGAACCTATCATGTCTAATTGATCCTTCACACTCCTCCTGAAATTATTGTCGTAATGAGGCGCTGGTGCAGGTGAATGGTGATATGACGATGGAGGAGAATAGCGTTGTTGAGTCATGGGTGAATAATAATGCGATAGTCTAAGGGAATAATGTGACGGATATGCTGGCAAATTATGATGTGACAGTGTAAGAATACAATGTGGCGATGGCATTGAAGAGTAATACGGCGTAGGTATGTGCGAATAATGAGGTGAAGGCATAGGAGAATGATATTGTAAAGGTATAGACGAACAATGCGGAGATGAAAACAGAGAATAATGAGGCGTGAGCACATGCTAAGATGGTAACACAGGCGAATGACCTGACTGCATATGCTGGAATACACATGTGCATATGTTTGAGTGAGACATCAATGCATTACTTAACGATTGAAAAATTTAAATCGTATTACATCAATAAATTTTACTTGTATGCTGAAGTATTCGGTTCGAGTCTGTATATTAGAAGTCCTACCCGTAAACAAACTACTCACATATATACCATATAGCTGAATAACTTCAAGTAAATGTGCCACATACGATAAATTACTCTTATAGAGAATATGCTGTAACATATTAAGTACTAGCAGTTTTTGGCAAAAAATATATTGATAAATTTTAACATTTAAAACCATATAATATTTATTTTGGCATAAAATTAATATACTATTTGAAAATATTTACTTACAGTAGATTTTGTGAATAAATGCCTATATACAATCTTTTGACTAAGAGAACGTTTAAGATTTTTTTATTACAGGATTTGTGGGGTATTATTACTAATACGTGCTGCAATATAATCTTGCAAGTTAGGCACAACCTTATAAATCCAAACATATATAAAAAAAAAGTGTTTAACATAATAAAGTACTACAAAATAAATAATAATTTTAATTTTAGTATAACTAATTTTTATAAGTACATGAAATATAATAGGCATCCTAATAGTATTGTATTTTTCTATAAAATTCTTGTTAAGTGTCTCTAAATGCAGTGCATTCATCTTATATTTAGTATATTGTGCAAGAATCGATCATCGTAACGATTGAATTGTGTAAAGAAAAACGACAGATCCCTATAAATACTTATTAAACTGATCAATATCCTTCAATGTATCCAGCAACCATAAGTCTGCATGGACTCATCCACTTCTGCCAAATAGAAACCTCTCAAGTAGATAAAAAATGCCAATCTCACCGCATTAATATCCAATATGTTAGAAAAATCAATGTCATCAAAAGTTGTCTTAATATCGTTTGGCATAATGATGTCTAAATCACAAAAAAAAATGTCCCTCAATCGTGTACTCCGAGACACATGTAAATCAGAAAAATGCTCGCAGTTAAGTCTAATAATAAGACTAAACTCAGTATGAGAAAATCGAATGACTTATCCCCTAGCAAGAAACTACATCTCGTTGTTATCGCTGTCAACATGTACCTTATGTAACAATGTATAATGAATGAGAATAGGTGAATGATGTAGATTTTTAATAGATAAAAAATAATCAAAACATGTCTACCTAAATAGGTCAACCTGTAATACTGTTAATCTCCACCTAATTTAGTCTATGACTATCAAACATGATAGATAACTCGCTTCTGCATAAAAGTGCTCATCTTCTGCAATCTTTAATTGCGGTTGACATGACATTTTTACATGTAAAATTACACAAATAGTTTTTTAGTTAATAAATAAATACAAAAAAATAAAATTAATATTTTTAATATTTAATTAATTTATAAGGAATTTTAAATGAATTACAAAATAATTTAATGATTATTTTTCATCAATATATATTTATTTTTGTATCAAAATAATAACAAAATTTTAAGTGATATCCATAATGTTTTTAACTTATTTATAATACTTTAGTTAATTTCTAATGAATTTTAAGTAGTAAATATTTATAATTAATATTTAGATTTAATTCAATAATATCTACTTTTTAATTTAAAAAATATAAAAATTGACATTTATAATATTGTAACTAATTTCTAATGAATTTTAATTAATTAACATTTATTAATTTGATATTTAAAATTTTCTCAATTATTTCTATTTTTCTTCATTTAAAATAAAATTATAGAAATTGACATTTATAATATTTTAATTAATTCCTAAAGAATTTTAAATGATTGACATTTATAATTAATATTTGAATTTTTAATTCAAAATAAAAAATACAAATTGACATTTATAATAATTTAACTTATTTTTAATGAATTTTAATTAATTAAAATTTCTAATTAATATTTAAATTTTATTCCATTATTTCTATTTTTTCTTCATGTAAAATAAAAGTATAAAAATTAATTCCTAAAGAATTTCAAATTATTTAAATTAATTAATTTAGTTTAAATTAATTATTTTATTCAACTATTTAATTTCTAATTATTTATTAATTTTTATTTAATGATTACTATTTTAATAATTAATTAATAATTATTGCTACTTTAAAGTATTTTTCTATTAAAAATTAAAAATTTCCTATTTTTTTCCTTAAATTTTTTTCAACCTGGTGCGTGTGGCCTGAACGGTCCACCACGAGTGCTAGGTTAACATGGCACGTGCTATGCATCGATCAAGCGGAACTCCAGGTGCTGCACGCGCCAATGGCTACTTGGAGTGTGTGGTGGCCCGCTTGGGCCACGCACGCCACTTCATCATCGAGCGTGTCAGCACCCGCCTTGCTTGGCATGAGCTAAATTGTGCCAGCACAGGCGCATGCATGTCACGTGCCTGCGAGTAGCACGAGTGGAGATCTCCTGCTTTTGCCACCCTCTTGGTCGTGTGAGATTTACGTGCCTTCAAGAAACAGGCGCTTCAATCTCACACGTCTGTCTGTCCCTTTTCCTATATGTTTTTTTTTTTATTTTTTTAAGTTTTTCTGGCCAATTTTTCAGGCAAAAATTATCAAAATTTTTTCCATTTCTAATTTTTTTAATAATGTACTTCTATAACTTATAAAATCTACACATTTTAACTATTATTTTTTATAATTATCATGCAAAATACGAGTATCAACATCTATCTACAAATTAACTACTTACAAATATTTTTAAAGTAATTAATATAATAAAAATTAACAATATAAGTAATACTAACCTTGATTATTTTTGTTGTTGTCGTCGAAAATATATCAAATTGTGTATATTTTGAAGGTGAAGAAGGCAAAGAAGAGAGTGAAAAAATATGAAAAAAGGCAAAATATGTGATAAATTTATGGAAGTAAAATTATTAATACAATTTATTTATGAGGATAAAATTATTAAAATAAGTTATTGTAATAAAATTTTTTTAAAATTAGTTATAAATATAAAAAAATGTTAAAATAAGATCATTTAAAAAAAAATTCTTATATTTATCCAGCACAGATTCTTCTCAATCAACCAGGGTCCTCCCGCTTACGAAAATATCGTCGTCCTTGTTTCGTCGTCCTATCCTCACGTTTGCATGTAGCCTCCACACGATTTCTTCACAATGCCTTGACTAGAGGAACTGTCTTATTACTTAGCCCTTGCTCGCTGGAATCAAGTATCTGAACAGGTTTCCTTTCATGGGTCAGACCAGTTGTCTCTCAAGTGAAGTAAGCTGGTTGTTTGCTTATTGAACTCACGGCCTTTCTTGCTTGCTTTTGAGTGTTATTATTAGTATGTTATTATGTCATTATGACCGCAACAAAAATATAATTTTAATAACAGGTAATATTTTAGCATATATAATGACCAACTCAGAAAAATGTTGTGCGAAGTTTTAAGTCAATTTAATAAAACCGAAAAGACATGTTCATGTTGGATTTGCATCATTGGGTTATGTAATACTTCTGAGAAAACTTTTTACCGCTTAAACACGTCCCACCGGCAGCTCAACGCTAAAACCCCATCCTTTCTGTTATTTGTTTATTTATTAATCATTTTCTATTTCAAGGTGTTACGGAGTTACGTGCAAATTAATTGTGCCGCAAGGCAAGACGAATGTTACTGACAAAACTTCATACAGTGCATTTACATCTCGAACAATGTCAAGAATGTAACTGCATTTATAATAATTTCCACATTTATATATTTCAACTGCCATTTTTGTTTATTATTCCTTATCCTCTCGGTAGTTTTAAGAAAACAGTAGACACACCAGAGAAAAAGATAAGCGCAAACAGTCCAACAGTTGATCAAACGATTTCCAGAGCAGTTACAGGCTAAGAGCTTGAGCATGGTGGCGGATGTGATCATCGATGAAAGTGGAAATGAAGAAGTAGGAGTGATCATAACCAGGCTGCAAACGCAGCAAGAGTGGAACTTTAGCACTGCTGCATGCCTCCTCAAACTTGTGCGGCAGCAGCTGATCATGCAAGAATTTGTCATCCTCCCCCTGCACAAACCCACTAGCAGATTACAAGACAAATCTGTGAAGCCAAACAGGAAACAAAATGAATGCTGCATGCCCTATTCCAAAAGAGAGAAATTTTAGAGGTCTTTCTCCCCTATTTTTATGTCCAAAATTTCATGTCCTCCTTGACAATGATACACCAGTGATGAATATGAAATGTAACATTCTTAGGTGCATATCAGATCATGCCGCTCAAATGTCAGATGCTAATATGCAATCACCTAAGTCTACTGGTTGTAATTCATTTTGTGGAAACTGCTGAGAAAACATCCCTCTTATATATGGAACCAAAATGACCAACAATGCACAAGATATCACTGTGAAATACATACAAGTACTCCTGTAAAACTACTGGTCATTCTTTTGAGATTGTCATTCACAAGGACAATTCTTACAGTAAAACGTTTGTAGGATTTGGATTTTAGGCATATTTTCTATCAGTTGAGACACTTCATTGTAGAGTTTGTGGTTACTTTTTGGCTCTTCGTGACTTCTCATCCTTGTATGTGCAGACTTTTAGTTTTCTTGTACATTTCTTTTATAGTTAATTTTTGTTTTCTTTCTTTTTTTTTTCTTGGGCCAAAAAAAAAAAAAAATTTCTTACAATAAAAGAGTGCAACCAAAGAAAAAGCAGAACAAAAAGATGTCAAGGCTATTATTACAAGTTTCAAATTAAATCCATTGATTTATTACCTGATCAATCAAAATGGTGGCAGATACATTTTTGTTCTTTGAAACAAGGGAAGTAGCATCATATTCCTGCATTTTCAAAATTTCAATCATCATATTTAGAAGTGCAAAGAGTGTACACAATATACAATTATTAGATTTCTTAGAATCTTACCTCCCACTCAGCTTTGTTACCACCCAGATAATTTCTGAAAGCCTTCTGACCCCAGGCACAGTTTATAGGATTGACAATTGGGGCAAAGGCAGATACAGACTGGAAAAGAATCAACAACAGAAAGAAAAGAATTGCAAAGGAAAAGTAATTAGAAGTGTGCAAACTGTGGATGGACAAACAGTAAACGATTATACGTTAAAAGCAGACAAGATTGTAATTTAAAATATACTTGACAAAGTTTTATCTATTTCATCTAGTGTTTTCAATTTTCCACACAAAAATTGAACGCGCAAAACTGCTTAAGAAAATTAACAGGACCTCAACTAATAAACTAAAAACTTCAAACTTCTAACATAAAATAATATTAAAACCAATTACCTTATACTTGTCAAGATTTTTGAGATAGATTGTCAGAGCACCATGCCCACCCATAGAATGACCAGATATAGATGAACGACATGTATCAAGCTGTGGAAAATTTTCAATCAGAAGTTGTGGTAATTCCTCGACAATGTAATCATACATACGCCAGTTTTTCCACTTCTCCTGTGTAGCATTAATATAAAATCCAGCACCTAGGTGGGGAAAAAGAAAAAGGAAAAGAAAAGACTGTCAGAATTGTTCTTTCTTTTCTCTCCAAGAATTTGTAATTATAGAGATGTGTCACAAGCCATACATGGCCTCATGCAATTAGACAATGCAACAAAAGCTTATTTCCATTTTCGGTTGAAGACATAGCACTGACAAAAGATGAAACACACAACAGCTCTTAGTATGGAAAGCAGTGAAACTAAGATACAACATTCACACAAGGATGAAACCCAATGCATCACATTATGACAGAAAAAACCATTAGACCACAGGTACATTTAAGATATTGTCACAGATACTCCAAAAGTTAAGATTTGACAGGACCACATTGCATACCTACACCAAAATCCCAGCTATCAGCCTCTCCTTCCACATTCAGACCTCCTGCAATTATGCAAGGGAATATACGAAAAAGTCAGGTCCACAGTTCCAGAGACTATCAACATGTAATGGTATTGGGAAAAAATTCATACTTGTATGATCCAATACTAAACATTTCAAGACAGTACAATAAGATAAAGTTTTGTTACCAACATTAAATAATTAATGCTGTTTAGATGCTGTATAAGATTAGACCTAGGTTTCTGGACAAGGAAGATAAAACTTTATTTTCAACTTTTAGGGGACAGGTAACATGAGAATTGGGAAGCACAAATATAACAAATTCTCGGTCTGAATTGCTCAACTGGTAATTGTTCAAATAAAAATGGTTTAAACAGTCTCAACTGCTTGTCCTTGACCCTAATATTACTCATAATAGTATTTTTATTTGAACAGTGATTTCTTTTTTTCCCCCTGTTTTCATCAAAATGGAGGCTGTTTTGGCAGTCTCTGAGTCACTGTCCAAAGTATAAGGCAAAAAGGGTGCTTTTCCAATACTAATATAACAGAGGAAATGGAACAAACATTTGAACAGGTTCTGTAAGAACTATATACAATAATAATGCGAATGAACATCCTCAATAGACACATAACAAATGAAAATAACAGGTAGGGGACAATTTTTGGTTTTAGATTCCTTTAATTGGTAAGCCAAATATCATAATAGATAAGCTAGTGTGTTTTGCTCAGTTCCTAAATCCAGTATACACATATTGAAGGCAACTCATGCCAAATACAAAATCAAAGGGATCATTATCATGCAATTAAACTGGTTAGATCTCATAAATTGAATTAGAAGAGGCAATAGGCTCACTTATTAGATAAACTTAGTGACATTGTCATTGGCACTAATTTTGGTTAGATTCTGCAAATATCAAACATAATCATCATCTCAATTTTTAAAAACAAAATAAAAAGAATTGTGAGATAACAAGGGTAAACATTTTCTTGTCCATATAAGAGTACTCTGGGAGAGGCCCTGTTTGCAGTATAATTTGCATTCAAGTGACAAGTGTTGTAGAATTCCACTTTTTGTTAAGAAAAGAGTGGCTACAACAAAGTGAAGCAGAACACATCTACGAAATATTCTACAGATGCATCAAAATACTTGAATATACACACACTTTTTAATTGGCAGAATACTTGCACAGACCACTAATATAACACTATCTTGGTCTTTTGATAGGTTGTGACCAAGTTAGGACCAACTAACATGGCATAGCATCAAGCAGTATGATGATGAGCATGATTGCAACCAAAATGTAAATCTCAAATCATTAATTCAAGCATACAGCTAAGAAGAGCTTTTAATATGTACTAGTACTTAAGGGCGGATGACTTACTTGGAGATGTATCGGGTGCAATTAGAGCCACTCCTTCAGCTGAAGCAGCGCGTTGAGCTCCTGACTTAATAATAAAATTTTCATCTGTGCATGTAAGACCAGAGAGCCAGTAGAGCACCTGCACAATTACATAAACAAAATCAATTAGACCACATTTATCATTTTGAGCAATTAAGTAGGAATTTGCATTAGAAGAATAATGAAACCTTCATCTGAATATTAATAAGCTCTAACAAAACCATTAGGGTCATCCTTACATTCTAGAACCAATCAATTTTTTCAGCACGAAAACTACTAAAGTCCTACTTGAAAGTGTGATAAAACCATAGCACCTGTAACCGCAAAAGATGAAAACCCTACCAAAACGCCAAATCACAATTCCGATCGCATCCCAATCACACCACTTAAACAATGAAGAAGCACAGCATCAAATCAAAGTACAGATAAAACAAAAAGTAAAAACAGTAAAAGCCTAGGCAATAATACTGAAACAAATGCAAAAACAAAAACATAAAATAAAAAGCAAAAACAGTAAAAACCTAGGCAATAATAATGAAACAAACATAAATACACAAACATTTGTATTGGGAATTGATATTAGTGTGAAAATGAGAAATGGGCATGTAAGAAAGAGAGTACATACAGGGAATTTGCGGGAAGAAGTAGAAGGAGGGAAATAGATGTAGAAAGTCATATTACAGCCGAGTGTCGGGCTGAAATGCTTGTATCTTTTGTTGTAGCCACCGAACATTTTTGAGCTGCTAATCTCCGTAGGCTTCGTCTCCATATTTTTTTTTAACCTTCTCTTCCTTTCTGCAATTGTTTTGTGATCAGCTGATCAATTCAGTGGTGGGGGAACCGCCCTTCGAGCTTTTGTCGACGCTGGAAAGCATGAATCTTGGGACAGCTGGCGGGGTCTCTGTTTCGTTACAATGAACTTGAGACCACTCCTTTTTCTTTTTTTGGTGATAATTTTTTCTTTTCAATTTTTATCAAATGAAAATGATAGCTAAATATCTTTTAAAATTTTAAATGCAATTAAAAATAGAAAAAAATTAACGATTAGGATTTTGTATGGTATTAATTATTATGATTTTAATTTTACATAATTTAATGCAAGCAACACTCAAAAGGATCAATTAGCATATTATATGTTCAATATGATTTATAAGTTTTTGTTTTTGTTACAATCTAAATTGAACTAATTGAAAAGAATAATTATTGACTCTTTATGGTTTGAAGATCTAATAAAGAAAATGAAAATAAAGAGTTTAAAGAAATTAAAAAGGAAAGAAATATAATAATTATTTTATTTCTTAAAACATAATGAAAATGAATGAATTAACAAAAGTTTTGTTATTATTTATCATTTTAGATTTGTATATGAAATGGAAAAAAAATAAGTTGAGTTTGATAATTATTAAATTATTTATGAAATTAAAAAAAATTTAAAAATAAGTATAATTTTACTAAATCTCGGGTATATGTTAATTCTTATTTTAGTCTAACAAAATGAGTTTAGTATTTTCAATGAACTAGTAACAATGAAAGTAAATTTTTTTATCTCTATTTTTATATATAATTATATTGACATGCAATTTTACCAAATTTTATGAGAGGTATTATTTAATTATTTTATTTTTATATAGTTCATGCGATGAAAACCAGCATCAATCGTAGCTATTGTAAAACTTTTAAGGTTCAATTATGAGCGTTCATGCTAAGAAATTGTAAACAACATTTAATGGCTTATCAACAAAGTTGTGGCCAAGTTTGCAAACTACATCGAAACAACTTCAAAATCAAACGAAACTTTGTATAATATTCTTTAGGTGTATGAACATATTAAGGATTAAATTTGGGCTCAATTAGATGCCGTTTGGGCTAAGCAGAGATGTTTTGATGCAAAGTTTTAAGAGGTCATGTGCAAAGCATGTACGGTTAGGTTATGTGTAAGGCATGTGATTGGACCATGCCATCAAAAAGGTCTATTTTGTTTGAGTTAATTATTTTGAGCTCGAACCTTTATTTATTTTGAACTTATTTTAATTTATTAATTAGTTATTGTAATTTCTTAACAGTTTAGGATTTTTTATTTTCTTACTTTAGTTAGATTTTCATATTATAATATAAAAGACAAGAAAACAATTTTTTTTTTAAATCATATGATGAATGAAATATACGCAATTGATGAAAGTTTGTTTCTTTTAACTTTTTATTGAACTTTCACCTTAACTTACCAAAAGTTAATTTTTTGCGGCGTTCTAAATATAACTTGGTTCTTGAATCAAGTATTCAGCAAATTAACTTTTTAAATATAATTTTTTAACTTTTTGGTGGTTTTGATCAATTTTTTTATGGAATTAAAGACTATTTTAACCGAGAGTTCACATTAGTTGGTATTAGAGCTTTAGTTTCAAAAATCAAGTTCTTTATCTTTTTTTTATTATTATTTTTGTTTTTTTTAGTGGTTCTTTTGTATTCTTCTTAAAAAAGAAAAAAAAAAAGATGAGTTACTGTTTATCACACTATTTACATTGAATTGTTTATTTGAGAATATTGTTTACGTAATGCTTTATCTTATTTCTTTTTCTTATTAAATCGTGTCTTCTTATTTTGTTGGTGTTTATATTTATTCATTTAATGATTGATAGGGTTAAAAAATTAAATTTGAATCCTTTTTTGTAATTATTGCATCATTATTGTAATTGTGTAATTTTTATCCTTTGATTTCAATACTTGCTAAGTTGAACTAGCCATAGAAAAAAAGTAAAAAAAAAAAAAACAAAAAACAAAGGCAAAAATGTTAATAAAAAAAAAGAAAAAAAGAGATGCAAATTCAAGAACGTATAATATTGAAGTATCTTTTGTTGATATTATGCAAGAAACTCTTTCTTCGTCATTGGAATTCTTTTTGTATCTTTGACTTTTATTTTCTTAGTCTAACTTTGCTTGTGCTAACTTCTAGTTTCCTTTTAATTATAGCTCTTTTTTGTTTTCTTGAACCTTTGCGTGGTTTTAGATATCGCAAAAATTGAATCTTGATTGGGTTTTGATTGGTTCACTAAAGAACTATAAAAAGAAGTTAAGAATAGTAAAAGACAAGAGAGTGTGTATTTAGCATTGAAAAAAGCCATATTTTACGAGTGAAAACACAAGTGTTGAGTGTTAAATTTACTTGAATGAAACACGTGAGAGAGTGAAGAGAGGTTATTGCTAATGTCATTTTTTATTTTTCTAAATAAGTCTCATACGGCTATCCAACAATAGTTCGAACAAATGAATATGATGTTTGAGGAGATGCAGGAAAGGATAAATAGATAGGAAAATTCAATAGCTAACTTACAAAAAGAACACAATCATAAAGCTCATCGCAATAGAAGATTAAGAAGACATATTCTTATAAAAACTTTTGAGGGTGATCATGAGAATAGTATATGAAAGGTGAATAGTCAATGGAAGAGAATGTAGATATGCCTAGGGGTGGAAGGCATGATAAAGGAGTTAGAAGAAAACCTAAAAGGAGAGGTGTGGTTGATAAGAACATAGGGAATATCAAAATGAAGATTCCTTCATTTCAAGAGAGAAGTGACCCCAAAGCTTACATAGAATAGAAGAAGAAAGTTGAGTTAATATTTGATTGTCATAACTACTCCGTAGAGAAAAAGTTAAAGTCGGTCATAATTGAATTTACTGATTATGTTATAATTTAATAGGATTAAATTTTTATGAGTACATGTGGAAACCATGAGATGCCAAATTGAGACGTGTGATAAGATGCAGGCCTTAATGCGTAGATAATTTATCCCTAATCATTACTATAAGGATTTAGACCAAAAGTTGAAAGGCCTCACTTAAGGTAATAAAAGTATGAATGAATATTATAAGGAGATGAAGGTAGCTATGATCTAAACAAATGTTGAGGAGAATCAGGAAGCCACAATGGCAAGATTTTAGAATGGATTAAATATGGACATTACTAATGTTATTGAATTACAACATTATATTGTGTTAGTGGATATGGTTTATATAGCAATAAAGGTAGAAAGATTATTAAAATTGCAAGGAAGTACCAAGGTACTTTTCAAATTCCAATATTGGTTAGAAGTTAAATTGTAAGAAAGAAGAAAGAAGAGATGATAAGTTTGCTATTAAGTCCAAATTTGATCCAATTAAGGCCAACGAGGATATCTTCACTAAAAATATAGATAAGTTAGATTCCCAACCTTTAAGAAATAGAGCCATTAAATGTTTTAAATATTTGGGAAGGAGACATACAACTTTTTAATATCTTAATGAAAGAAATATGATTATGCTTGACAATAGAGATGTGGAAATTGATGTAGAGAGTAATGATGATCAAATGCCTTCATTTGAGGATGTTAGCAACGAAGAGGTAGAATATCCTTTAAAGGGTGAATTATTAGTTGTTAGGCGTGCTTTTAGTGTCCATTTAAAGAATATGAAATGGAGTAGTAAAGGGAAAATATATTTCATACTAGGTGCTATATTAACAATAAAGTGGGTAGTATGATAATCAATGGGGAAAGTTATACCAATATAACAAGTACTACATTGGTTAAAAATTAAAGTTGCCAATTTTGAAGTAATCTTGACCATATTAATTATAATGGTTGAATGAGTGTGAGAAAATAAAAGTTAATAAGTAAGTGTTGGTATCCTTTACCAGTGGTAGGTATGTTGATAAGTTAATATGTAATTTAGCTCCTATGCAAGCTGAATACACATTATTGGGTAAACCATGGTAGTATGATAAGAAAATAGTGCATGATGAGTTTTTGAATATATGCTCATTTGTGATACATAAAAAATCTATAATGCTTGTATCTTTTACTTCTAAGCAAGTGTATAAAAATTAGTTGAAACTTAGAAATAGGATGGAGTGAAAAGAGAATGAAATCTGCCCTAAGAACAAAAGTAAAAGTGATGTTGTTAATAAGGGCATGAGATAAGAAAAAGAAAAAATGAGTGAAAAAATAAAAGTGACTAAAAAAGAGAGAGAGGAAAAAGAAAGAGAAAAAATAAAAGAGATCACATAAAAATAAAGTGAAAAAAGAGAGTAAAGAAAAGAACAATTAAGTTTATATGCAAAAGTAAGAGATATGAAGAGAGTTATTTTTTTCAATCTACTTACACTTGTAATTTTGTACAATAAGACTTATTTAAACATTAAAGAACTTGATAACTCTTTGTCTGGTGTTACTGTTTCTTTACTACAAAAGTTTGATGATGTATTCCTAAAATAAGCGTCAAGCAGGTTACCATCAATAAGAGGAATAAAACATCAAATCGACCTCATTCCTAGAGCTACCATTCTTAATTGACTAACTTATAGTAGTAATCTTGAAGAGAGAAAGGAACTTCAAAGGTAGGAAGAAGAGTTTATGACAAAGTGAAATTTTAGAGAGCGCACGAGTCTATGCGTTATGCTAGTACTCTTGGTTCTTAAGAAAGATGGAACTTGGAGGATGTATATTGACTGTCATGCACTCAATAAAATAATGACAAAAGGGTTAGTTTAGATGGTAAAAGAAAGACAAAAATGAGGAAATAACTTCATCAATATGCCAAGTAGCATATTAAAAAGCAAAATAAGCAATATACAACTCAGGGTAAACAAAGGAAAAAAAACACGTAACCTTTGAAGCGGGTCATGATTTAAGGGCAAATCTTTCCGATAAGATAAGGAATGATGGAAACTAACAGCAATTGAACTCATTGCAAGTTTCTCAAGGTCCAATTATAAGGGCTCAAGCTAAAAAGTTGTGGGTAGTATTTATTGAGCTTATCGACAAAGTCGGAGCCAAGTTTGCAAACTCTATTGAAATGATTTTAAAATCAGGCCAAACTTTGTATAATATCTTTTGGGCGAATAAAAAGGTTGAGGATTAATTTTGAGCTTGATTGAACATTATATAGGCTAAGTAGAGATATTTTGATGTACAATTTTAATAGATCATGTGCAATGCATGTGACATGATATGTCATCAAGAAGGGTCTATTTTATTTTTGAGTTGTTTATTTTTGGCTCTAGACTTTATTTATTTTGGGTTTATTTTAATTTATTAATTAAATATTATAATTTCTTAATAGCTCAGAGTCTTTTCAAATTTTTCCACTTTAATTAGTCATATTATATTATAAAAGATAAGGGAACAATTTTTTTTAAGTGACATAATGAATGAAAAATATGTAGAAATCGTGAGTTTCTTTTTGTTAATGTTTTTCATTGAACTTCAAGCTAAACTTATCAATGATTAATTCTTTGTGACATTCTAAATATAATTTAGGTTCTTAAATCCAGTATTCAGTAGGTCTAAGTTCTTGAGTATCAATTTTTAACTTTTTTGAGATTTTAATCAAACTTTTAGAGAGTTTAAAAATAATTTTGTCAGAGGTTTGCATCATTTTATTTTTAAAATAATATAAATATTAATATTAATATTTGGGAGCATATGTTATTTTTTTCAAATAGTACTTTTAAATTTATGTTTTAAAAAACTAATATTTTTGATTTGATGGTTTTGAATTTGAAAATATGTGTGATAGCAATTTTTTGTAAACAAAAATATGAATATAAAAATAATAAAAATGTGTTCCCTTGTTGTAGTAATTATTTTTGATAAATTATATTTTTTGATATATGTAGAATATAATTCTTACATTTAAATGTGTGCATGTTTTTTTTTTTTTTTAAATTTAAAAATAGTAAATGAAATATATCACACCTCTCCTCTATTTTGATACGAGTGAGATTCAAATCTCAAATTACTTGTATCAATTAAGTTAACTAGCACCCTACATATAAATTTATTTGATTGGTGTAAATTTTAGTTAAAAAAGTAACTAAATAGTTTCATAAAAACAATTTTTTTCCATAAAAATAAATTTTTTTGTTTTTTATTTTCATGTTTTCTATTTTTTTTTTTTTTGCTTTTTCATAAAATACTTTCATGAAACTAACTTATACAATTTCAAAATTTGAAAATAAAAAATTACATATAAAACATAATACCAAACAACCTATTTATGGGTAAATGTAGTTGAATAACTAGTGTAACTACAATTTGCATCATTTGTTATAAAAGTAACTATTATCATCACAAGCCAAATTTTTGAACCGACGATAAAACCATTGCAAAAATTGGGCTAATTAAATGGTTTGATGGCTTCTACATGTCTCAAAATGCAATATTGTAAAAGTAAAATTTATTAATATAATTTTTATTTTAAATTACAAAATTATAAAATTAGAAATTATATTTTTGTAATTGCTAGGTCTGATAACAAGTCATGCTAAAACAATTTGTGTTATGCCTTATTGTATTATGTTAGATTCAGTAATTATTTTTTAGAAAATAAATTTAATGTTGCAGTCCTAAATATAAAAGTTATAATTATAAGTATCTTTTAGAGTTACATTAGGCATTGCATATTTTTATTTTGAATAACTTGATGTTTATCAAATGAATGCTATATATTCACAATTTTTATAATTATTTATCGTACTATTTCGTTACTCACTTTAATAAATGTTATTTTATTAAAAATAAAAATTCAAAATATTCAATATTATTATAATAGTGTTATAAATAGAAATTTTTATACAAATTTAATTATATAAACAAATGTGGCAGGGTTATACTATTTTTGCATGGCTTTTGTTTACGCAATAATAAATAAAAATTGCAAAAAAAAAATTATATAAAACATATGGCAATACTATAATTTTAGAAGTCAATTTCTATGAAAAAGTTTGTGTAAAGAGTTTACATCATTCTTATTATCTGTATTATATTATCAATAAAAGAGATTGAAAAATACCGAGAAAAAGAATGTGATATCAATTCATAGCACTCAACAAATATGCACTTTAGTTTGAAAATTTAGCCGATACATCCCTAGTCCGATAAGATAAATTTCAAAATCTCACCTTACACCTTTTACTAATATATATTTGGTTTATAAAATTTTAATTATGTACACTAAAAAAAAAAACTACTTTAACAAATCCCTTATAATTTTTAATATATATTTATTTCTTAAAATTCTAACTATATACAATATGAATAAATCTTAATAAATTATAAGTACTTGAGGGTTAATGACTTACTTGAAGAAATGTCAGGGCAAATTAGAGTTATAATATTATATGACAGAATTTCATGTCGGATAAAAAAGAGGTATTATTGAACTTTATAAGAGTAAGTTATGTATATTCTAATAGACATATTTTTTAAAAAGAAAGTAAAAGTTTACTTCATAACAAGTGATATCAAAATTAAACCTAATCAAATTCTAATGTTTTAGCCAAATATTTATATCTAATAAACGTGTTTATAAAAGGTCTATAAATCTTTAGATAAAATAAGATGGACACATAGAAAGTACTATTATGACGAAAGCATCAAAGAATTTAATAGTAGAGAATGTGATAGAATTTTATATTAAATAAAAAAATATTATTAAATTTTATAAAAATATATTATGTATATCTTAATAGATATATTTTTTAAAGAGCATGTCTTTTAAGAAGTAATAATGGCAAAGCCGTGCCACTAAGCGGAAGCAACGCGTTTGTTGAGTTCCCAGCTAGATAATAAAATTTTAATCTGTGCATGTAAGACGAGAGAGTCAGTACAGCACCTGCACAATAACAAAATCAATTAGAACATATTTATCATTTTGAGGAATTAAAGTAGGAAACTTGCACTAGAAGAATAATAAAACCTTCATCTGAATATTAATGAGCTCTAGCAAAACCTTTAGGCTGATTCTTAGATTCAATAACCAATCAATTTTTTCGGCACGGAAACTCCTACAGTCCTACTTACAAGTGCGATTAGGCCATGGGACATGCGACCGCAAGAGATTCAATGCCCTACCAAAGCCCCAATTCACAATTCCAATCACATCCTAATCACACAACTTAAACAGTGAAGTAGCACAACATCAAATCAAAGTACAAATACAATAAAAAGCATGAAAAGTAAACCCCTAGGCCATAATAATGAAACAAGAGCAAAGACACAAGCTTTTGTATTGGAAATTGATATTACAGTGAAAATGAGAAATGGGTATGTGAGAAAGAGAATACGTACTGGGAATTTGTGGGTAGGAGGAGGGAAATAGATGTGGGAAGTCATAGAACAGCCAAGAGTTGGGCTGTAATGCTTGCATCTTTTGTTTGTAACCGCCTAACATCTTTGAGCTGCTAATTTCTGTAGGCTTCGTCTCCATTTCTTTTTTGCTTTTCCTTTGCTCTTGCTCTCTGCCATTGTTTTGTGATCAGCAAATCAATTCAGTGGTAGCGAAGCTGAGTTTCAAGCTTTTATCGTCAGGGTAAAGCATGAATCTTGGGACACCTGTTGGGGTCTCTGTTTTGTCCAATGAAAGCAGATCAATTCAGTTGCCGGGGAATTAAGCTTCAAGCTTTCATCGTCCGTGGAAAAGCATGAATCTTGGGACGGCTACTGGGGTCTCTTTCTTGTTACGATGAACTAGAGACCACTCTTTTCTTCTTGTGGCATTTTTTTGTTTTTCATTTTTAACAAAGTGTTTATATAAAAAAATTTACATCTAATATTATTTATATTATTATTATTATTATTATTGAAAAAATAGGTCTCTAAAATTTGAAAAAAATAAATGTTAGTTTATAAATCTTAATAATTCATGTTATTTTTATATGACAATAAAAAATAATTAATACCCATAAAAAAAGAATTTTACTCAAAATAATATATAATGATTTACTTAAAAATAAAAATTAAATGAACACATAAATTAAGAGTGTTTTATGACTTATCACAATTATTTAAAATTAAATATTTTTGAAAAATAAAATTTTAAATAAAAATAATATTTATTTTAATTATAAACGTCAATATATTTATTTCAACAAAGTATTAAAAATAAAATAATATATCCATCTTAAACTAAATCTTTTAATCTTTTAATTTATTAAATAAGATAATTGTATTTTATGTTAATAAATTATAAAGAGTTATAAATAATTATAGTCATCCAAAATCAGGCCTTTCCATGGCCCAATAACTCTATTTAGCTGTCAGTTTTTTAAATAAAAATAATAATATTTTATGTATATTAATTACTTTAATATAAAATATGTTTATCATTTAGTTTTAATTTTAAATAAATAATATTTATTTCAATTAAATTTTAAAAAAATTATATTCTATATGGTGTACTATTATTGGAGCTTATTTGTACATGGTTAAAATTTTTTAAGTGATAAATGTGTATTATTAAAAACTTCCTTAAGAGAATATCTATAAATTTTACAATCTTGATAAATTAAATATTTGTAAATTAAATTTATGTTATTAAAAAGTATGAGTGATTTTTTTTATATTTATTTTAATTAATAAGGGAGTATTTGTGAATTTTACAAATTTGGGGGGCATTTGATGAGTGGTATAAATTAATAGGTGCCTCTAATTCTTTTTTTAATATAAATAATACTTGTCAATCTTCCTTGTCAATAAATAATTATAGGAATGGCTAATATAGAGACAGTGAATCATATATTTCTCCATAAATAACTTGAAACAATAACACAAAATTTAAAATAGTTAACTCAAAAGTTAAAATTTAAAATAAAAATTTAGAAATATTTAATAAAAAACTTAAAATATAAAACAAAAATATTTAAAATATAAATAAAAAATTTAAAATAGTTAATAGATAATTTAAAACCTTTATATGTATAGTTATATTTAATATACAACAGATAATCCTATAATTGATACAAGTTCTTATGCGAATAGGGCTAACAATAGATCGAGTTTAGGATGATATCACCAAATTCGCACCTCCTTTCATTACAAAAATTTAATATCAAAGTCGCATAAACTCGTAGCATATTTGATATTATACTATTAAACTCACTAAAATAGATAATTAAGATTTACCAAATTAGTGAAGATACTATCTTTAACTTTTTTTTGGATCTTTTTAATTATATTTATACTTTTAAAAAATACTAAATTTAAACTTATAATTTATTTAATTAAACCAATAAATCTTAAATATTAATTCAAATAAAATATACCACTCATATAAAATATTAAATTTATTAATATAAAATAAAATTAATCATAATAATTTTATAAAAAAGTATATAACTATTTTATAAAATCACACTTAAAATATTAAAAATTTAAAATAAAACTTCATAAAATATTAGGAACCACCATAACATATATTAATCTATTACAAAACTACAATATAATTGGATACGATATGTTGATTTAAAAAAAATTCAAGTTCAAAATAATACACACCAAATTCGTATCTACATTTTACTCAATAGTGACAAGTCTAAATATAAGAATTTTATAAAAATAGCAGATTCGCGATTAAAGGAAACAATCTACATATTTATTATCAACTAAAATGTAGAGTAATTCATCATTCTTTTAAAATTAATATTGAATTTTATTATTTTTACCTTTAAGATCACTTAATGTATATAAAAATTTTTTAATTAGATTGAATCATTTAAAAATTATAATAATTAATAAAATATAAATTAGTTACTATATATATACATGTATGTATGTATGTACATATGTATGTAATTAACACACACACACACACACACACACACATACTCGCGCATTCAGTATTATCCATCACAAACTCAAAGATATACTAATTATTTGATTGTGGTTATTAGCATCTCCTATACATGTATTATAGCTTTTTTTTTTCTTATTATTAGAAAAAAATATTTAAAAACTAAATAGCTATGGATACCCATATTGGATACTTGTGAATATTTATTTGTATCATACTAGTACCGAACTTGTTATAAATTCCTTTTAAAAACATGCTAAGAGACATATTAAACCCGTTCTGTTAAGATTGAGTACTTAGATAATATTGCTATCCTTGTATATCGTTTTTTACAAATTACGAGTCAAAGTAATATATTTATCAAATATTTTATATAATTTATTTTTTCTACTATTGTAAATTGTTGTTGTGAAAATATAAAATATTTTATAATAATATAATATTATTATATTAATTTATATGAACAGAATTATATTTATAGCATTATTAGTAATAATAATATTATTATAATAATAATAATAATAAATTTGAACTCTTACAAATAACGCTGTCAAAAGTTCCAAGACAATTTATTGACTTTGTCGAAACGTCTTGCACTTTCTCACCGGAATTATTGTATTAGTGACTAATAAATAGTATACCTATATTGAGATAATTAAGCAAATTTAATGTAAATAAGCATAAATAAACCCTTTATGTTCGAATCATTGGTATAGAAACATTCATTAGGCAATATGCGCTTTGAATTATAATATATAATTTTTTTTCATTCCAAAATCTCATAATCATGTAATCTACCTGTTGAATCACGAGTTAATTTCAATTTATCCCTCCATTTATTTGTAAGTATCAAAATATTCTTTAAAATTTTATAATTTATTAACATTGAACGTAAAAATCTCATACCATTAAAACTTATTAATTTATGAGTAAAAAATAATCGTATAATATAAATTGATAGAAAATTAAAATTGAAATTTAATACTTATAAAATAATTTATTCACTTATAAATTTATATTTGTATAATAATAATTTTAGTTTTGAGTCAATTAATTAGGGACACAGGGTGAATTGATATCTTAGAGAACTTTAGGGGCTGGTTGAATATTGTTGAAAATGGTTGGAGCTATATTGGAACTAACCCTAACTACTGTAAGATTATAGAATTGTAAATTAAAAATTGGTTTTCTCTAATACTAAGTGAGAATAAAAAATAAATCTTTAATTTTTCACTTTTACAAGAAGATGCCAAAATCAACTAAATTTATCTCCTTAAAGATCCACAATAATTTCACAATATGTGATAGTTTGCCATCTTTAGCTACAAACAAGAGCTGCAATTATCATTGAATTTTTTTTTCCTTTTTATTTTGGGTTTTCAATAGAAATGTCATTTGTAATGTATGAAAATGTGAAATGAGGTACAATTAGATAATAAATATGTGGTTTTAGTATTGAATTTATTTATTCATAAACAACTTCATAGGATCAATTAACGAAATAATGTTGTGAGGACTACTTTCGAAATATTTAGAAATAAAAAAATATTTATAAATACCTTTATTGAGTAAGATAGAATTAACTCATAAAACAATCTTGAATAAAAAAAATATTGGATTTATTTGGCATAATTTTTTAAGTAGGGCTTGTTTAAGTAGAGCTTTCAGCAACAAATTACGAGTTTTTTTAATTATTAAAAAATATGTTTTACTAAATAATTTGTAGTTGTCTTAATAGACAAGTACAAATAATTATAGATATATATTTACAAATTTACACAAACGCAAAGTACTTGCGTCAAACTACAAAAATAGAAAACCAAAAAAATAAAGATAAGAAAATTATTCACGTACTAAAAAAAATAAAATAATTTTTGATTAATTTATATATAAAATATAATTTACTATTTAAATTTACTTTAAAAAAATCCGATTCCTAAATTTTAAAGTTAAAAATTACTCTAATAAAATTTATCCTATCCCATCCTATCGGTTTTGGTTTGATTCTAATCGATTTGTAGGCATCTTGTTTTGCTCATTCCATAACCAAACAAGCTCTCATTAAGTCACTGTCACACAAAGAAAAATTTATATTATATTTCATAACCAATTTTGGTTTCAAAATAGAACTTTGCATTTATTATTAATTGATTTATTTTTTCATACTTGTTAATGTATCAAATTATTACTTATGATATTTAATTTTTTAATTACTCACTCACTTATTTATTTAATTTAATTTTATAAATATAAATTAATTCAATTTTAAATATACCGTAAATTGAGATTAACAAAATTTAAATACAAAATAAATCATGTTTTATATAGCATAAATTATGAATCGTACTATAAAATTTTATTTTGTTAAAGGAACTAATTTTAGTTTCAAAATTGAACCGTTCCAAAAGAAACAAACAGAACTAGAATTACTGTACACTCCTAATGAATAAACCTTTTCAATGAATCTGTAAAGTGCAAGGGCAAAATGGTCAAATACGGTCAACAACTGCAATATCGCACTATACTAACAGTGCGGGGGTATAATGACTATTTGTGGGAAAAGTTGGGTGTTAAGGTGAATATTGTCAAAATATCAAGGGGTAATATAAAATTAACCCTACAATTTTTTTAATTGTACATTTCCGATATTTTTACTTTTTTTTAAAAAAAAAAATTTATTATGTGTTACATTAAAATATTTAAGAATTATAATAGAAAAAATTAAAAATTGTGACAAATAAATTGAGAATAATTCAATACAGCAATGAACAATAATTTAAGATTAAATGATAAAAAATTGGAGTAATATAAAGGATAGATTTTTTTTTTAAGAAACAAAGTAAAATAATTAAGATGGTTGTCCAAAATTAAATAAATATTAGCCAACATTGAAAGGCTAACCAGAATGAAGGATGTGGACTGACTGACTGACGCATGGGATAAAGCAAAGTCATGGAACATTAATGACCGTTGGGGAAGTTGGCAGCATGCAAATTCTTTATTACTCAACCGTTTTCTGTAACCATCAATGCATTGTCATTTTTCTTCTTCTTTTCCACTTCACCAGTTTCTTGCTTGATTTTCTCCATTTCCATGCACTTTTTGCCGATTCTTTGGTTCACGTATTGTTAATTGGCTTATGTGCGCTGTGTTCTTGGTTTCATTTATGCATGCTCATTCATTCATGCATTTTCCCTCCAATTCCTTGAAATGTTGAACGCCATGTTGGTGGGTTCCCGATTTACAAGGCAATCAAGTCATTAAACCGCCAAGTGTGATGACAACAAAAACTTTGTAATTGCCGACACGAAAAGGTTGGTCTTTGACTTTGTTTTTATACTTATTCTTTTGAATTTTGTAGCTGGGTAGATGAACTAATTCAGACGGACAAAACCAAGTGTCTATATTTGAATATTTGGATTTCTCTTTTATCATCTGATCGAAACACAGAGATTCATGTGTTTTTCCCTTCTGTGATTTCTGTATTGTTTCAAGTTTCTTGATTGGTTGGTGTGAAAATCCTAGGGCGGAGATCGTAAGTTAGTTTTGATTTTGGTGAAATATTTTGCCAATAAGATTCGATTCTTTTGATGCATACTGCTGATGCTACTTGGGATGTGGAGATTTGTTGGTTTCAAGCAACGAGTTTGATAAGTGTGGGGTTGCGGGAGCAGATATTGTATAAAATCGGTCCAGTTGAGGAATTTTCATCATCAACTGTAAGTAAGAGGGCGGAATAAAGAAACAATTTTTGTTTTTTCACAAAGTACACTTATTTGATACAATTGAAGGTCTTGAGTTGTCGATCGTTTATATTGTTTGATTAGTTGAATTCTTGGTTCTGATTTTGGTTGTAAGAAGATGGTGGGAAGTATTGAGGTGATGAATCAAAATTCGTACTCTAATGGCACCATTCAGAATGGGAATTGTTTGGAAGAGAAGCTTGATGAGCTACGACGCCTTCTTGGAAAGGCTGATGGAGATCCATTGAGGATTGTTGGTGTTGGGGCTGGGGCTTGGGGCAGTGTTTTTGCTGCTTTGTTGCAAGATAGCTACGGTCAATTCCGGGATAAGGTCCAGATCAGGATATGGAGAAGACCAGGAAGAGCTGTTGATAGAGCAACGGCTGAACATCTCTTTGAAGTGATCAATTCAAGGGAGGATGTATTAAGGAGATTGATCCGGCGCTGTGCCTATTTGAAGTATGTCGAGGCAAGATTAGGTGATCGCACTCTTTATGCAGATGAGATTTTGAAAGATGGCTTTTGCTTGAACATGGTTGACACACCACTCTGTCCTTTGAAGGTTGTCACAAACTTGCAAGAAGCTGTTTGGGATGCCGATATTGTGGTAAATGGTGTCCCTTCGACTGAAACACGTGAGGTGTTTGAAGAGATCAGTCCTTATTGGAAGGAGAGAATCACTGTACCTATAATCATCTCGTTGGCAAAGGGTATCGAGGCTGCATTGGAACCTGTTCCCCATATAATTACTCCTACACAGATGATTAACCGAGCAAGTAAGACTCCTCCTCAGATATTGATAGTCATCTTGATTTATGCTCTTGGTTTTATCTTGCTTAATTTTGAAAAATAAGTGTGAAGAAGATTTTTATTTCTTTAGAATAAATTGCTTGTTTGTTTATATTTTAGGTGCATGGGTGAAAGAACGCAGAGTTGGCATGAATCCATGAAACCTTATACTTCATTGGTTGACTTGACTTTCCTCTATGCTTAATGATTCTGGATGTAATTCATTGTAGAAAATGATTATAGTTCAGTATTAGATTATACGTGCAGCATTATACACTGTGATAAATGGATAGGTTAATGTAATATAGTGGACAACCTAATTTATCTTTAAATTTAACCCAAGAAAATTAATGCAATCTATAGTTTTTCATTGTCTAGTCATCAACATTTACTTGATTCCATTTGATAAGTGTTCTGTTATTGCACTTCTGATATAATGTCAAATTGCTTAAGAAGTCTTTTAATGAATTTCTTCAACAGTATGATAAGCACGTTTTCATACGCATCTGATAATTGGTTTTCAATGAATATTCATATATTTTTCCTGTATTTGTAATTAGTTTTCTGTGTTTATGGTCTGCGATATATGGGAATTGCATGCTTTTAAACCCTTGTTGTTTTATCCTTTAGTTAACAGTCTCTTTCCTCATGTACTCTTCCACTCTAGAAAACCTTCTCTCATTTTCTAAGCAATTGGTATATCTGCCTGGCAGCTGGAGTACCTATAGATAACATACTGTATCTTGGTGGGCCAAACATTGCCTCGGAGATTTACAATAAAGAATATGCTAATGCTCGAATCTGTGGAGCTGATAAGTGGAGGAAGCCACTAGCAAAATTTCTGAGGCAACCACATTTTGTTGTTTGGGACAACAGTGACCTTGTCACTCATGAAGTCATGGGTGGCCTGAAGAATGTCTATGCCATTGGAGCTGGTACGCATCACTCTCTTTTTTGTCAACAAAATTTATAAAGCAAAGCTACTATGTCAACCAATATGCTACCTGTAATGATGATATATTTTGTTTTCTATTCTGTTTTATTGGAAATGTTGTCATATATTAATAAGTGGGTTTTGCTGAACCATTGGTGCTTGAATAAAAGCTGTTTTAGCATCCAAAGTACAGAAACAAGGGTGTGGTTGAATTCCCTCTTTATATTCCATGTTACAATGATTCATACCAATAACACAATGAAATTGCAGCATGGATTCATCAGGAGAGGAGAATGTCACACCTTACAATTCTGTTCCTGATCATTTTCCATACCCTCTCTAATGAAGGCCTGATAATCTAAAACTTGATATAAATGCTGTACGATAACTTAAGGAACTATAAGCAATAATGTTACTTTCTTTCTATTTTGGACCAACATATTAGCCTTTCTGTTTGGTTTTTTCAGGTATGATAGCAGCTCTTACCAATGAGAGTGCTACTAGCAAATCAGTATATTTTGCACATTGTACATCAGAGATGATATTTATAACTCATTTACTAGCGGAAGAACCTGAGAAGCTTGCAGGGCCATTGCTAGCTGACACATATGTAACCTTGTTAAAAGGTCGTAATGCATGGTATGGGCAAATGTTAGCCAAGGGGAGCCTAAGCAGAGATATGGGCGAGAACATCAGTGGCAAGGGAATGATTCAGGTACTGGTTATGATTGATCCTATAAACTGCAATTTTTTAAACAATTTAAGTTGCGATTGATCCTATCATCTACAATTTTTTTTGCAATTTATCCTAAAAAGGGCTGTTAGTCACATCTGCCTGTATATAATCTTATATTAATTTCGGTGAAGTGAATAAGAAACCAAATTATGATTCTCTAGTGAAACAAAGATCTTCCAACCAAGTGATGTCTTTTAAAATAATTATTAAACCGATGACTCAG
Source organism: Swietenia macrophylla (assembly GCA_032401905.1). Taxonomy (NCBI): domain Eukaryota; kingdom Viridiplantae; phylum Streptophyta; class Magnoliopsida; order Sapindales; family Meliaceae; genus Swietenia; species Swietenia macrophylla. The sequence goes on along the minus strand of CP135578.1, from coordinate 8,324,660 downwards.
AACTGGAAATTTTAGGCTTCATTTGCACATGTAATGATGTTCGTCATGCTCATGTGTTATTAGATTGAAACAAAGCATCAGACTTATCTTAGTTGGACATAATCTGCTTTTCCCATTTAATTTTCATCTCACAACATTAGCAGATTATCAACAAGGTGCGCTTTACAACTTTTAACTTGTCTTGCTAAACAGAAGTTCTAATCCTGCATTTTCTTTGATGGTTTTTTGTTCCAGGGTGTGTCTGCAGTTGGAGCCTTCTATGAACTTCTGAGTCAGACAAGCTTAAGTGTCTTACATCCTGATGGAAACAAGCCTGTCGCACCTGTTGAGCTATGTCCCATCTTGAAAACACTATATAAAATACTTATAACGAGGTGATTTCCTAATTACCATGCATCTTACATGTGATTGAACGCAGACACCGCAACATCAACGCAGAAACAAAATGAGAACTTCCTTACTACTTTGTTAAAAGAGTATAGTCTGGTTAATATCATCCATGAAATCTAATCCTTCGCTTGTGATGCATTTGCGATACAGGGAGCAGACGTCGCAAGCTATTCTGCAAGCGTTGAGGGATGAAACCTTAAATGATCCCCGGGAACGCATTGAGATTGCACAGAGCCATGCTTTCTACCGGCCTTCACTTCTTAGCCAGCCTTGATTGATTATTTTGCATTTTGCAATACTGCAAAATGAAGTTCCAACGGAGGAGCTAGTGATTTATTTATATGGAAGCAATTTGTGAAATGAACATGGGAACAAAAAAATGCAACACTGGCGGTTTTGTAATGAATAGTGTCTTTTCCTAATTTATTGAAAAGCTTAATTGATTTCGTCTGAGCTTTTCGTCAAATTAAAAGAATAAATGGGATTGATCAAGCATCAACGCATAAATATTCCCCAGCTATGTTGTGGTGCCATAATTTGGTTTTCAACATAAACATTGTGTGTTTTGAGCTTGGACGGTTAACAATCTGACATCAAGTAATGCTCATCTTTAAACAAAAATTTGCAAGAATTTTGAGAATATATTTGGGATTTAGGCTTATGATCATAAAATTATTTTTGTAAATAGAAGTGGGTGTTTATATTTCATACCTCAAATTCTCTTATTGTTTATTCAAAATTAAATAAGAAATAAACATGTACCAAATTCTCTTAATATCTATCCCTAAAAACGACATACAGTTGAATTTGACATTACCAAATTCAATTCATAGGATCGTATGAATTCGAATTCTTTATATAATAATATTTTGCTTTTGAGATATTGTTATTATTTATCTTCAAATTTTTTAATACATTCTCGTGTGTCAAATAGTAAATTAAAGTGCAAATCTTTTAACTTAAAAATTAATGATAAAAATTTTAGGCTAAGAATATATATAATTACGGATTTGACAACATTAAACGTTATTTTTTAGGGTACAACTAATATATGTATACCATTTATCATAAATTTTTTGACGAATAATTTAAAACAATAACGTAAAATTTTAAATAATTAATATAAAATTTAAAATAATTTACAAAAATAACTTGAAACATGAAATGTTTAATAAAAAATTTAAAATGATTAATGAATAATTTAAAAAATTAGGTGTAATGTTACATTTGTTGAATGCTAAACAATTCTTAATTTTTAACATTAAAGATAAATAATTTAATATTTATGTCACTATTTTAAATAAAAAAAAATTTTAAGTATCCATTCAATATAATTTTTATTTTCTAAAGGATTGCAACATAAAAACTTTTGGAGGTGCTTGGTACCTTTCGATTCGATAAGAAAATTACCAATGATCCTCTATAATATGGCCTATTATTAAAATTTTATTTTTTAAAACGAAAAATAAATATTATTTTAATTCTCATGCTATTGCCAATAGAATCGAAAAGAATTATAATTCTCTCTTAATTTTTTTTATCATTGTCTTTTAAGTATTTAATAACATATGACATGTCTAATAATGAAAAACTCTAATTATAAATTAATAAAATATACTATTTAATATTATATTTTAATGTATTCATGTGAAATTAATGAATAATAATAAAAATAAAAGATAAAATATAAACTTCGTTAGAAGTCATTGAACATTTCATTTGAATTACTTGTCAAAATTAAATATATTAAATAATTTTTTATATAACATATTATATGAATATAAATCAATCTCTTGCACAATGTTCAACTCTTATGTAAAGAAATTTTGAACCATAATTTTAATTATATATATATAACTTAATATACTATTTTTGTAGGGCTTAATTTTAATTACTTCAATTAATTAAATATTTATTTATTATAATTGTAATTATTATTAACAATTTTCAATTGAATGTGTATCGAAGTTGAAAAGTCCAAATAAAATCGAGGATGTACAAAAATGCAAAACGCTGGCAATATCACTGGCCAGCTAATAAGTTTAGACAAGAAGTCTGGAAACCCATTGGCCAGGCCCAAGAGAAGAGCATAGAGAAAAGGGCGCAAACATGGCAGGGAGCAAAATCAGTTTGAGGGCATTGGACTCCGATGGTCTGGGGCTGAAAACAATGGCAGAATCTGGTCAACCATCCAACTTTGAAGAAACCTTGAAACCCTTCTACCAAAGAGCCTCTGAAGCCGAGGTTTGTATTCTTGATGTTCTCTTTCCCACTTTTATCTGTCTTTTAAATAAGGAAAAAAAATTATATTGTTTGTTTTTTTTAATTTAAATACCTATCTTAAATTGGTTTTGTTGGAAATGTATAACTATGAATGATATCTACCACATAATGATGGATATTTAACCAAAAAAAAAAAAAATTTGACAGGGTTTAAGAGTTTCAAGTTGTTACTGAATCCAGTTAAGTGGTTAGGTTTTTTTTTCCTTTTTTTTTTATTGGTTCCACGTGAAATAATAAATTTGAGGAGTGCTTTTAGAGCATTTGTAGACCACATGGCATCCGTTGAAATCCCAAATGCTCCTTGGTAGAATTTTGAAAGTGGATAATTTGTTTTTAAATGTGTCAAGATTTTTTGTTAAACAGTTAATTTTATTGTGGAGTTACTGCTTATATCTTGGTATCAATAATCTATACTCTCGTTTTAGGTTCTTTTGTGTGTTTGAAAATAAATAGTTGCAAAAAAGTTTAAGAGGATGGCGTTATGTTGAGCTTGTTGCAGAATCTCTACTTTAATATGCAATATTAGCTTCTTTAGGCAATTGGGTTGATGTTAAAGTCTTCACGATGGGACACAAGTGATTATTTTCAGTTTTTGATGAAATGCTTCTGTGCATAGTTTGTCTTTGTTATAAGAAATTACGTTTATTAAAATTGTGAAACTTATGGTTTGGAAGTGAAGATGTTACAACTGTTTTGCACTTGCAATGAAAATCATGCAAAGAGCTTGATTCTTATTACTCATTTTTATGATATTTAGGTTTGCAAAATTTTTTGAGTTATTTTGTTTTTATTATGGTAATCTTTCGCAATTAAGCTTGGCTTTTTTGTTAGATGAAAGTAATTGCAGACTTCAGCCACTTGTAAATGTTTGTAGGGCCTAAATTGAATTTGCACTCACTGATTGGGCAGAATAATTGTCGGAAAGGAGGTTTAAGAGCATATTAATTAAAAATGTGTTCCATTGCAGAAATTTAGATACTTTATTTTTGTGTCCATGTTCATTAGGCACTATTGACAACTTATTATTACAACTCGATTATCTTCTTGGATGAGTTTTCTCATCATGGTTATGGTTTTCATAATGTACAGACAATGGTATTTTTATTAATGGACATTTGCTGCATTTGGTTGAGAAGAAGTTCTCACAATATCCTCTTCTATCTACATGTTTGATTGAAAATGATTTGATATGCTGCAATTATGTCTGTAGAAGTTTTCAGAATAGTACTCTTTGGTGGGCGTACTGATATTATTTTAATCTTCAGTTACTAAGAGGACGTTCTCATTTATCTTTAATTAGCTCTAGAAGAAGGTATAATACACTCAAAAATTTATTTGTTTCAATAAAAATTCTCTCTAAAAAGATATAATTAGCAGCCAGACAGTGACCAAACAAAAATTAAGTCCTAGACCCTCCTTGAACAGCACAATATTTATTTGTTCCAAAGCTTCATCTAATTTTCTATCAGTTCCAGCTTCTGCATAGAAAATATTTGAATTTGCTTTTGTCACTACTGTATCTAATGCACCAAAATTGGTCAACATTGGTGGAGTTGCATAGAATTAGTTTTGTTGCAACTCTACTATCTGTTGGCACATGAGGTGCTGATGGATAAAAGTATCTCGGAAATAACTTTTCCAACGACTAGGGAATAACTTTGTATTGAGCTTTGGTGGGATAAAAGTAAATCTCTTATGACCTTGTCTACAGTTTGCATTCTTGATATCTTACCAGTGTCTGCATTGGACTTTTGACCACCTTCTTTTCCGTTGCAGTATTCTGTTGATCTCGGTGAATCTGAATTTCTTTCTTCACTTCCCTGCCCACTCTTTACCATAAATAATCAAGATGAAAGATTAAACAAGAATAGAAGTGGAGTTATGATATGTATGATAACTTTTTGATGTAGACTGAAACCTCGTTTCACTTATCTAATTTCCCTCTAGGAGCGTCTTTATATTTTGTAAAGAGAATCATTGCATACTAATTAAGATCTAGTTAATGCCCTGATTAATAATGTGTTTTTAATTATAGGATTTGTTGAATTTATTTTTTTTTAAAGTGCATGCTAAAAGGAACTACATCAGAGTAGTGATGACAATTATGATTGTTCTGTTAAAATTTCAGCTCATTTTCTATTATTGTGACGTCTTACTGACTAGTGTGTAATTTAAAGGACCGCTTATCCAGGCTCGAAGTTGTCCTTGCAAGTAAGAAAGGTATGTCGTAGGGTATGATTTGTCATAGGGTATTGAGTAAGAGTGTCACCATGGCTAAATCAAGGTTCTGAATTTATTTCCTAAATCTGGAATCTCTTATAGGTGTTGGAGATGAGGAACTTTTGAAAACTATAAGTGACCTCCAGTCAAAGTTAGATGATGCAAATGCAGAGGTAGCTTCAGAAAGGAAGAAGGTAACTGCATGTTCTTATTTTTTTCTTCTTTGTTTTGAGATGAAGAGATTTACAACTTTTTGACTTTGACTTACAGGCTGAGAACCTTGCTGCAGAAAATGAAAAACTCAAATATCGCGTGAAGCATCTCACCCTGGCAGTGAAGGATGCTGATCTCAAGTTGGAGAGAATGTGAGGTACAATATTTCTTGACAGTTATTTTCACACAGTTAATATTCTGATTGCTGACTTCTTTTATGTAATTATCGGGTTTATGATATTAACATAGACTATTAAAGCAGTTTTGTATTTGCTTATCTGGAAAAATTATGTTTGTTTCTTCTAGGGTCACTGATGTGTTGCAAAAGGAACTAAATAGAAAGAATTAGATAGAGGCTGATCTCAAGTTGTCAGCTTAACTGAAACTATTAAAGAATCATTTCAAAACAAGTATTTTTTTTTCGGTTGCTGGGGATCGGATTAAGTTCTGTATAATTTGTTTCTTATCATCAGTTTCACCGCAATTACTTAGAGAACAATACTAAAACAGCTATAGAGACAAACTAGGTCAATGAGACTATGCATAAAATTAATTTGCCTGTTAACAACTATTCATATTCAAATAAAAATAGAAGTTCTTATTGTCTAAATTTTATTTTAAGATTCTGATAGGTAACTGAATTTAGCTCCCTGACACTGATGTTAGAATGTTCATTATCAGCAAAAAATGAAATACATCTCTGGATTATTCATTTATATGCCCCATCTTTTGTCACTGGTCCTCTTTCGGCTGTTGCAACTGTGTTAAATTACTGTCACTATACAGAAACGTGTTTTCCACTAGGGGTTTGCTTGAGACATTTTCTTTTTTTCCCACATGTTAATATTTGACCGCGATGCATGTAATTTCTTGGGTTTCTTCAGATCAGCATTCAGAAGCAACTGCACCAAATATCCAGAAGTTGGATGGGTAGCTACAACAACTATTAGCACTTCTTGATGAATATACTCGTGTTTATACTAGTTTTCTGAAAGGAATCGGCCTGCAAAAACATTGTCCTTGTAGTTGAATATGGTTGACATTTAACTTGGATATAGGCAATGCCTGAAACCAAACTCCATATGCCTTTTTGGCAAATCGTTATGAATCATTTGGTTTGTCACAGAATTTGGTTTGATTAAATGCCTGGTATTTTGTGAGAGAATTTGGTTTGTCACAGAATTTGAAAGAGAGTTGTGAGGATTGCTGGATTTCTAATGTCTTAGTAACATGTATTTACCAATGGCTTGTTATGGGATGATTCAATTTGATTAAGATTTTGTTTGGTACTGAGGTATGGTAACTTTTAAGCTATAATATAAGTTTTGATGTTAAATATTAAAAAAAAAATATGAGTCCTGATGAAAGATAGTATTATTAAACTTTTTTTAGACTTATTTTTAAATAATAGTAGAATAACTGTTATCAAACGAAACTTAAGTTTCAAGGGGTAATTACATTTCATTTTTGTGAAAAATTTATAGTGTTCATGGAGGCCAATTGTGTCAGCAAACAACTGAAGCGTTATTATTCTGTTGCTTGCTGTTAAGAATGGACACAGATCAAAAACACACAAAAGACTTTAACCAAAATCAAAACTCTCCATGAAATATCGATTGGATCGATTTTATAATTTAAATTTATAATCACATAATAAACAAATAATCCATCTAACCAATTAAAATATCCCACTTGTAGTTTCTAAAATTTAATATGTATATATATATTTTCAATTTTTAGAATTGAAAATTGAAAATTTAATAATACTTCTTTGCCAAATAAAATCGAATTAAAACTGCTGCAAATCAATCTATGCGTGCAATTTTTCATTTCTCAAACTTTTTTGTTCGATTTTTTTTTTCTTGAACCTTTTTGTCCAGTCCTAGATGTTGCCCTAATGAACTTTTATGTTGTTAATTTATTTTATATTCTGCATAGATGAATGCACAACAATAATAACAACTATCTGACACATGAAATATCAATATTTTAATTGTTTAAATGCATTTGGGTTTTGACCAATAACCATACGTGGCTGGTTGTTTGTATGAGAGATTAATACCAACTGGTGCGAAAGTTACAATAACTTGATCATTGCTGGTATGGTAATACATACATACTATGTAGCACTAACGATCTACTACTGAAAATTTTCGGATTTACCGCCTAACCCTCGTTATCACTTGCTCATCGCAGCAATAGGACCTTTACACTTGCAGTAATGACTCACAAATTGTAACTAACCACAACCACAGTTACAATTACAAACCCGCTGAAAAGGGTGATTTTCCACTTTTGAGCAGCTCTTCTAAACCATAGTACCATGAGAAGCTGCTGTACAGAAACACTTGGTGCACAAACGAAGTCCTATGACATTTGAATTGCTCCATTGTTCCCTATACATTTTCATTAAAAATTATCAGCCTGAAAAGGACCATCACAAAGTATGCATGCATGTATGTCTTCTATATTGATGATGGTAGTCGTTTCATCACAAATATATTTATATTTACATGGTATCGTAAATGGAATAATTTTCTTTTTTCTTTGTCTTTATATATTATATCCTAATTAAAGGAGCCTCCACTTCCTCACTTTGTTATTTTGAACTTTTTTGTGTATGCGGGGCGCGCACATGTGCACGTGCTCTGTGTTTAAGACACATGTTACCTTAGAATCCTGATATGGTGTCCCAGGACGAAGCCGTTCAAATTCCACAAGGCCATGAACATACCCAACAGAAATATTTACAAACCATAGACAAAAGGGAAGAGGACAAGATAACGAAATGGATAACCAATTTGTAAGCCCACTTTGTGTTTTTATCAACAACCTAAGTGGTTGGCTATTCGTTCAATTAGATCACTTTTCCGAAGCTTAGAATACTTTCTTAGTTTTTGTGCCTTCGCAATGGTCCTCAGATCACCTACTTTCATATTTTTCAATTTACTAGTAGCAAAACACGAAGATGCCACAGCCTCGGTGGAGGAATCAATTGGATAGGATTCTGTAATCGAGAGATCATCCATAACTGCACTATCATTTAGGTGACTGTGTAATATTGATGAGTCCGTTTCAAGAGTTGAACCTTTAATCTCCACAAGGATTGGCAAACTCGAATTCTTTTTTCTTTTCTTTTGAGGCTGTGAAATTAAAATCTGGCTGTCATCCGAAGCAACACTGACCTCTTCAGTTTCATACTTATGGTCAGTAATTTTCTTTATTGCCTCTCTGTCCAAGCACTGATTTGAACTGGAATCAGAGCCAAGCCCAGATTTCCATTGTCTCTTAGCTTTTGAAATTAAAGACGAACTAGAAGCCAATTCATTGGAAAGAAAACCCAGTTCTTGAACACTTGGTAGATTTGACTCAATTTTCCTCTTTGCCTTTTGTTTTTGTGGCTTCACCGATGAGTCCAAATCGAGCTTCTCATCATTAGCAGTAGTTTCAGCCATTTGAACTTCTTCTGATTGAACTTTTACCTCATCAGGCTGTGAGTTGGTTATATCTTTCTCATCTTGCAGCTCCAGAAAAAGATTTGAGTCAGAATGTCCATTATCCATCAGACCAGCTTTTTCAAACTCGACAGTTTGATGACAAGGTTTCCTCTTTTCTTCTGCTTCTGAATAAGAAGAATCTATCTTCTCGGTCAGAATGAAATTTGATTCTTTAATGCACCCTTCGTGCACATTCTTCTGTGCAAAATCACACAGTTTTTGATCCATGTCATGGTATCTGCCTTTTGCCTTTCTGAAAGCACCTAAACAAGAATCAGAGTGATTTCTCCTCTGATTGAGACCAGTTGTATCTCCCAAAGAAGAACTATCACACTTTCCAACTTTAAACTGTCTGGCAGTAACTCTTGCAGAATCAGAATTACTTCTCCTTTCACAGAGGTCAGTTTCATGTTGCAAAGTATCAGCATTAACATCAGAATTTCCACCTTTTTCCTTGGAAATAGCCAGGCTGGAATCAGAATAATTTCTTCTCCCACTAAGGCTGGACGTATGTTTTGAAGCATCAAAATTATCAGAAGTTCCACCTTTTGCCTGCCTAGAAGTAGCTAACCTGGAATCTTTATTATTTCTCTTCCCACGGAGGCCAGTTGAATGGCTCAAAGCATTGTTACTGGTATTTCGCAAGAAAATTCTTGAAGGCTGCTCAGAGAAAAACACAATATGAAACCATTAAACAGGTAAAGTAAGATACTCAGAATGTGCGACTACCAGTTACTATGCCGTGTGTCTGCAATTGGATCTTATAGCTAGCACTGATGCAAATTTAATATTGAGAATAGCTTCTTGTACCTTATCTGCTTTTTGAGGGTTTCCTTTGCCTTCAGGATTTGAAGATGATTCCAACATTTTAATTCCAGCAGTGGAAGTAGTATGGGATGTGCTGACTTCCTCATTTCTATGAACTTTTGAATCTGACTGCCACATTGTTGTCTTCCCCTTGTCAAGGCCAGTTTCATGTCTACAATCTGAGTCTTTGACAACAGCATTTATTGGCTGTTTATTGTAGGAGGAAAAAAATCAATTAGAAAAAGTCACTTTATAATCTAAAGATCACCACAGTGGCAAAAGTCAGATCCCTCAACTGCAAGCTGTATATATCATTAAATGTGCAAACCCGAATTTCCTTTTCTAGTAAACAATCCTAATAATCACTACTTATAACTTTTATTATAAACGAGATCAGAGGAGAGGGAGCTGCTAGTCAGTACCTACCCTTTCACTAAGATTTTCACTCATTTCCATTGGTTTCAATGAAGGATCTAAGACAATAGCACCTACTTGAGGTGCAGATTTGTTTTCTTCTGCTTGTTCACTTAAAAATTTTGGATCTGACATGCACAAAATTTTCTTCCTCTTGGATTGGCCAGCCACATGTTTCAAAGCATGTCTACAGAAATACTTGAGCTTAATACCAGCAGGCTGTCCATAACAATTAACATAGAACTGTAAATGACTTCACAGATACTCATAATGAAAACAAAAGAGGTGGATAAGCTAGTGAAAGATGTTTGTGAATATATATACAAGAGAATGTTACACTGCAAATGACCATTTCTAATAAGATTAACTATGCAAATTAAGAAACCAGGAGGTAATCATCTCTTTCACTTAATATAATACTCCAGTATGCCAGTTTGATCTGAAATTTTGTTTCTTATTTATGTTTTAACAGAAAGATTTTATTGTTAGAGTTTCAGTTACACAGCATAGATGTTTTAGAAAATACACCACGAAAGATGCTAAGTGCTTAGTACTACAGTTGGAAATATGAAAATTCTGAACTTTGATTTCTCAACAAAACACCAAATTTTTTTTATCTTGTTCACCATTGTTAGCCTTTAAAGTTCACAACTAGTCAAATAATTTTAAGTTGACATAAATTATTGCAACAGAGAAAACAAAGTACCTGAACCTTAACCATGTCTTGATTATGTCTCTTCTTATCTTGAGTCTTCAAAGATAAATTCTGGAACTTTTTTTCGACCTTGAGAGAAAAACCTGGTTCTTTTACTTCCTCTACAACAGCACTTTTTATGTCAAAGCCGCTCAATTCTTTCTTATTGTCACCATGAACAGCTTCCAGTTTCAAAGACTGGGGGCTGGAATCTTTAACACTACCATTTACAAGCTGTTCATAATAAAAATAAAGAGTTAAGAGGCATAAATCAGAAAGACTGCAAAACAATGAGACATTGCTAAGTAATGACAAATAGTATGACAAAACACTTGGATGCTTGGACAGATTTCAGCACAAGCATATATATGCATTAATCACGATCATTCATCCACATGCTGATGCCCAACCTTGAAGTTTTCAATCATGAACCATCAGAACAATCATATGCTTGGAAAAGCATCCAGTTTGAAATAACTTCCCATACCTTAACTGCTTCTGAATGGTTAGCATTTTTCTCTTGAACCGTCAACAATGTCTTTAAGATTGCACCATTGTCTGTCATAGTAATACAGGGTTCTTGAATGTCCTCCTTTACACTGGCATAATGATCAGAATTACTAAATGTTGTGCTCTCTCCCAAAAGTTCAGCTTCCTGTCCTGAAGGATCAGAGCTGTCTAAGACATCTGCATTCACAACCTGTTCATTTTTGAAGGAAATACATAGCGCATTCCACGTTAGCTCAGGGAAGAAAATGTATGATATGCAGATTTGTAACAAAAACATATGAGAATGACATCCAAAGGAAATAGAAGGGGGAAAAATCAATGTGCTAACGAGAAGATAATGAGATCATGCATAGCAAAATCAGAGTTAATCATCAGATGGAGACTCCCTACCACTTAAGTAATTATCAAAAAAAACCTTACCTTTGAATCTCTCTATCAGAGGTTCTTAAATTTCGATCTTTTTTTTTTTTTTTCTTGCCAGAGGTGCTAAAGAATGACAAATAGAGGAGAAAAATGCTAACATGAAACACCTTTGTGACTACGAAGCAATGGCGAACCAATATAGCAAATCAGCTAAAGAAGTGGAATTAGATAACTGGAACCCATAAAATATGTTATGGTTGGAAATTGGTATTCCGAAGTTGAAATCACAAAGTGTGGGAATACGTACAAGGCTAAAAATCTTAAATGAACCTCCACAGGTTTCCTATATCATCCTCATTTAAGCTGAGACAATATTTGCATTTTAAACAATGGAGGAATGACTAATAATATATTTGCATTTTAAACAATGGGGGAATGACTAATAATAGATTTTTCAAGTAATGAACCTGCTTATCTTTCTCTTGGAAGTAATCATTGAGCAGAGCCTTTAATATTTCATGTACTTTCTCAGCAGGTTTTCTATGCGTAAACAAACTGACATCAACATCGTCCTTATCTTTATTCTTCAAATTCCTTACCGCAATATAAAGACAATCAAACTTTTTTCTCAAAGCATTACAGCATATTTCAAACCATTCATCGTATTCCTCCCACGCTAATTCACTTTGAAGAAACACCAAATAGTTTTCAAGCTCATCAATTTCGGTATCTGCTTTTGTGATCATGATCCTTAGGACTTGTATGCAAAATTTCTCATTCAAAGCATCTTCTTCTATCACATCTACAACATCAAGAAAGGGGGGAAAAAAAAAGGAGAACATTCTATCAACACGTGAGTATAATAGTCATATTATGAACCTAAAAACACAATTACAATGGAATCAATAAGGTAAGGAAAATTATTACCTAATCCATAACCAAAATGAAAGTCACACATCCACCCAGATTGCATATAGCAAGAAGTACCTTGTGGAACTGAAAATATATCATTCAGTTCAAATTCCATGAAGTTTATATGCTTCCACCCTGAAACCCTGAAATTCAGACAGCTGCAACATTAAGATTCCCCCACAAAATACAAAGCAAATAGGAATAGTTAAGTAAGCTGAAAGTGGAAAAATGGGGATTTCAGAGAGACGCCAATCAAAGAATTTACAAAATTGTAGACAGCTGCTTTTATAAATAAAATGGCAAATTGCAATTCATTTAAAAAATAAAAGACAGGCAATTGATAAGCTAAAAAAAATTTAGCAGTAACAAAAACAAGTCGGGCTGTAAGTAAATGCTTTACACAAATCGACATCTAAAAAATGTGCTCAGAAAGATCAGGCAGAGAAAATTAGGCCATAATCAAATTTAAGCAGGAAAAACTGAAAGTATTAATTAGAAGATATATTAATAACGCAGGCCCTCAAAAGCAAAAGGAAATTTTATATTCAATAAATTTAAAACCCGCCGCAATTTAATAGGGAAAGCTAACAAATGGGTATCCAATAAATAATTTAACAAACAATCAAGGCACTTCTCCTTAATTTTTCTGCTCCACCATCCACGCTAATAATCGTTGCTTTCCAGCTGAACTTGATTAAACCTCAATTAATACTTCATTAATATATATATATATTAAAACAACATTAACTATAATAAACGAAATGAAAAATTTTTTTTTACCTGACGACACGCAAAATCGAGGACAAAATGTAGAATAATTGCTGCAACTGACAAACGGATGAATGCACATCAAACAGAGAGAAAATAAGAGGAAAGTGGGTATCTCGGAAGCCAAACAGTACGAAGTAGAGAATTCCTGAAGTTGCTGATCCCTTTGATTGAGCTACAACGACACTATGATAGACATTTCTAGGGCTTCGAGATCCCGATATTAGAAACAGGAAGTATACTTCGATTCGGAGAGAAAGAGTGCGTGTGACAGTGCCATTGAGCAGTTGTCTTCTTTTTGAGAAAAGCCTGTTGACTGAAAGCGACGAAGACTCCTTAAAGACAGAGAAAGTACGTGGACTCTGATGCAATTAAATGATTTAAGGAGGGTAATTTGGAAAATAAAGAAACGGGGTGGACAAGGGGTATTTGTGTCCTCACACATTGAAGCCGCGTTGATCTTGTGGGGCCATCGTTGTTGACTCTTTTGCATGCAAGAAAAGAATTGGTGAGCAGTAACCGTCGATTCGTTGACTTGCCAAATTGCAGAATCAGATGGTAATGAAACGCTCGTATAATTTTTTGTGGGGTCTACCGGGAGCGACAAAGAAATCTAGTGTTGTCGATCTATCGTACAGCCGCCGTTTCCACTTCAATCAACCGGTGGCACAGGATGATGATGCAAGCGAGAAAATGTTAATTGAGTAGTGGCAAGATGGTAAATAAGAACTATTTATAGGTGCATTTACAATGTACGGATGCTTTTCTTGTAATATCTTCGGCCGTAGATGGACAAGCATTTACTAATAATCAATGACACGTATGTAATATCTGGTGCAGCACATTCATTATAAAGCGCCTGATTGACCACCCATGTAAGGTTATATTCCCACCGGTCATGCTGTGCTGTACCATCTCAAATTTATTCTTTTATTGAGTATTTTTACATATTAAATTAATAAAATTATTTAAAAATTAATAAAAATATTTATTAATAATAAATTTATTAATTTCAATTTAGTTAATAAAAATAATAAAATTATTAAAATAACTTTAACTTTTCTAAAATTAAATGGGTAAATAATAATAATAAAATAATAATAATAATAATTTCCCCTCTCCCTCGCCCTCCCCCTCCCCTCGGAATAAATGCTTAGATGGATCATTCCAAATTATTTATCACTGCAAAGGCAAAGCTAATAGTGATACCAATGCCAGTACATGAGGTAATTTGTACCCCTAAGCCAAACAAAGCCTCCCAAAGTCTTAACCATTTTCTATGCAAAACGAAAACAAAACATGGCCTGGCATCAAACCGTTGGGAAACAGTCTTGTTGAACTTTTTTCATCCACAATCACTAACTTTTGACAGTAGTATTAGGCTCCTTGTGTCATTTCAGACTGAATTCAATAAACTAATATACTGCCTTGAGCTATTTGGCATAGGGATTGTGCTCAGAAGAAGGCCTAGGGATTTAATTAATTAATTAATTAATTAATTTTTTAAAAAAAGCATAATTAATTTAATTATTTTATTATTTTTATTTAATTAATGATCAAAATTAATAAGTTTATTATTAAAAGATACCTTTTATTAATTTTTAAAAAATTATGTATATATATATATGTATAATTTTACTAAATTTTAAAAAAAGTATTAAAATTAATTTTTTTAATTTTAATTCTTATTTTTTAACTAAATTAAAAATATAATAAAAAATTAAGACAATAGATATTTGACGCCACACCGACCAACATAAAATTTTAAAGCTTTTAATGGGTGTTTGCAGCATAGGGTTGTCTTGCAAATCAACATATAAGAAGAAAGCCATGACTTTATAAATAAGAATTATATATTTATATAAATAGATCTGTGATGTGGAGAAGTTGCCTTGTATAATTGGGTGGCAAAACACCTCATCCCCAAACTCTAGACATGACCATTGGGTCACGTTGTTAAGCACGAGCATGATTCGTGTTCGTATTGTCTAATAAAACCCCAATTGGGGTCTATTATGTACCCTCAAACCCAATAAACCCCAACAAGTCGGCGTTCAATACATGGGCATTTCCACACCTAATCTCACTTCCTTTAACGTCCCCTTCATCATCGTCATTACCACCATCTACACCTCTATTTCTCTTTCGATTCAATAGCAACGAAGCAAGCATAATTCGGTGACTCTAAATTCACTATTATGTATCGTCAAATTTTGTTGGGTAAAGCTTAGGTGCCATAAGCTTGTGAGGTTTATCTAGAAGAGAGCAAGCAAATGCTCTCTCAGTGATATGGATGGTGAGTACTGCTATGATATTGTATGCATTATGGTTAACTATGGTTTGTGAGAGGCAGATGGGTTTTTTTTTTATTTGTTGATGATTCTTCTAATTATCCAAATTCCTGGTATGTTTCATTTAGTTATTGTTAGTGTGTTTGATTTCTATAAAATGTAAAAAATGAATGAAAGAAAATTGGGATTTCTTTGATGATACTGTAGTCTCTGTCTTTTGAAAAAAAAGTCGATGTAATTTGTCTAATGCCTTCAAATATCAAATATTTAAATATTAAAACAAGCCAAACCAGATTCTAGTCAAAACCAGTTTTTTTTTTTTTTCATAATCTTGAATTATGATCAGAAAAGAAAATCCCTTTGTCTTCAAGTTGATAATCTTTCTGTAATTCCTTCGTTCAACTGTCGTAGATTGTAAATAAAATTTTCAATAACATACATATTAATGATATGATTTTCAATGCATCAGAAGCAATTAAATTTGTGTCTTCCGGAAAACTTTTGTCATTTGCCCTAGCATGTCACGTTCCCAGAATTAGGGTTCGTGAATTAGGGTTTAATGGAATCATTTCGGCAGAGTTTCCTCTATACATAAGTACTACTAATTAAACCTGCAAGTACAAAACTCTACAACACTTCTAATAGTCCACATGGAATCCCAACCACTACTACGCAATATCCATTACAACAAAACTCAATACATTCATTCATTGATAAC
>CP135578.1:8221650-8298587 GCA_032401905.1 Swietenia macrophylla | reverse complement strand
ATAGCTACACACTTAAATGCATTTGGATCTTGTAATCAAACTCACTGAATTTACAAAGCATCAATTATCTGCTACCTTGTGTAAAATGTTTCTTAAGAACCATATTATGAAACCATAATATTTCAAATCATGTTGGCAGGTTGTTATGGAAAAGTACTGAAGTTTGACTTGTTGAAACATGCTAACAAACCATCATTTACCCTAGGTAAGGGTAACAAGCGCAAATTATCAGTTGCAATTGCAATGATTGGAGATCCTCCAATAGTCATTCTTGATGCTCCATCCACAGGTATATATATATTTTTCATTCCTTTTGACATATAAAATCCCTTTAGACGGGTTGTACAAGTTGCTAAATTTCAAATCCCTTGAGATTACTTAGACAAGCTCCCTCAACTAAGGCATAGAATTTTCTAAGTGTGTTTAATTGGACCAAGTATAATATTTTTTTTTTGCTTGTCATTTCGAGATAGGGGAATATGCTAACTTTGGAAAATAATGCTTGGACCACCATATACATGTCTTATATTATTAACAAAATACAGGTCCATTAATTTTGTCATCGTCTTTACAACTTCAGTCTTTAGGGCTTAGGTTACTGAGTGGGAAAGGAGACAGATGCAAAAATAAATCAAAATCATATCTCTAATTAGTATAACAATGGTAGAGAGTCTTGAAATAGTAAGCTCCAAGGGAAGAGTACTTTTTTGCTAGCAACCTCTCTTGGATTCGACTGTTCAACACCTTTATCAAGATTATTTTTCATTCCATGAACCCAAGAACAACCCAACATATTTTCTAAATGATATGCTTATACCTGTAGTAAGAAACATAACAAACGAAATGTTTTATGATAATTAGCTCTGTACTGCTGTACCAACTGTGGACATCCAATCAGACCAGATAAGGATAGTTGGCAAGTATGTATTTCTTTCTCTGGCTTCCTCTAATGCAATTTCACTGAGTTCTGGTTTGGTTACATGAGGAAACAAGAAAAGTGGACTGGTGGTAATTGATTGGATTCTTTTAATTATGGATCTGAGTCCGTGTTTGAGCTTGGTTTAAGGGAAGAGAAAAGAGAAATACAGATACAAAGTAAAGAAATGCAGGGCTCTCTACTTGTGGTAACCTCTTTATATGTGTTCAGGAACCATTCATAGCAAAATCTTAGGAAAAGACGATAATACTTAAAATTTAATATATTCCCTTGCATGTAAGGCAGTATTTTAGTTAGGAAATTTATCACTTCCAAAACATTCTATGGTGTTGAAAATGTTGATTTGAGTAGAATGCTTTTTTATGATTTTGACAAAAAATGTCATGAATCTTATTTTTATGTTTTTTCACAAAATTGTTTTTCCACCCAGCCTTTAAGAAAATATAGGTGCTTCATAGGTTCATTCTTTCCTTCATCAGTGTTATTTGTCTTCCATCTGCTCAATGTGTAGGGTAACTGCTTACTGTTGATTATTTTGGGTATAGATCCTACTGTTAAACGATTCGTGTGGAAAGTGATATCTCATTTATCAATTAGACGAGGAAAGACTGTAGTGATTCTTACTACCCATGGCATGAATGAAGCTCAAGAATTATGCACCTGGATTGGCATAATGGTATGGATTCACTCGGATTGGCATAATGGTATGGATTTACTTTTGTTAAATGGATAAGATTAATTTAAATTTGAATCCTTAGAAGATTAGCTAGCTTATTTATCATTATTTTTTATAAATATTATTTTTGAATAATTTTATTTTAGATTTAGTTGAGTAATACTTAGTTAAATTTTTTTTTCTAAGTTAATATCTGTTTTAGTTTCTATTTTTTAGGGAGAAACTTGTGTAAGCACCTCTATTTAAATAAGAGGAATAATGAATAAAAAGTGAGATCTATTTTTCCTACCATTTTTTCATGGTATCAGAGAAAGGTTTAAAATAGCTTCTTTTATCCAAAATGGCCAATCCAACACAGACATCCTATACTGGCTCCTCTGAAAGTTCCCATACTGAACCAATCTCATCCTTTTCACAGCCAAACTAGATTACAACCCATTCATACAACTTTGAAAGTCATGTTTTGCAGATTACCCAGCATAGACTTGATGGAACGAATTATTTGGATTGGTCTCAATCCGTGACCATGGTAATACGCGGCAAAGGAAAATTAGGTTTTTAAACAGAGGCAACACTGGCACCATTGGAGACTGATAGAGCTTACATTACATGGGAAACAAATAACTTAATGATCATGACATGGTTGGTGAACTCTATGGAAAAAAGAATAAGCTGAAATTATTTATCCTATAAAACTGTTAAGGATATATGGGACGCAGTCAAGGATATGTACTTAGATGTAAGTAATTCAGCTCAATTGTTTGAACTTAAATCTGCCTTGAAAGAGAGCAAGCAAGCAGAATTGTCAGTCACAGATTATTATAATAATCTAACTGGATTATGGCAAGAGTTAGATCTCTTTAAAGATATGACAAAATATTGTACTGAATGTAATAAAAAAAATCAGAATGAACTTGAGGTAGAGAGGGTTTTTGATTTTTTTCATGGTCTCAATAAAGACTTAGGTGAAGTCAGAGGGAGAATCCTGGGATCAAAACCACTGTTGAGTTTTCGAGAAGCCTTTGCTGAGGCACGTAGAGAAGAAAGTAGACGTTGGGTGATGCTTGGAGGCAACAAAGATGCAGAGAATAAGTCTGACGGTTTCAAACATTATAAGATCTACCTTAGCAATCAAAAAGAATTGGTATAATCAAGGAGATCAAAAGAATAATTTTGGAGGTCAACGTTCAAAAGGAAATCAATGGTGTGATTACTGTCAATGATCTAATCATAGTCGAGAAATTTGGTGGAAACTTCATGAAAAGCCAACAAATTGGAAGCTGAGGAAACAAGGAGAAAGTAGGGGGTACCAGGCAATTATAGAAGTACAAAATCAACAGCAACACTCAAGTTTCAGTCAAGAATAGTTAGTGGAACTTCAGAAATTGTTGTAGCATACTCAGACTCAATCAAGTTCTACTAATCAACCAAAATAATTTTCTACTTGTAATATAGCTCAACAAGGTAGATTCTCTTTTACTTTAAATGCACGAATAGCAGACAATAATGAGTGGATAGTGGATCAGGAGTTTCAGATCACATGACAGAAAATGTAGAAATGTTATCTACGTGTACCCCATATTCTAGAACATTTAAAATTGGAATTGCGGATGGTTCTTTATCTTCTATTGCAGGAAAACAAAATGTTGTTATTTCATCAGATATTTGCCTATATTCAGTATTACATGTTCCTAATCTTGTATGTAATCTGATTTCAATTAGTAAGTTAACTAAATATCTGAATTGCAAGGCTAATTTTTTCTTATGTTTATGTCAATTTTAGGATTTGTATCCGATGAGGATGATTGGTAGTGTTAAGGGTAGTAACGGACTATACTACCTTGATAATCAGAAGCATAGAGTAAATAATCAGATTCAAACTATTCATGGAATTTTGGGTTCTACTTCTAGTTTAATTTCAGAAAAAATAATGTTATGGCATAAGAGATTTGGGCATCCTAATTTTTCTTATTTGAAAAACTTATTTCCAAATTTATTTCATAATAAAGATGTAAATTCATTTTATTGTGATGTTTGTCAACTTGCAAAACACACACGAAACTCATATCTTGTACGTCCATATAGAATGTCCAAACTTTTTTCTATATTTCATAGTGACATCTGAGGTCCAATTAAAGTTAAGAATATTTTAGGAGTTAGGTAGTTTCTTACTTTTATTGATGATTACACTAGAGTTTGTTGGGTATTTTTACTAAGGGAAAAATCTGAAACTGTAAACATTTTTTAGAAATTTTATCAAATGATTAGGACCTAATTTCAAACACAAACCCAAATACTTCATATTGATAATGCTCGAGATTATTTTAATCAAATTCTAGAAAAATAACTTGTTGATAATGGGATACTTCGTCAAAGTTCATGTATAGGAACACCTCAACAAAATGGGATTGTAGAACGCAAAAATCGACATCTATTAGAAGTTGTTAGAACCTTGATGTTTACTAATAATGTTCTTAGAAGTTTTTAGAGAGAAACTATTTTTACAGTCTCATATATTATTAATTGACTTCCATCTAGTATTCTTTAATTCTAAACACCACTTCAAATTCTTTTTAAATATTATCCTTAAAATTGTTTGTTTCAAAATTTACCCATTAGTAATTTTAACATATTCTCGGAGAGCAAAGAAGAATCAAGGAATACAACCTGTCACTGCCCAACAAAACTACCCAAATTATTATCCAAATGCAAATCCACACATGACACATCTATATGAAGGCTCAAGCAATTCAAAAAGCAAATAATTTCAGCAAGACAATGAAAAATTTCAGCAAGAAATAATGGATCTGCCGATTGCTCTTCGAAAAGATAAAAGAACTTATACACAGTATCCAATACAACATCACATGTATTAGGAAATCTTTCACAGTCATATAAAGCATTTAGTTTAAAGATATCAACTGAATAAATTCCAGCAAATATATTAGAAGCTCTTAGTAGTCAAGAATGGAAGCATGTTGTTTTGGAGAAGTTTAATGTTTTGAAGAAAAATGATACATAGGAGATAGTGAAGCTGCCAAAAGGAAAGTTTCCAGTAGATTACAAATGGATTTTTAATATTAAGTACAAAGCTTATGGGAATATAGAGAGATATAAAGCAAGGTTAGTTGTTAAATGGTTCACTCAAACTTTTGGCATAAACTATAACGAAACATTTGCACTAATTGCTAAATTAAATACAATTAGAGTTTTGTTTTTTATTGCAGCAAATTTAGACTGACCACTCTATCAAATGGATGTGAAAAATGCATTCTTGAATGGAGAATTGGAAGAAGAAGTTTATATGAAGCCTCCACTAGGATTCGAACATGAAATTGGCAAAGGAAATGTATGTCAATTAAGGAAATCTTTTTATGGATTAAAGTAGTCCCCAAAAGCTTGGTTTGATAGGTTTTTTACCTCATTGAAAAAAATTGGATATACTCAGAGATAAGCAGATCATACATTATTCTTTAAGACTTTTTCAGATGGAAAAATTGTTATTTGTATAGTATATATGAATGATATTATTCTAACAGGTGATGATCTAAAAGGTCTTATTTCCTTAAAGGAGTTTTTAGCAAAAGAGTTTGAAATTAAAGATTTTAGGACAGTTTCACTATTTTTTGGTAATGGAAGTGGCAAGAAGCAAGAAGGGTATCATTATTTCTCAAAGAAAGTATATACTGGATTTACTTAAAGAGACAAGAATGCTAAGGTGTAAGCCATTTGAAATTCCAGTAGAGTCAAATGTGAAGATGGGTAAAGAAGGAGGAAGTTTAGTAGATAAAGAGAGATACCAAAGATTAGTGGGGAAGTTGATCTATTTATCCCACATTAGATCTGACATAACTTTTGCTGTAAGCTTAGTCAGCCAATATATATATAATCCATTTTAAGTACATTTAGATGCAGTTTATAAATTCTAAAGTATTTGAAGTCTTCACCAGGAAAAAGTTTATTTTTTGGTAAAAGTGATAAGAGAAATGTGGAGGTTTATACTGATGCTGATTGGTAGGATTAATTGATGATAGAAAATCTACATCTAGTTATTGTATATTTATTTGGGAAAACTTAGTTATATGTAGTAGTAAAAAGCAAAATGTGGTAGCAAGGAGTAGTGCAGAAGCAGAGTTGAGAGCTCTTGCACAAGGAACTTGCAAGATAATTTGAATTAAGAGACTATTGGAAGAATTGAAGTTAGTTTGTGTAAAGCCAATGAAGGTTTTTTGTGATAATAAAACTGCTATTAATATTTTCCATAATTCTGTCCATCTGATCGTACCAAACATGTGGAGATTGATAAGCATTTTTTGAAGGAAAAAATAGATTGTGGAGAAATCTGTATGACTTTTATTCCTTCAAAGTAACATGTGGTTGATTTACTTAAAAAAAGTATTGGAAGACAAGAATTCACAAATTATCTAAACAAGTTAGGAATGTTAGATATTTTTATACCAACTTGAGGGGGAGTGTTGAATGGATAAAATTAATTTAAGTTTGAATTTTTAAAAGATTAGTTAGCTTATTTATTATTATCTTTTATAGACATTATTTTTCAATAATCTTATTTTAGATTTAGTTGGATAATACTTAGTTAAGTTTTTTTTTTTTGGAATTAATATCTGTTTTAGTTTTTATTTTTTAAGGAGAAACTTGCGTAAACACCTTTATTTAAATGAGAGCAATAACGAATAAAAAGTGAGATTTATTTTTCTTACCATTTTTACATCGTATCAAACAAAGGTTCAGAATAATTTCTTTTATCCAAAATGGCCAATCTAATACAGACATCCTATACTGGCTCCTCTGAAAGTTCCCATACTGAACTAGTCTCATCTTCTTCACAGTCTAACTAGATTACAACCCATTCATACAACTTTGAAAGTCATGTTTTGTAGATTACCCAGCATAGACTTGATGGAACAAATTATTTGGATTGGTCTCAATCCGTAACCATGGTAATAAGCGACAAAGGGAAATTAGATTTTTTAACAGAGGCAACACCTGCACCATTGGAGACTAATAGAGCTTACATTACATGGGAAGCAAATAACTCAATGATCATGATGTGGTTGGTGAACTCTATGGAAAAAAGAATAGGTCGAAATTATTTATCCTACAAAACTGCTATGGATATATGAGACGCAGCCAAGGATATATACTCAGATATAGGTAATTCAGCTCAATTGTTTGAACCTAAATCTACCTTGAAGGAGAGCAAACCAGCAGAATTGTCAGTCACTGATTATTATAATAATCTAATTGGATTATGGCAAGAGTTAGATCTCTTTAAAGATATGACAAAGTATTGTATTGAGTGCAATAAGAAAATTCAGAATGAACTTGAGGCAGAGAGGGTTTTTGATTTTCTTCATGGTCTCAATAAGGACTTAGATGAAGTCTGGGGAGAATCTTGGGATCAAAACCACTGTTGAGTCTTCGAAAAGTCTTTGTTGAGGTACGTAGAGAAGAAAGTAGACATTGGGTGATGCTAGGAGGCAACAAAGATGCAGAGAATAAGTCTGACAGTTCAAACATTACAGGATCTGCCTTAGCAATCAAAAAGAATCGGTATAATCAAGGAGATCAGAAGTTGGTTTCTGCTGTCATTTGCATGAACATGCTGATGCTTTTGAGGTCTTATTAACTGCAGCCAACTACTTTTTCTGAAGTTGGTCATATTTGACAAAATTACTTTTGCATGTGGAGGTGAATTATTTGCTTCTGGCGCTTCCTTATTTATTTAATTTTTTTTCTTTCCTTGTACTGTTGATTTATTTTCACCTAGTGCATGTCTGGTGACTGGTGCTGTATATTTATAATCATTATGGAACATTATTTTACTTGTTATTGTTGTTTTTTTTTTCTTTTCCTCACAATATATTTGACTTGTTTTTGGACTTTGTGTAGGTGGTATACTATTGCCAATATTGTGTGAGTGGTGGCTATCCAAAGAAAAGTTTTTTAGTGATTGATTCATTCATCCTATCTTCATTTCCTGGCTCAACATTCCAGGGTTGGAAGGGGTTGAGTGTAAAACATCAGGTGAAGCCAGTATTTTATGGTTTTTCTTTGGATTCTAGTTATGGTGCATGACAGTATTTTAATACATATTCAATATTGCTCTTTGTGGTATTCTAGAGAGAAAAATTGAAAAACTGAAAATCTGGCAGCATTCTTTCCCATATTAATGTCCTTTGTTTTAGCATTTTATCTTTAGTCCTCATTCATATCTTCAGCAATTAAGTGAAATATGTGGCAACTGATTTGGAGGACAATGGTGGTACGTGATATTGTCAGAAGAATGGTAATGCCAGCGTGAAATCAAGGCCGTACTGTTAAGTATGAGGCTTTGTGCTGAGCTTGTTGAGGTTATGATGCAAGTGGGTGTAGATGCTG
This sequence comes from Swietenia macrophylla, assembly GCA_032401905.1. Classification (NCBI taxonomy): domain Eukaryota; kingdom Viridiplantae; phylum Streptophyta; class Magnoliopsida; order Sapindales; family Meliaceae; genus Swietenia; species Swietenia macrophylla. The sequence continues at coordinate 8,290,572 of CP135578.1, read as the reverse complement.
GTTTGAATATGACCTCGGCCTTAAACCCCAAAAACAGTTTTTCTCCAAAGATTATGTGTTTCGCTAACATGAGTTTAATCATATAAAATTAATAGTAATGGCCTTGATAGGAAATGCCGAACTTATGTTTGTTAGCAATGTATGCATAAAGGCTCTGTTCTTTATGGTGTTGGTTTGTTTCTTTCCTTCCCTCCTGCATAAAAATTGTCTTTCACAGTTCAACCAGTTAATGTTCCAGACTTGGACTGCAGTTACCATTTGGAGAAGCTCTCTCTCTTGCGGCTGTTTTCGGACACCTAGAACGGAACAGGTGAATTTACATTCAATACCTCTTTCGTCTTTAATGATCCTGCCCATTTTATTTTAACTAGGCTTATCAAACTGATGAATGTATTGAAAGCCAATCAACTTCGGAAAGCATATTTAATCACTTTGCACCAAACTCAATGATTCATGATTTATCATCCATACTTGCATACCTCCAACTTTTCCGACCCTTATTATTATTGGTAAGGGATCAAATGATTTGTGCTTCGCCCCCACAATTTGGTGTAAATTTGTTAGTATTTGAAATCCGCAATGTATACAATTAAGCTTTTAGCACTTTCAATTGTATTCCACTTCATCATTCAGAAGATTTTGGGCTGACAAAAGTATCAATTCCATGCCCTTTTTTTTTTTGTCTTTTTTTGGGTCGTGCATGCATTTGCAAATTGCAATTATGATAAGCGAACAACCGCATGACATGGGAGATAAAAACAGAGTTCTCAATTGACATGACATATTTCAACAGAAAATTGGCTCTCTAGCAAGTTCTCTTTCGCCCCCAGAAAAGCTGTCTACGCCGAAGGTTACTCGATCACGACACAAAGGCCACGCAATTTACATGTTACAACGCTCTTGTGCTTTATCTTTTGGAGATTTTAATTAGGATACGAGAACCAAAATTAAAATTTAAAAGTAGAGATCCGGTAAAATGAATTGATATCAATACAAATAAACATAAATTGATAATAAATAGTACAAAAAATCATGAAGTTTATTCTAACATATTAAGAAACTTTTTCATGCATATCACGAATGAAATGTTGCTTTAATAAAATTCATTAAATTCAATACTAAAGTTCAAGCAGCTGGAAAACGTGAGATCTTGAGGTTTGAATTAATACCCAACGAATTAATAAATATCTATCTCTTCTTCTTCTGCTGCTGCTGCTGGAGAGGTCAAAGACAGCAATTTTCCCTCCCTCGTGCTTATCTAGCGAAGAAAGTTTTGTTCTGAGAAATAAGACATTCAACTATTACAAGCCATGTGTCTGTGTTATTAGAGTTAGATGTCCAAAAACTTGAACGAATACATGCATCTACACAGAACAGAGACATAAAATACTTTCTCAAATATTGCTGCACATATCATATGAAATCCTCAATCAAAGGCGGGAAACAAGAGCTCCGTTGAGAAGGCAAGTAACCAACTGCTCCAACCGGGACTTGCCAACAACTTTTGACAATCATGTTAACACAAGCAAGGATTTTTTTTTTTTTAATTTTCTGCAAAAAGAGTTTCTTTTTAATATATATATAAAAAAAAAAATCTAACCTGATTTGATTGATTTTTCCTTTTTGCCTGATTGATTAGAAGACATCAAAATTATTCTTCTACCAAACTCATTCGCTAAGGGTTTCAAAGATGCCAGACATTAAGTTGAAAATTTAACATAAATTATACCTTGTATTCTTATTGGATTCACTGGGTTTTCACTCTACAAAATAATTAATTCTTTGTTAACGAATTCTAACAATCTTGGAAGAGTAAAACTAATCCTTGTATATATAATTTTCCATCTTCTTTAGGGCGTATGCTTGTGTGTTATTGCAAAAAAAATATATATATATATATATATAGAGAGAGAGAGAGAGAGACATCATGGAATAGAGATATGTCAACACGCTATTTATTTATTTGTTTATTTCTATGCATGCATATTGTCGGCTTCAAACAATTCAAAGTTTGGAGCAATTTACAATCAAAAATTTCAATTTTTCAAAGCTATTTTTCCTCGTGGACTGAAGATTGTTTTGTAGTTGTGCCTACAATTTCAAACATCTATTATTTAATCTCCACACCAAACAGGGAGTTCTTACCTTTGTGTTCATGAATCACAAGGGACATGTCAAATCAGATGTCCTACAAATTATATTCTCCTTCTATAGATGCTCTTAAACATAAAGTATATATGAGTTGTGATATTGATTTTATCTTTTATTTTTTTTTAAGTTCTTAATTTTAATTATATAAATATAACAACTAAAGTGTTTAATTAATATAATCATTCACTTTTATTTTTATATTTGGTAATTAGTCAACTTCATTTTATTAAACTAAAAGGCACATCAATTATCTTAATTTGAAATATAGCCTTCTTACTTTTTCTTAACAATCGTGAGCACAATTAATGATTGGAAATTTATATGCATGTGTATATGATACTCACTAAGTACCAATCAATTGATGAGACAATATTTTCTCCCTAATCCTTTATAATGTTCAAAATTAGGTCACTTAATTAACACGCTTGCTTTATTTTCGAGGAGTAGATTAGAAAGACATTAATAAAATTAGGTTTTTTTTTAATCTTTTCTTTTATATAAATTAATTTATCCACATTATTAAACTTAAAATTCAGTTCGCTCAAATTTCTACGGATATTTCAACACCATATATATATATTCAGAAACTGATTTATTAAGTTTATTTGTTGAGAACTATAGTTAATTAAAAAAAATTACTAATATACGTTTAATGTATCATAAATTCTTCAACAACAACATAAAATAATTAATATAAAACTTGAAACAATTAATAAAAAAAATTAAAATATAAAATATAAAAATTAAACAATTAACAAAAAACTTAAAATTAATAATGAAATAACTTAAAATACTTACGAAAAATTTGAAATAATTAACATAAAAATTAAAAATTTTAAATGTAAGATACATTAGATATACTGTAGTTAATCCTTTAATTAAGACGGTATATTTTTCAAATTTAATATAAATCAAATCTAAATTTATTATATGTAAATTTGGTTATTAGCTTGAGCAAAGAGAAACATGTTACAACTATTAAATCCATGAAATAACAAAAGGCTTGCTCCCAAATTATCACCTAATGAATTTTGGAAGAATAAAATAATTACAATTTAAACATATATAGATGAGATGATTATCAATATTACATGTGGATTATCATCTAACTCCAACTTTCAAGCGAGCTACTACTTCTTAGTTCTTCATTAACAAGAAGCTGGCTCACTTACATGCCTTTGAAAGAGTACCTTATTATAGATGTACATACATCATAACTAAGATCATCACTACATTAATATCAAATCCAGAGTAATTTAATCTTCTAATATTGATAATTAGTCCACTACTTCTTCACTTTAATTGAGTAGTTTATAATCATCAAATTCTTTTTCTTAATTATTATTATTGTTATTATTATTATTATTTGCATGATTGAGATAGTAAGATGCATGCGCTTTCACTTATCTCAATTCTCTTTCTCTTCCTCGTCTCCCTCTCTCCCTCAACTTCTAACCTAACTCCAAACAACTTCAAAGGCCTCTGAATAATCTGCTTATCGTTTTCCTCCTCTTTCTCCATATTAGCGTACTTCGCCACCAAATCAAGCAGATCCTTGCACTTCCTTTTCATGCTGCCAAGTTCCGAGCTCAAGTCTCCGTTCTCTTTCTTCAGACGTTTGTTTTCATCCATTAGGGTACTGAACTCCGACAGCGATGAAGTCGACGACGACGTTCTTTGATCTTCATCGGATTCTTGTGCTACGGCTTGGTTTGTAGTAGCCGCTGCTGCTGCTATTTGTTGCTTGTTTGCCCATGCTTTTCTTCTACGAATGTTACCTAAGAGATCCCTCTCGCCTTTCCGAAACATTTCATTGCAAAACTCCCACCTGCTCGTTGCAACTTTTCGAAATCCCTACAAGCAATTACCGATGCAGCAAATTTAAAGGATATTTATTTTCTTAATTTCTAAGACCATTTCAAACAATCCCAATATGAATTATGTCAATGCATGACTTAATTATTTAAAGATTTAAGCATTAATTACCATGCTAGTCCAAGTTTAACTTGCTTTTCTGTATATATTATGCAACAACAAATTTGTTCAGACACCTTATCATATTCCCTAATTTTGACCTGATAACCTGAAATATCGAAATTACTCTATGAGATTACCATTAATTGGCCTAACACTCGTGACTTTTGCTTGAGTATTTTTAAAAAATTATAATAATTTTTGAAAGTCAATGAAATTAACATCAGCAGTATTTGAGTACTTCTGGAAAATTATGGAGGTATCAGAGGAGTATTAGACAAAAAAAAAAAAATTGGGGAGTATTGAACATATTTCCTGTATATAATGTGAGTAATTTTTTTAGTGAAAAAAACCATGAATCTTCTGACTTGATTACCTCTATTTTTCACCAAAACTTTTGACATAATGAATTTAATTAAGAACCCAGAAACTCTGAACTAAGTTAGGTTTGATGTAAGAATAATTCAGCTTTTTATATGAAGTAAATAAATCGCAAATTGGATATGAATACTGTGATATTATACGTACGTAGGTATTGAGCTGCCGGACAAAGCTAGAGAAATTGCTATGCTTGAAGAGCGTCGGTAGAAGATCTCTTGCAAACTCGGCCGGCTGCCAGACCACGAACCCCGTCCCGTTCCCATTCCACGATATGACGGTGTCGGTGGCCGGATCCTCGATGAGCATGTAAGTTTTCAACAGAAATGGTGGTGGTGTTGATTTTCTTACATATTCCAGCAAACCCTTATCACAGCAGCTTATATTTGTAGACTCCATCAAATATTTCACGGAAAACTTACTAATTTAAGGGAAAAAAAAAACTGAAAAAAGGAAGAAGGAAAGGAAAGCAATTAATTAATTAGAAAGAAGAATTAGATGAGGCGGAGAAGAGAAGAAGGGCGGTTAAGAACCACCAATCCCAGCAATAGAAACCCAATACGACTCCACAGTTCATGAGAAATGCAATGCAATGAAATTCGAAGATTTTAATTTCCTTCTCTCTTTTTTATTTCAGTTTCGCTTACAAAAGGGAAATTAAGAAGAATGAAATGATATGAAACGTATGCTTTAAGGTTACAAATTCTTGTATATAGCGAGCGAGATGGGAATTGACAAGCATATGTAAAGCATATTTCAACGCACTATCATTATTTTAATAAAATTCATTGACTAATTAATACAACCCATGCATGGTAGTAAATATATATATATACACACACACACACACACACACACACGCGTACACATGCAAGAGTATGCTGGCAATGAAGCATGCGTACAGTATATATAAAGATAAGGATCAGACACATTTGCCCACCATGTGATCCCAATGATTAACATTTTCTTTAATTAACTCTTCTCTTCGATGGCAAGCTAATTGGTTTGACCCGCCAATCAAAAATATTATTTTTTTATTTTATTGCAAATTTAGTAGCGTTCCTAAGAGTTACAAGGAGAATTAAATATGTTAAGGGATCAGGCTTATCATATATACTTGACTATTTTTTTATTTTTATTTTTTTCCTTGTTACGTTTAATCACAAAATACTAACTAATTCTATAAATAACTAGATCTCCAAACCATAATATTAATATATTTTAATTAGTATAGAAGAATTTATAATAAAATCTTATCATATATTTATAAATTTGAATTCAAAATTAAAAATTTAAATTAAGAGAGAGAGATTCCGAGTGTATTGATACGTGATAATTGACGAGTAAGAGTGTGATTAAATAGTGAAGCAATCTTATTGGTAGCAAATAAGACTGAGTTTAATTCATGTAGGTGTGCTAATATTAATATTAATATTATATAGTTTAATGTAACGTGCAGTTCTCCAATCTAAAATAATTCTATGTTGTTTTCTTCTTCTTTAATCAATGAACAATGGTATGATATGATCTTATAAACATAATGCTTTTGGAGTTGTCTAAAGCGTCTTTTTGACTTTTCCTTTCCATGCCTAAATTTCTTTATTTGTTTTTCTCTCCGACCTATGCAATGCATTGGTCTGCTCACTAATCAAGCATTTGTGTGACACGCTCCAATCAATTAATAAAAGACTCGGCCTTGCTCTATTATTCTACATCATGTCTTAATTAATTAGGCAATCACTCAGTTCTTGTAAATAGAAAAAAAAAAAAAAAAAAAAACAGCTTCCGTGGAAGGAATTATATTATGGTGTGTTTGTTTTTGATATTACGTCATTTAAATTTTTTTTTTTTAAAAAGTCCACTGCTTAGCGAATATAATAAATAATATGACGAAGTTATTTACTGAAAGTGTTCACCGTTCCACTGGAAGTTTGATTAATTGCCGATGAAATTGATGATGTATAAAAACGAATGTTTGCTAAACAATTTTTTTTTTTTTTAACCATTAAAGCAAAATACCACAGTCGACAAACAAACTTAAAACTTAATTAAGAACTCATGCTAGTCAAGGTGGGACCTTAAAATGTACATCTAGTTCCTGATCGTCAGAAGTACGCCCAGTGTAAACGGATAGAAAAGCGGAAAGGTTTCGATGTGCGAAAAAGGAATTCAGGGTATTTGGACATCACAAGCAATAGAAGGTTCTGAATTTGGTTGGCAGCTCAGCTGAGCTTTCTTGACTTTATTTTATTTTATTTTAAAAATTCTCTTTTCGATTTGTAAGTTTCTGAATATTATTTTTATTTTATCAATTTGGAAAGACTTCTACACCAACCACAGCTTGGTGTGTTCCCATTTGCATTTGCATTTGAATCTCCTTTTAGGTTCCTTGTGCAGGCAAACCTTTGCAAATGGATAAGATCTAACAAATATTGTTGGCAAAATCTAGGGTTTTATTGGCTTTATTTGGTACGCTAGATTAGACTAGACCAATCGTTTGGAATTCATTTAGACCTACTTGTTCATTAAAAATATCATACAAGATCATGTTAAAATTAATTTATATGAAAATTATATGATTAGGTATTGAATATTTGTATTGTCATTTGACAAAGTTCCAAACATTAGTCACGGGTCACATTAATCTTGCCTTCCAAACATGACCCCAACATCGGTGGAAGGATATAATTTGTTCAAGAGTGTAAAAGGAATTTTTCAAAATTAGAATATGATATGAAAACCAATATCTACAAATGGATCTAGTATGAAATTCAACTTAGTTTTTTTTTTTTTTTAAATTGAATAGACTATAATAAAAATATGTTTGGTAGTCACATCTCAAAATGATTTATGTTTAAGATAAAATTTTGTAAAAAATAATCAAATTAACATTTTATTATTTAAATTTAACATTATGATTATACCAAGAATACAAAATCTTTTATAAACTCTTTTTTATATAAACTGGTACAATAAAATTATATTGTTATTATATATTCAACTTAATTTATTTTTCTTTTACCCTAATAATTTATTATTTGCTTTTATAAAAATATCATACATGTAACAATGATATAACATTGTAATATGAGTTTTAGAATGAACTTATATATGTAACATTACTGTTTAACAACGTATTTAATGTTATGTTACAATAATATCTTTGTGTTCATATTTAAATACCTCGTAAAATTAAACATGTGTAATGTTAGATACAATTAAAAGATACTCTTATTATTAGACATTAATAAAGAGATGACAAAACTTAATATTGACAAAAATAATACCAAATTCAGAGAATAGCGATAATGAAGATATTGTTGATAGAATGAAACAATATCTTCATAATCTCTATTCTCTAAATTTGGTATCAATGAAACAATATTTCTTTTTTTTTTTTTTACATAAATTACTTTTAAAAGATAAACCTGTCACAAAACTATCAAATAAATGTTAGCATAGATAAAAATAAATTAGTATAAAATAATAACAATCAATTAATAAAAGGTAAAAGATTAATAAAAAAATTTGGCTTGTTCCAAGGAGAGACAAGTGCATCACATTGTTCTAAAGGTAATGAGTTATTTTAGTCCAAAATTCAGTAAAATCTCTTTATAGTCTTATTATTGGGGTCAAACTATTTTTATTATAATGCGAAAGTTATAATCTTATAAAGGCGTAATTATAAAATTTATTATTTTGATTTAATTAGCTTTAGTGCAAGTGACATAAAAGTTATTGGGTTGCGTTTCAACTCATTTATAAAAGTTTTTATTTTTCATTACTACTATCAAATAACACTTCTAAAATTCAACTATATGGTATAGATATCATTAAAAATTTTAAAGATTATTACTCAATGTTTTAATCGTCTATATTTAAAATAGATAGAAAATCGTATCTTAAAACAAAAAAATATAAATGTTTTTGATAAAATTTTAAATGCAATTAAAATTATGAATAATTACTAATTATTTTAAGCACTATAAAACTAAGACCCCTAATATTGATGAATTATAAATTACAAATAAAACGAAAGAGAATGATTAAAAAGTTATTGTAGAATTAAGTGATTATATTTGATAATTTCACTATACTAATTAATGGATATTGATGTCTTCCTCAATTATTTAAATGAACAAGAAGTTGTGTATGCTTTAACTAAAGAAAAAATTATTGTTCCAATTAAACAAGTAAAAAATGAGATAATCCTAAGGATGATAATGTATAAATACAAAAAGTTTTGTATCAAAAAATTTTAAACATATTTGAAAAGTTATAAATATTTTGGCTTCAATTAAAAAATGTTTATACTGACAAATTATTATGTAATCACTCTAAAGTATAAAATATCGTCTCTAAAAACTTAAAAAAAAAAAATTTCTTTAGTACATTGCATGAACTTTTGTTATTAGTATTATATGGAGGTAAATTTCTTAAAACTAAATTTAGAAAATTTATAACTTATTATAATGTATAAAATTTATTCTTATTTATAATTGGTCCACATTATGACTAAAATTTTTTATGACTCCATGAAGTTACTTCTATATATAGTATCAATATAGAGAGGTTTTACTGTAAATGGTTTTCCACAACTAAAAACTCTTAATCACGATACATAATAAATATGACAATGGTCTTAGCTAATGTACATCTATGTATTTTACATCTTTTAGTATAAATATTAAAAAATAAAATAAAAAATTTAAAATAATTAACATAAAATTTAAAATAGATAACATATAAAATTTAAAACATAAAATATAAAAATAAAAATGACTAATGTAGAACTTCAAATAAATAATATAAAAAATATAAAATATAAATATAAAATTTAAAATAATTAATATGAGAATCAAAAAAATTTAAATATATTTTATATTTTATGTATTTCAGCCAAAAGGATCTATAAAAGTAGTAAGTTTATGTAATAATGATGATGACATTCACACTCTTTGTTGTTTGACATCAATAAGCAAACGTAGTTGAAAGTTTAATAATCTTTTATGGCAAAATTGAAAGCTTATACAATGATGACAATGGTAAGGTTACATAAATATGGGATGAGAATTCTAAAAATATTCATAATAACCGTAATAGATGAAAATTGGTAATAACTAACGACTACCAAACTCAATGTCTAACACTGAAATCACTTGTTAGCAACTTAAATTAATACAAACAAAAATATTTTATTGTTATCACCTACTTAGGTATGTTAGCAATTTCATTGCTTTAAAATAATCAATTTAAATTAAATTTTTAAATAATCATTTTTTTAATAAGTTGGGAGAATGTTTGGTAAAAATAAATTATAAGAGAATTATGCTTTAAATAATTCTTTTATACCTAGTTATTGAAAAGTTAAAGCTTAAAAATATGTTTTAAATATTTGAGGACTAGAATAAACATGTATATTATTCATCGTATAAATATGTGTATGTAATTGTTTATTTATATTTTAATGTTAAATTTTGTAGATATATATTATCCAATTTGCTCGTTACTTTAGTGTGAAATTTAAAATAATTAACATATATCTCCTTTGAGATTTGTTAAAATAACAAATAAATAAAATTATATATAATAAAAATATAAAATTACTCTTTTACTAGTGAACAATATCTTTTTTTATTTTATTTTTTTATTGTTAAATGTATAATTCACTTATTAAAAGTTGAAAGCATAAAAATTATATTTTATATTTTTAAAATTACACTAAAATATTACAAACTTAATTTTTTTTTAAACAAAATCACCTCTAGATATCAAACGTGCATGTTTTTATTTTTTATTCTCAAAAATACTTTTTCTTAATAAATATAAAAAGTATCTTCAAATATAAAAATAAACAATTAGCAATTTTTTTGTTTTGTTTAGTTTTATTTTCTTTAATGAATTCTATTGTTAACGATATATTTTATACAATAAAATATATTCAATAATAGTTTTTATACTTTCAACTTTTTAATACATGTATTTTATACTTAAAAAGAAAAACAAAAGAAAACAAATAATTATAAAGAAAACATTAATATATTTCAACAAATAAATTTTTTATTTTTAATAAAATAATAAAAATTTATTATTTTAAAGGGAGGTATATGTTGTTTTGTTAATTACCCGTGAAATTTATTTATTACATACATACATACATACATACATACATACATACATAATTATGTTTTGTACAATATAACACTAATATAATTAAAATCATTAAGCACAACATAACACAAATAAAATTAAAATAAATTTAATCACAAAATTCAAAAAAATCATAAATTTTAAATAAAATACTGATAAAATAATGCAAATAAAAAAGATCATAAAACCAACAAATTTTTTATTAAATTATAAAATATCTTTAAATTAAATCTATTAAACTTTTATTTTTCTCATTTTTAAGCCATTTAGGCTTTAATTTTGGATCATCAATCCTATTAATTACATCCTTCTTCATCTTGTCTAAAAACAAATGATTGACAAATAACCATAAAGCACTCCTTGTCTCAACCCCAATAAGGATGCAACAACAAGAATGCTTCAACAACACTAGAACTAGTTATATCATCTTTGTCGTAATAACTTTAAAGCACTTATTATCTTTTATCTTTTAAACTACTCAAGAAAATTCATCAAATCTAATGCACACAAAACTACTCTACAAGCAATGTTGTGTTCTAATTTAACACAAATGCATAAGTTTGACACTAAGAGCAATCTATAAACAATGTCTTTTCCTATGCCAAGAAAGCAAAATTTTATGCTTGAAATTATCAAAATTTTTGTCACAATGTGTCCAAATTCTTTCATTAGTTTATACCCCATCTACAATGACCTAATTCAATTAGTACGATAATATTTACTTTAACAATTTAAGATGGTATAATTGAGCTAGTGTTAGCCCTTCACGATTTTTTTCGTGGCACCTAAGATTTCAAATCATACACTTAAAAGACATTGTACTAATTAAAGAAGTTAGACTATTTATAAGGTACAGCCTAGACTCACCACCAAACAATATAAGATTTCACAATTCATCTCTTTTAAGGTCTAACATTCTTATTGGTATATTTATGTTTTAACAAATTGGTTCTAATATCATTTGTGATTAGTCAACTTAACTAAAATGATATTGTCCTTTTTGACGGTTCAGGATGGCACAACTGTCCTAGTCTTGATCCCGTACATTTTTGTTCCTAACACTCAAAATTTCAAGACTTAAACCCAAATGGTCATGTACTAGTTAAAAAGTCAAAACACTTATAAAATATAATCAAAGTTCACTTCTAAGTGATGTGGGGTTTCACACAGTCAAAAATTAGATGAACTTTGTTGATACTAAAAGCATACTTGTTAATTTTTGGACCTTTAGTAATGACTAAACAACTCATCTCTCGATGAGCTTTTGTCTTTGGAGGATTAAAATACATTGTTTTTTCACGATGTTTTTATTTTTATCAATATTTTTCTTGCTAAATGTTCGACAATGCACATGTATTTGACATAGATAATGGGATTTTATTTGATGATTGTCTTTAAAGGATCATTGGAGAGTTCATCGAATGGTGATGATGTTTACAACAACGATGCACTTCCAATTGTATTGTAAAAAGAAATACAAAGTATCAAGAACTTATCAACGAGCTATATTCTTTGCTTTAGGTAAATTCAACTCAATTTAATATTAAAATAAAAGTATTATATAGACATTGCTTACCTTCATTAATTTTTTGTCCACGACCTATTGACATATGAAATAATAGAGATGTTCTTGCTAATACTGTACATGAACCATACTTTCCAATAAGATTAAATTTCAAAGCAAAATATGCATTTAAATTTCTTTTAATATGTATTTTAGTTTGTCAAGGAATATTTAGTTGAATAGGTACTTGAATATCTAATTTTCACATTGGTCTATATTCATATTTAAATAACCTTATTTGATTTGATAAAATATTTAATTGAATAGATGCTTGAATATGTAATTTTCATATAGATTTGGATTTGTATCGTATTAACATAATTTGAATTGTCTTTAAACATGTATTTAAATGATTCAAATTTGTCAAAAATTGTTTAATTGAATAGGATTGGATTTCTGTTCAAAAATAAAACTTAAATGAATGTAAGTTAGAGATCCATATTTACTAAATGATATAGGAATTTAGATACACAATTTTCAAAGTCAGTTAAATATGGACTAATATGTAACATTTTAAAAGTTTTATTCATAGACACTTTAGACCAATCTATACAAAAAAATATTATTGAAATGCATCCAATAACAGAAAGTCAAATAAACAAAATCTACAAATATCAAAAACTAGCATACATGCTAAAACCATAAACTAAGAGCTATTTTCTTTCTCAATTGTCTACCATCGTATGCAAACCCAAGTACTTAATGTACTTATAAATAAATATATCACAATTGCCCCTGTATGCATCTTGCTGCTGTACACCCTAACACAATCGAGTCATCACAAATATTGACTTGTCATCTAGCAACTCCATTATATGGGCATAAAAGTTGTCATGTCTGAACAATGATAGTAAAACCCTAGGTATACACTTGGCATGACTATCAATGAAGTCATCTTGTTGCATAGATAATAAATTACATTATCTTTCAACCAAGTAACCTAATCGCCTTTTAATATAGTTATGTAGAATTGGTACAAAAAAATTATTGAAACTATTTAGGTACATTATATTTTCATTTATGATATATTTATAGCATATCATACATATAAAAGCATTAAACTGAATATATGTTCATTTAACCAACATTAAATTGAAGCACGTATTGTTTTGAATATTGTTATATGTTATTTATTTGATTTCTTGATTTTATTTTTTATATAAAGTTAGAAATCATTAAAATTCTAGGAAATGGAATAATTAAAATTTTCATGAAACTAGCAAGGTTTTTTAAGGATTTTTTTTATTAAATCAAAGGTAAGTTAGTAATTTTATGATTTATTAATTATAAAACAAATTCAAAAATTATCTATATGTCCTAATTGCTATGATTGGTGGATAAAAATTGAAATCAAAATTTTTAATTATAAATAGCCACCATGGCCAAATTTTGCTTCATTTCCATCTTCTTCAAGTTTCTTCAAGCTTCCACCATATTCCATGATCTTCCTTCTTCATTCTCTTTACCATCCACCATTGATGACCTACCAAAATACCTTAGAAAATTTATAAAAAAAATCCTATAGACATAAACATAAACAACCAATGATCAAATTATAAAATTTAAGAAAATACTTTATTTTAAATTAGTTTTATTGGAGAGAAAACTCAAGGAGAAGGATTTTGAGCTAAAGAAACTTGTGGTAAATTTGTTATACATTATTCATACTTAAAATTATGTTAGAAGCCAATTAAAAGCATGTTACAATTTTTTGTTTAGGAGACCTTAAGTAGCTGAAATTTAGTATATATATGTATATGTTCTTGGCTTAAATGTATAATGAAATTGATGCTTATATAAATATATATATATATATATATATATATAAAGACTGATTTACGGTAAGTTGTGTATATGAATATATCTTGATATTTAAATGAATATAAATTTATATTTGGATGTAAGAAAGAATAAATTTAATGATATGTACATGTAAGGGACATGTATAACTTGAATTTAGTTAAATTAGTTCACATGATTTCTAAGCCATATTGAATAATTTTAATAAATGAGAATGAAATTAAATGAGCGTTATAAGTGTAGGAAAAAGTGTGGTAAATTGGTATTAAATTGTATAAGTTATAAATTTTAGAAATTTATAACTATATATGATCACAAATCAAAATTTATAACTATTTTAGTACTAAAATTTAATATAAATTTCTATGCCTTTGATTTATAATAACATGTATATTTTAGTATAATAAATAAATTTATGAATTAATATTAATATCTCAATAAACGTCGACTAGGAACGTATAAATTACATACATTACATTAAAGTTATATTTTCATATTTTTAACATATTGATACCATGAATATATAAATCTTCTATAGGACCTGATCTAATAGAGGGAGACTTTACTTAACAAGAAAATTGATTTTGTAAGTGATTATCTTTCTGTGAATTGTGAGTAGATAGATATATTTTTAAATATTTTTCAATGATATGAATTTAAATATTTTATAAATATAAATTTATTTTTAATACATTTTGATAAAAGAAATTTAAATATTTTATTTTATAACATTTAAATTTATAAATTATTTTATGAATATGGATTTAAAAAGTTGGAATAAAAGTAAATTTATATGAAAAAATGGTTTGAAAATTATGTAAGTTATCTGTGGACATATAATTTAATGAGTGTGATAAGGAGATATGTTTATAATTTCGTAATTTGAGACTTGGAATAAGTGCTTCATGGGAGTACATCTTTTATATATATGCATTTCCATTAGAGGAAGAGTGACTAGTACTGAATATCGTTAGTACCTAACACTGCACTTCTTATTTAAACTAATACTAACGAGTGAGTTTAATAATTTAATTTTATATGATAACGTAAAATAACTTTTTAGTAGATCTCGAAACATCTATTAGAAGTGTACTAGAAGATGTATTGAAAAATTTTTTTTTAGATGTGTTTAAATTTTTACTAGATAATCTACATATGCTATTAAAGAATGTTTTTCAATAACTTGTTTGAATATAAATAAATAGTTAAAATTTTAAAAATTATTATATTTTTAAAATATAATACTTTTACTTCTATATTTAAATTTTAGTTCATTGTCGTTTATCTATTCACTAAGTCATAACTTACTTTTTTATTTTTTAAAAAATATTTTCAAATTAAACAATTTCAAGGACGTCGTAGTTCACTCTTCAAACCATTAACTTTGTGGCAAGTATTTTGTTGGAGAATCAATTAAGTATATAGTATTCTTCATTATTATGTATAGAAAAATTATAAAAGAGATTGAAAAATTTTGTAATGTTACTTGGTTATTAAAATATTTTGTTTGTAAATATTATATATATAATGTGTGGTTTTGGATATATGTGACACTATAAACCTTATACATTTGTGTGAATTATCAGTAAAAAGTAATTTTCGAGATTGTGTGATAGTTGTTACGTGCTTAAATTTGTAAATCGGAGAGTGACCAGTTAAGTACATAGACGATATAATGATTTTAGGTAAATGGATAGATATGACAATAGTATTTCTCATCTATTATAAAAATTAAGCGCATTATTCATGCACTTGCAATGCTCCAAAAAGTTTTTTGCTTCAAATTATTAGAATTTACAAACAAGCTAACAATTTTTTTACTCTTTTATATAGATGCTTATATTTGGTGAGGAAATTGAGAGAGAAATTCTCATGGACCACATGTATAGGCCAAGCTTAGACGCAAATCCCTTTACAATACCAATAATGATATTTGAAAAGTTATCATTATCCAAATCCTTATAATCATATATGTTTAATATAATACATTAGTGTAAAGTATAAAAGTAGTAACAATAGTTGTACTATAATGTATTTCACAAAAAGTATATCATACATGAGACAAATCGATAAAAGACTTAAAACATCCAAGTATCTATGTCTTGAATATTTACACTCTTGCTTAATAAGATCATTTTGGATCAAACTAACACTTTTTACTGCTTGAATCATGTCTCTGTATCAAGATGCATCACTTAATTTCATTGAATAGTTCATCTAGAAATATGTATTAAAAGATTGGGGATGTGTGCCATGTTTCTATATAACTAAGAACTATACTTATTGGCAACTTTGATGAAGATGATAAGAGTGGTGTGTAATGGGAAGCAAAACATGTAATATAAACTACTAAAATGTGTAATTTATAGTGTTAAAATGTTCAAACAACATACTTCTACTTCATTTTTTGCTTTATCTGCTCTAACATCATCGTCGTCATTTGAAAATTTGCCTCATGTATAAATGCATAAAGGGATAACAGTACCACTCCCTTGTAAACCTATTATACTATTCTAATTGACTTCAACTATGCAACATGTGGTAATAGATTATTAGTATGTGTAGAGTCAGCTTTTTTAATAGAAGAGGCTTAATTTTATTTGTTATTTGTTGGTATCACATATGTATTGAATTATTATTAGAAAAAAAATATGTAATATAAAATACTGATGTTTGTAATTGCTAACATTGTTTTGTTAATAGTGTCATGTGAAGCATTTAGTGTTGTCTTGCTCAACATACGAGAAACTTTATCATTCATCTTTTTTTTCCATACTTTTTCTGGTAAATAAGCATTGGCTCGTATATTTATATCAACAATGTGAAATATTTCGATAGAATTTTATCTAAAATATGAATATATCCTATAATTTAAACCTATAATCAAAGAACAATGTATACTTTTAAAAATAATTTTTTCTTTTTATCATATAGTCCATCCATATTTTATTGGAGAATCATACTTACATAGTCACTTTTTTAAATGATTTATCAAACATATTGCATTTACATTTGATGCAAGAATCATACTTAGGTAGTCACTTTTTTAAATGATTTATCAAACATATTGCATTTACATTTGATGCAAGAATCATACTTAGGTAGTCACTTTTTTAAATGATTTATCAAACATAATTTATATGCATTGCGATGTCCGATCAAAATTACAATTTTCCTCACACTCATGGAAAAATTTAAGAGTCGTTTTCATTCATGTTTATGGTATGTATTTATCATTTAAGTCAATGCAATGCAAAAAGTGAATATTTTCTAATACAATGCAATGCAATCCCAAACACATATTACCTTTTTACATAATATATACTTTAGTCATGAATAATTATAATGTGATGTAAATTAATTTTACCATTCAGTTGTGCAACAACTTCTTAGAGCAAGAACACATCACAAAAAAGAGAATTTACCTCAGCAAATTTTTATTTTGAATAAAAATTTTAAATATAAATGCACTAATTTTAAAACTCATGATTAATTATTTATCACAATTAAATAACAGTTTTAAAATTTATAATACTATCAAATTGCCTCCAAAAAGTTAATTATAAACTTATTTAAAATTATTGTGTTTCTAAAGTGCTTGGAAGCATAATAGATAAAATATTTAATAAATATTTATTTTTACTTGATAATTAATTAATATATACCACTTTCTTGTACTTTTATTTTTTTTTCTTAATTAAAGACAAACAAACATTTTACTCATACCAACACAACATTTTACAATAGCAAATTTATAATATTACGAATGATTTATATTAAAATATTGTATGTGATTGATTGAATATCACTATAATTATATCGGCATATAAAGAGAAAATTAAATGTCCAACATTTACCTTCACAAAAGGGTATCTTTACTATGAGTGAAGAGATTAACTTAAGTTCTCTAATTTTTAACTCCATAAAAAAAATTTTTAAAAAAATTAAAATCAATAGTACTAATTATAGAAGCGATGAAATACATAGAGTAAATAAAAAAAAGAGAAATAAGTTATAAAAAAATTGATATATGACAAATTATTTAAAAAAAGATTATATTATTACTTAAGTTAAAATTATATATCACGAAAAAAAATTAATTTTTTTTAGGAGAATACAATTATATATCTAATAATATTTTGTCATATATATATATATATATATTTAATATAACTATTAAATTGTTACAATTTTAAAATAAATAAATATATATATATATCATAATTTTATTAAATTATTATATAAATAATCTAATAAATTAAGTTATATAAAATATTATAAATATATTGATTAACTTTTTTCATGTAAGTTAATGAATAAAGAGTGTTCACTTCTTCAATAAATTATTTGTTGACCTAATATGAATATGTTTTATATAAAATTATATTTTTACAAATTCAGTAATAGATTTCAATAGCATATGTTGTATTTCAATTAGTATTTATTTAAAATTAATGAAATTATTTTTTATAATTTTAATGAAAAATTTTTAATTTTATTGTTTTATTAATTAAGTAATTTATTGCATATGAATTTATATTTATTTTATCTTCAAAAAGTAAATTAAATTCAATTATATATTATAAATAAATTATATTTTGCATAAAATAATTTTATACATTCATAATTTAATTAGTTCTTTGGTTCAATTTTAATTTTGATTTCTAGAATTGGAACCTATCCTAAAAACAATTATTCAATTCAAGAACCAATATTTTGATTCTATTTTTGGCAGTTTTAGTCAAAATCGAAACCTCTACGTACCCTTACTTAAGTGAATATTTGATAACATAATAATATATTTATTTGATAAAAAAAAATATATTAATAATCCAATATATCCATGCATATTTATAAAAAAAATTGAAATTTGGATTTTCTTTGATAGCATTATATGTCAATAATATGAATATAATTGAAACTCTTGAAAAAATTTTAAAAATTTTAGAATACTTAAAATAGGAGTTTGAAACGAAAGAATATTCATTCATCAATCTACTCATATTGAAAAGATTTAAAAATTTTTTAATATGAATAAAACTCATTTATTAGTTGTTTTTATGGTTGTTCGATCTTCTTGATTCTAAAAACACTATAAATTTGCTTGAAAAAAATGATAAAAAGATACTTAATCTAGAAGTATTATATTTTAATACGATTAAAATCTTATTATATCTAGCGTAAAGTACCAAGTAAGGTATAGCTTTCTATGTGAATTTATTAGCCATATTTTATTATATACCTATTGTTTGACATTGAAATGGCATTAAATATATTGTTCATTACCTTTTTGGAACTATGAATTCATGATTATTTTATTTTAATGAACCAATACAAAATCCAAGATTGGTTGGTTATGCAAATTTTGGATATCTTTTTAGTGCTCATAAAGCTTCATCACATATAGCATATGTTTTCACTTATAATGTATACAATTTCATGGTGATCCATAAAGCAAGTGTTCGTAGCTATCTCTTTTAATCACTCTTAAGGTTTTTACACTACACAAAACAAGCAAAGTATATGGTTGTGATATGTTATTCATCATATCTAAAGTATATGTAACATATCTTCCACCATAAATCTTCCAACAACTAAAAAATAATACTGCTTATATTACTTAAATTAGAGAAAAATATATTTGGAGATTGAACTAAACACAAATTACCTAAGTTTTTTTATACTCATGACTTCTTGTAAAGCCAATAAATTATTGTTAAACAAATACACTCATTTGATAATATTATTGATCTATTTATTAGAATTTTACCAACATCAATTTTTAATAAATTGGTATATAGTATTGACATATGCTGATTCTACAAATTAATAAATTGATATTTATTATTCAAGGGGGAGAATTTTATCAAGAGAAACATGGTCTATTACAAAAGAAAACTATAAGAATTTATGGACCAATATGCACCTTTTTTCCTTTGTTTAAGTTTTATTCCACAAGTTTCACTAGCAAAATTTTTAATGAGATACTATTGAACATAATTGAAAGTAATTCAATTCCAAGGGAGAGCTTTGTGAAGTTACGATTGGATAATAGCATCACTTACTTTTGTTGGTGGATTTCCGCCACTTTCTATTGCTTTGATTAGTGTCTCCATGCACAATAATGGACAAACACTTGCTTCGATTTTATAGATCATGTGGGTGGCCAGCATCAACCCCTCCCAAGTCTGCACACCGCCTTTTGTATAGTGAAAAAATCCCTCTCAAGTATATTGCGTGTTGTTTAATTGATACCGTGCTAGCCAGTATCAATTATGCCCTTCTGCTCTGTATTTTTATTAATAGTAAAATATTATTTGCCTTCCTCATATTTTAACTCAATATTCACAACACGATTCATAATTAATGTGATTTCAAACCATGGCATAATAAAACCAAACGGGCTTAAATATTTACTAGTTCATGTCACGGAAAACTAATAAAATTATTTTTTTCGATTAGTTGGTTGTAGGCCGTAGGCTGTGGCCTTTGAGCCGTGAACTAGGAAGAATGGGTCTTGAGTTTGGGAAAGATGGGCAAATTCAATGGCCCGGACAAGTAATGGGCTGGGTTAAAGCTCGGCACTCATGATTTCTTCTCTTTGGAAAACCTAATAACAACATTTACCTTCCCTTTCTTTCCTTCCATCTTCTGGAGGAAGAGCCTGAAAAACCCAGAAGGCAATGCTGGGTTCGTCGTTGCGTGTAGTCCGAAGGCTGTGGTCATCTTCCTCCTTGGTTACCTCTACTAAAAGTGGCTTACTACAAACCTCTAACACTATAAGAATAATTCGTCTGCCTTCCTCTTCAGCTTCCAAATGTGCTTTCAACAATAATAACGTTGGTAATAATTATTATTGTTGTTTTTCAACTTCAGCAATATCTAATGTAGCCGGTAGTTTGACTGCCAAGAGAAATGTTTCCAAAAATGCACGGCGGCCGCGACGTCATGTGGTTAAGAGCAATTGTAATGGAAAGACAAATGCTTATGCTGCAATAGAGCTGGCTTTGGATTCTGTGGTGAAAGTATTCACAGTGTCAAGCAGCCCCAGCTATTTTCTTCCCTGGCAGAACAAGTCCCAACGAGAAACTACGGGTTCAGGTCAGTAAATTGTGCCAATTCCATTTAAGTGTTTGTTAACGGTAGTTGATTACTGGGTAGTGAAGTGACATGGTAGTTCTTTAAATTTCGTATTCGTAATTTAATTTGTTAGATTGGTGGATTTGGGTTGATGTAGGATTCGTTATCCCTGGAAAAAAGATTCTGACAAATGCTCATGTGGTGGCTGATAATACATTTGTGCTTGTAAGAAAGCATGGCTCATCAACCAAATATAGAGCCAGAGTTGAAGCTGTGGGTCATGAATGTGACTTAGCTATTCTTGTCGTTGAGAGTGTGAATTTCTGGGAGGGCATGAATTTCTTAGAGTTAGGAGACATTCCATTTC
Organism: Swietenia macrophylla; assembly: GCA_032401905.1. Lineage (NCBI taxonomy): Eukaryota > Viridiplantae > Streptophyta > Magnoliopsida > Sapindales > Meliaceae > Swietenia > Swietenia macrophylla. Next base: position 8,269,108 of record CP135578.1, on the reverse strand, counting down.
TTCAACAAGCTGTTGCTGTTGTCGGATATCCTCAAGGTGGAGACAACATTTCTGTTACTAAAGGAGTTGTCTCGAGGGTTGAACCTACACAATATGTACATGGTGCAACTCAGCTGATGGCCATACAGATTGATGCAGCTATTAATCCTGGCAACAGCGGTGGTCCGGCCATCATGGGCAATAAAGTTGTAGGTGTAGCATTTCAGAATCTTTCTGGTGCTGAGAATATTGGGTAAATGTTACCAAGCTTTCGTACCCTATCTTCCCTTTATTTTGCTGTGATTGTGTCACAAATGGTCATTGAGGCCTTAACTTTTGAGTCTTAATATGGAGAACGATGTGATTATGTTTTTTCAAATTGCAGTTTTATCATCTGGGTCCCTAGGTTTTTTTGTCCTATTAAATAAGAATATCATATGACATTTTATGAAATAGGTCATTGTCTACTGCCGTAGTGACTATATTACTCTAACATTGAGTTTGACCATCACAATGTCATGCTGGGTCACTTAATCAAAAGGAATAGGGACCTGTTTAGTACGAATGGATGAACTATATCCTTATTTGGTACAATGTTAAAACATAGAGACTAGATTAAATAATCCCTTCTCAAATTCTATTTCTTATCACAATTTAATGCATAAGATCAACATATGACTAAACAGTTATTTTCTTTTCAAGGAGAAAACATATGGAAACTGAAACATACTTCTTTTCATTGACCAAAAAAATTTGCGTTGATGGTTAAATCTTTTTGTTGCATTGTAATTTCCAGGTATATAATTCCTGTTCCTGTAATAAAGCATTTTATTACTGGTGTGGAGGAAAATGGAACATACGTTGGATTCTGCTCTCTGGGACTTTCATGCCAGACCACTGAGAATGCTCAACTTCGAAACCACTTTGGAATGAAGCCTGAAATGACCGGGGTACTCGTGAACAAAATTAATCCTTTGTCAGATGCTCACAATTCATTGAAAAAAGATGATATTATTCTTTCATTTGATGGTGTGCCTATAGCAAATGATGGAACAGGTAGCCACTTTCTGCTTTTCATTGTGATATCTCTAAAATTCTATTTTCTTCTTATTTACATATGGGCAATTGAGTTGTTTTTTGAAATAAAAGTTGCTTGAAATTCAATTAGAAATTACTTGGAATGGAAGTCATTCTAATTAAATCACATGGCCACATTTCAATATCAAATTGATATGTAATTGTTTAACATTTGTTTTCCTCTTGTGATAAAACCATCATTATGTCTCTGCACCAAAGAAAATGTGGTTATCACTATAGGTTTTCATCTCTCTCAAGAGTATAGAATTTTAAGATAAAATCTTCTATAGTTTTCCATCTCTCCAGATTTTATGTGATTACTAAAAGATAGCACATGAAAAATGGGCCAATGTTACTGATTTCTTTTTTATTATTATTATTTATTTTATGGGGGACTTTTTACTTGTGTGTCTTGTTTTCATATGAGTAATGGTATTTTAAGAACTTATGAGAAAAATCTTGAGAAGGTAAATCTCTAAAGTTCTTAAAAGGCATGTTGAAGGTAAATGAAAGAAAATTGCTGGATTTTCATGAAAAGCAAAATGCTACTAAGAGTAGAGAAGTTTCTGTTTCCCTTTTTTCACTTTTGGTGTTGTCGTGTATCTGTTGTTTTTGTAATGTTCTTATTTGTAGTGTGATTTACAATATTGCAGTTCATTTTCGTAACAGAGAGCGGATCACATTTGATCATTTGGTGTCAATGAAGAAACCCGACGAAAAGTCTTTAGTTAGAGTTTTGAGGGATAGCATGGAGCGTGAGTTCAGTATCACACTACGACCTGTAAGACATGATTTTCTTTTCTCTTGATATTTGAAATTTGATTTTATATGTCTTGGGAAGATTCATATTTGCAGAATAAAGATATTTAACATGAAATGTTTCAATTATCTAATGTTGAAAATATATTCAATGTGGTGGGCACTTACTGTTGGGGATTATAGAAGAATAGAGTTGATTGGAGAAATATATGTGATGAAGTTCAGGCCTTCAAAATGTTTATTTAAAGATCTTATCACTGTCTTCAAACTGTAATTAAGATATTGAGTCATCCAAGCGTGGGAATGGGTGTCATAAGAAAAGGGAATATGTTCAATTGCTATTGTAATTTGTATTTGTCACAATCCCAAAATTAAGGTAAGTGATTTAAGATTTTATTAAAATAATTTACACTAAAAGAATATGGTTCTGGATGTTTTGGTAAAATTTTTCCTACATCATGGGCACTACAAATATAAACCTATAAATTTTATACTCTGGTAATACTCTCAATATCTTTTATAAAATTCCAAACTACTAACATAACAAATTCATTATATCAAAACTTAATACATTATTTTAATTAGGTATGTACAATGTTTAATTTACTTACAACTTTCTGATAAATATAATATGCACAGTAAAAATATTTTTTCAAAATATATTCAGCAAAACGATGAGGTTTTTTTTTTATATTCACGTAATTTTCAAGTTGCCCTAAAAGAATTTAAAAAGTAAAGAATGAGTTAGAGTCTAGTAGATATTCACATATAAATAAGAGTTTTAAAAAATAAAAAATTATTAAACTTTCAATTATTCATCTTATAAATAAATATAAAAAAATAATAATGATAATAAAACAACAATACAATTTAATTATTACTACGTATAATACATAATTTTGGAGTATTATTCTTAAGGACTACCATCCAAGAATGTATAGTCTACGTATTTTAGGGACTTTATATCCAAAAATCGTTACCCATAATTTCAAGTTTACAAGCTTTTATTGTGAGACTGAAATTAAGTTTATAGTTACCAATACTAAACAAAAGACCATACACTATTCTATAGTCTTAGTACTCACAATAATAATAAAATGATTTATTCATATTATTTCACAACTTATTATAATATTGCAAGTATAATTTAATCATAATGTCGTTATGATGTTCTTGAAAAGTTTATACAAAATATAATAATATTGAAACATAATATTTGAATATTAATCTCCAAGTTACACTTCCAAAATAAAATATCAACATTCATTTTTATTTACAAGATTCATAGTATATAAATAAATTTATTTTATTTTTCTTTCTATAACAATTTAGTATAAAATTTTATTTTTTTATTTTTTAAAATATTAAAATACTCAGTTATATATGAATTACATATATAGATTAAAAGAAATCGGCACCTTTATGACTTCTCCGCTTTATCTTGCCTTTTCCTATCACCACCTAATATCATTTTACCAAATCAATGCATAATTACTAAAATGAATTAATAACTTATACTGCTTATATTAAAATATAAACAAGTTTTCAATTTAAAATCAAATTAAGATTTAGTCTAGAAATTTTAAAATTTCGGTTTCCTAAAATAAAAATTATTAATAATAATAAATTGTAAAAAAAATTTTAAAATATGAATAATTATAAAAATACTTCAAAATATTTACACTCAAAGTCTAAAATTTTTAAAATTTATAATATTACATAAATTATAAGAAATTTTATTATAACACAAATTTTTAGTTATTAGCAAAAAAACTTTCAAATTTACAAAATAAGATAATTTTTATAATTTTTATATTTTTACGCTAAATCAAAATTTTACATATTTTTATCCAATTTTTAATAATTCTCGAGAAAATTTTTTGATTAAACTATCAAATTCAAACTAAAATTTATTAATTTAGAATTCAAGAATTCAAAATAGTAGTAATTTTAACTTTTAAACTATTAAAATAAAATTCGTTTATTTTTTTCAATTTATAACAATTTTTACATTATATATAAATATAAATGTTTTTATTTCTAAAATAAAGCAAAAATAAAAATATTATCTTAAAATTATCTTTTTTTGTTCCTAAAATTCTTATCTTCCTTCCTTTTTTCCTTTTTCTTCTTTCTTTTCTCCTTGTTTCTTTTTTTTTCCTCTCTTCTTCCCCTTTTTTTTTTTCTTTTCTTTCTTCCCTCTTCCAGTGGCTTCCAAAAGCTTCTCCAAATTTTTAATCTAAATTCATATTTATCCACACATATTTATATACTAAAGACATGGGCCAAGACTAAAAAAATTGGGTTTAAATCAAGATAAATGGGCTTAAGATAATTAAAAAAAAATTTAAAACAATTGGAGGAATTTATTTTAAGAATTGATAAAGTAAGAGATCAGTATTGTTTATTTAATTCAGTAGCCCAGCATACTATAATTCAAAAGGTGATTGAAGTTCAACAAGGTAACCTTAAAGTGTAAGCAATACGTATTAAATTAGAGAATAGTGAAACAGTTGATGGATGGTCAATTGATTTATTTGAAAGTTTAAAGTTTGCAAAAAGACTATTTGTGCCAGTGGTAGAGTTACTTAGAGATGATATTCTAAGTAAAGTTCATAAATTTATGTTTACTATTTATCTTGTGAGCACTAAAATATATCAGATATTATGTAAGTAGTTTTAGTGAAAAGAAATGACTAGTGTGGGTGAATTTGTGGCCAGATATTTGGTATATCAACAGGTAAAGGTAAAACATTAGAAGCCAACTGGATTACATCATTCCTTCTCGGTGTCAGAATGAAAATTGGAGCACGTGACTATGAATTTTGTGAGAGGAGTTCCTAAGACTCGAAAGGATTATGATGATATATGGGTAGTTGTGAATAGGTTAACAAAATCTATTCACTTTTTACTTATTAAGAATACGAATTGTCTTGATAGTTAGATTGTATAGAGTTCTTTTATCTATTATTTTTGACAAGGACTCGCGATTTACATCCGAGTTCTGAAAGAGTTTATAGAAAGTTATGGATATCAAGTTAAATTTTAGTACATCCTGCCATTTCCAAACAGACGGACAATTTAAAAGTGTTATACAGATAATGAATGACATGCTGAGACTTATGTTTTGGATCTTCAAGGCTCATGGACTGAATATTTACCTTTAATAAAATTTGTTTACAATAACAATTATCAGTCTAACATTGAAATAGCACCATTTGAGGCATTGTATAGGAGGTTTTGTAAATCACCAATATGCTGGACAAAAGTTAATGAAATTTTATTACTTAGTCCTAAGTTAGAAAGAGAGACTGTTGAAGAAGTGAAATTAATTAAACAACGACTTTTTACCGTCCAAAGTCATCAAAAGAGCTATGTGGATCATAAAAGAAGGCCATTGAAGTTTGAGATGGGTGATCATATATTTCTAAAAGTTCAACCTCAATTTGGTATTATTAAATTTAGAAAAGGTGAAAAACTTGCTTCAAGATTCATTGGTTTTTTTGAAATATTAAAGTGAGTTAGTGGAGTTGCCTAGAGATTCAGATTGCCACATCGATTATTGAATATTTATGATATCTTTTATATTTTAATATTTAAAAAGTACCAACCGGACCTTTATCATGTTTTGGACCGGAGAAATCTTACCTTGATTGAGAACATTTTTTATGAGGAGAAACCAATTCAGATTATCGATCATAAAAAACAAGTACCTCGTAGAAGAATTATTTCGTTAGTAAAAGTCTTGTGGCAACATTATGGTGGAAAAGAAGTTACTTGGAAACTCGAATATGAGCTGTCAAAAAAATATTCTCGTTTATTCCAAAATTGAAGGTATGCTTATCAAAATTTTGAAGATGAAATTTCTTTAATGCGGGGAAGACTGTACGACCACAAGCCCAAAATTTTTTTCAATTGTTTGAAGCCTATTTTTCTTTATTTAAGTCCAATTTTTTTTAGTTTTGGCCCATATCTTTAGTATATAAATATGTGTTGATAAGTATGAATTTAGATTAGAAATCTGGAGAAACTTTTGAAAGTCACGAGAAGAGGGAAGAAAGAAAAGAAACAAGAAGAGAAGAAGAATAGAAAAGAAAGGAATAAGGAGAAAAGAAAGAAGAAAAAGGGCAAAAGAAAGGGAGGAAGATAAGGATTTTAGGAACAAAGAAAGATAATTTTAAGTAATATCTTTATTTTTGTTTTATTTTAAAAATAAAAATATTTATATTTAATATAAAAATTATTATAAATTGAAAAAAATATATAGATTTTACTTTAGTAGTTTAATAGTTAAAATTATTACTTTTTTAAATTCTTAAACATCACATCAATAAATTTTGAAGTTAAATTTAATAGTTTAATTGAAAAAATTTCTTCAAATTTGTTAGAAATTAAATAAAAATATTTAAAATTTTGATTGGAAGTAAAATACAAAAAATTTATCTTATTTTGTAGATTAGGAAGGTTTATTTGCTAATAGCTAAAAATTTTTAGGTTGTAATGAAATTTCTTATAATTTAGTGTAAAATTATAAATTTTAAAAATTTTAGGATTTGAGTGTAAATATTTTTAGAATATGTTTATAATTATGCATATTTAAAATTTTTTTGTAATTTATCATTATTAATAATTTTTATTTTAAAAGTCTAAAATTTTAAAAATTTTTAAATTGAATCTTAATTTGATTTTAGGTTAGGGATTTATTTATATTTTAATATAAGTAGTATAAATTATTAGTTCATTTTAGTGATTGTGTATTGATTTGGTAAAATGATATTAGGTTATGATAGAAAGAAGTAAGATAAAGAGACGAGATAAGTTATGAAATAAGATGAATAAATTGTTTTGTTGTTACTATTTGTGCTTGGACCATGCAATAGTATATGATTTTATATTTAACACCGATGATTATAAACTTGATTTCAATCTTCATAGTAAAAACTTTTAAATTTGAAATTATAAGCGGCGGTCTTGAGTATAGAGTCAAAGTGCGGAGGCTATACATTTTTTAGAAGGTAGTCTTTAGAATTAATATTTCAAAACTATACATTGTACATAGTAATAATTAAATTGTATTGTTATTTTATTATCATTATTATTTTTTTATACTTATTTATGAGATGAATAATTAGAATTTTAATACTTTTTTATTTTTTTTTAAAATTCTAATTTATGTATGAATATCTACTAGATTCTAGTTTACTTTTTACTGTTTAAATTCTTTTGGAGTAGTCAAAAATTAGGTGAATATAGAGAAAATGTTATTTTTTTGCTAAATATATTTTGAAAAAATATTTTTACTGTATATATTGTATTTATCAGAAAGTTGGAAACAAATTAAGAATTGTACGTACTTAGTTAAAATAATGTATTAAATTTTAATATGATAAATTTGTTGCGGTGTTAGTTTGGAATTTCATAAAAGATATTGGAAGTGTTACGAGAGTATAAAATTTGCAGGTTTATATTTATAGTGCTCATGTTGTAGGAGAAACTCTGCCAAAACAATCATAACCATATTTCTTTAGTTTAAATTATTTTAATAAAACCTTAAGTCTCGTATCTTAATTTTTGCGGCGTGACAGTATTAGAATTATGGAGGGCAAAAACTACATTAATTAGAGATATTATACAGAGCTACTGGCTATGCTTTTGGACAACTTAATTTTTTATGTAAATTAAGAAACAAAAATAATTTGTAGTGCTGAAATGGAGATGGTAACATGAGGTGCTTATTTATGTACATTGACTTCTTGTACATAGTTCTACTGGTCGATGGGGTTAGAGTTTGTTGGTTATGGGTTAAGGACATCAAGCAATAACACTGACTGTAATCTGATCCAATCAAGTAGAAATGGGACCAATGGTGGTTAATGGCCTTTATCTGGCATTAGATTTGTTTAATATAACTAGACTACATTGACACGACTTCTTGCTTTCTCACTAGTAGTTTATGTCTTAAGCATTTAGAATCTTCAGACTGAATGTTGCTGCCATCTTATTGTTGCAGTATTTGAAACTCCTTGAAATTGTCTTATGGTAACAGTTGCTAATGACTCCAAAGAGATTTCAAAGTTGCAGTATCTGTGACTGTGGATTGTCACTTTTAAAAAAATTTACTGTTCTGATTGTCGGATTATTTATGGATACATTCACCATTGATAGATATTGCATTAGCTTAATGGTTTGCCTTCAAATTAAATTTTGAAGTTTGTTAATTTTGCAGTTGCAACCACTAGTTCCAGTACATCAATTCGATAAGCTTCCTAGTTATTACATTTTTGCTGGCATGGTGTTTATTCCACTCACCCAGCCCTACCTTCATGAGTATGGAGAAGACTGGTATAATACTTCACCGCGTCGTTTGTGCGAACGTGCATTGAGGGAGCTGCCTAGAAAGCCTGGCGAACAACTTGTCATCCTTTCTCAGGTGTGCTTGCTTCTCTGACTACATGAGTATGAATTGGATGTGTATAGCAAAAACTTTCTAGTGTAACTAACCAAAACCCACTGAACTTGTTTTTTTGATTTACTTGTCTGGTTCAGGTGCTGATGGATGATATAAATGCTGGGTACGAGCGTCTATCAGAATTACAGGTGCTGTATTACTTCCAATTTAATTTTAGTTATGAATGTATGACTACTTTTAAACTAAATGCTTAGTTTGCTGTGAAAGAAATCCAAGCCAAATACCAGCAAATGCGATAATGAAGCCAAAAAAATCACTGTCCACCTTTTCATTCTTTCATTAATTTCCTTGTTTAAAAGTTATAGTTATTTGATTCTACCAGGCATGCTACTTATTCAATAACAATATGTACTACAATTGTCTTCCTAAAAATCTCGACATGATTAACAGGTTAAGAAGGTGAACTGGGTAGAAATTGAAAATTTGAAGCACTTACGTGAACAAGTGGAAAACTGCAGCACTGAGAATTTGAGGTTTGATTTGGACGATGACAGGGTAATTGTATTGAACTATAATGCGGCAAAAATTGCCTCGTCTAAAATTTTGAAGCGTCACAGGATACCTTCTGCCATGTCCAGTGACCTTAGTAGTGAACAGAACTTGGAAATTGAGTTGGCATCCACAAGTTGAGTGATCTTTTGAATACCTTTGCGATTAAATGAATGACCACAAAGTTGAGTGTTCAAAATCTTGATTCCGTAATCCATAATTTAGCACATTTTATTTTGCCATATAGTGGCATAATTCAATAGCAACAAACAATGTTTAGAGCTTAGCTTGTTTCGTTGTTATTCAAACAATGTTTCTTTTGGCAGCCTACAGTTTTACTAATTATTCATTGGTGTTTGATAGTTAGTGATTCTATTACACAATTACTTTCAAGCAAATTACATTCCTGATTTAAGCTACTACATTTCAATTTTAAAGATATGATCAAGGGGGCAATTGAATTTTGGTCCATCTTTTCTGTATTTGCTTGCTTGGCACTTAGAAAATGCTTTTGTTTGAGATTGTGGTATTTTTATTGATACTTTAAAAATAAATTTGAAAAAAAATATTAATAACAATATTATTTATTATTATTTAAAATTTAGTATTTTTATTTTGTGACAATTGGGACTTCAAAATTGTAATATTTAAGTACTAAATTAAATTTCGGGTTTCTTATAAAATTACAATAATTTTACTAAACTTTGAAAACAAAGTTAAAATTGGATTTAACAATACTAATTTTTAGAAAATTTTATTTATTTATATATTAATATTTGATTTTTAATGTTAGTTTGGCAGTATTAAGTGGTACTCCGTAAATATTAAATTTTAAAAAATATATAAATATTTATTTATATTTATATTTATTAATTTTATAAAAATATTTATTAAATTTAATCCGTATTAAAGGTGGAAGTGGATGTTATATATTAGCACATGATTACGTGCTAGTCAAATATGTGCCCTGAATATGAAATCAACCGTTGGATCGGACACGACCACCAAAAACACCGGACTCAGCTGTTCTCACAGATTCCGCTGCAATCGAGGTTAATATTTTAATGGACTTGCCCAGAATATGCAGAGGCATCTGTTAGCTATTCTCTCGTGTATGGTTATATTAGCTACTCGCTTTAATGGTTTTACACGTGTCCAAAAGATTAAGTTCTACCATAATCGTCACAACCAAACATCTTAATGTTACTATTTATAGTAAATTGATAAAAAAATAAAATTATGGTTCATTAAGTTTGTATTTGTTAAAACAAATATAAAATAGTTTCATCCGTACAGATAGGTCTTTGACCTTTATTAAAAGGACAAAATTTCCTTTATAACATTGAATTTTCACATCAATTAATTGAAACAAGAATAGAGGTTTCGGAACTTGTTTGATAGATTTAAACAACCTACTTCCGAATTTGAGAAAGCATAACAATTCAGGGAGCTATATGTCATTATCCCAAGATGAAAAGCAAGACCAGTTAGCAGTTCAAGAGACATTTGGTCATGATCCCTACTCGAGCGGCTGCGAATAACACAGAAGCGCGTGCGCCACAACCACAACCAAAACAAAGTATAAAGACGCTAGCGCATTTAACCGCAAGCAGCTTATAATTGTATGGTCTGAAAACAAATGGCTGCGTCTACGAAGATAGGCACAGGATTCGTAATCGGGAACGCGCCGACTCACCACCACCGTGTTGCCATGTCCACTCTCTCACTACTACATCCTCCTCACTCCATCTTCCTCTTCAACACCTCATCCACTCGACACCGTGCTGTCCGACTCAACTCACCGGTGGGAACTCATCTTTCCCCTCTCCGTGTCAGAGCTTCCTCCGTTGACGCGCCGTCCTCTTCAGGTCACTATCAAATCCTCCTCCTCTCTCTTTATCTTTCTACGCACCAATCTGAGTAATGCAGCTTTCTTGAACTGTCTTTAAACAAATTACGAATTTAGCTACTGCTTATTAGGAATGGAAATGCTGTGTTTTGTCTATTCTTTTCCTTTAGCTGTTGCTCAATGTTCCATTTAGGTCTTGAACTTTAAATTAACTAAGCTAATGTACAGTTTTTGGATATTTCATAGTTCATAGCATAGTGGAACCTGATAGCACTATACTTTAAGAGTCATAATCTGCTTATAGCAATATCAACATCCCGTTCGATATTAGGTTGATATATTCAGTAATTAATCTCTTTAGTTTGATGATAAATCATTTGAACTCTCTCTTGCGCTTTAGGATCCGTTTGGGAGTGCCAAAGGAAAAGCGATACCTATGCATTTTAAAGCTTTTTCTTTAGCACTTTTTGGAAAAATATTTACTAAGCATAAATTGATTAAAATGCTTAGTCTTACCAGTAAAACACTCTTTAAGTACAAAATTTTGATGTGTGTGTGTGTGACTCTATATATATATATATATATATATATATATATATATAAGCTTCAAAAAATTACATCTAGTGTTAATTAAATTAGATAAGCAACTTTAAAACAAATAGCCAAATGCATGGATAAGTATTTTTATTTTAATCTAGTGCTTATGTCATGCTAATTAGCATTACTAAACGAGAACTTAGTCATGTGTTGCATATCCTAGGAGATTCTTAGGAGGTATATTGTGGCTTGTGCTTCTTATGTGAACTCTAAGAAGATCAATCCTAAAATTCAATAATTTGAATTAGAATTCAAACCCCAAAAAAGTTAAAATTCAAATTAAAGAATCCTAGTATAATGATTAAAGGAACCAAGAATCAATGGTAAAGACCTTGACCAATGATTCACTAACCATGAGCTAAAACTATAAGAAATAGATTTGAACATCATAAGAGAGATCTCTTGATCAATTAACAAAGTACTATGAAGAACCAAAAAGAAAAGAAATTCTTACAATCTTAATTTAATAAAATTCAATCTCTCTCTAATTACAATGTTGTTAAGCCCTTTATATAAGACTTACAATTAAAATCCTAAACAATTTAGGATTAAGAGTCCTAGTCTAAAATAGTTATAAATAAAAATTCTAAATAATAAGAAAAATAATTAAATAAAATATATGCTTATATGGCATTCTTACTAGAAAAAAAATTCAATCTACATGCTTAGATCATATTGACCAACTTTTAATATTTTTTAAAACTCAATTTCTTGCTTGATTTCATGTTTGATGTTAATCTTGAATTTTGTTCTGTCTAAATTTGTTGAATCAATCCATTAAAAGTTGCTTTAATTTTTTTCGCTCTTGCTCTTGTAGTTAAGGTTATTGACATGTGCAGCAAATCATTGTGAGTTTGTTGTTGATTCTCATCAGCTTCTGTATGGATTGTTTTTTATGGTTTTAGATTGAAGAGATTGTATAAGTTGATGTATACTGGATGACTGGTTAACAAAATGTTGGTCCATATGGAAAATCTAGTGTCTACATGTCTCATTGAATAACCAGTCTATTCTGATATTCAAATTCCAATCCCAATCGTATCACTTATATCAGTTGTGGTATGTGCCTTTTTTTAGGCACATAAACATTACTCAAGGCATACTGGGTTATAATCTAATGTAGTTGTTATGTCTTCACGTTTACTTTCCTGTGAGATCTATTGGGTTCCTCTAGTGCTATTTTTTTGCTTTTTTTGATTTCCTTTGTGATAAACCATGGTAATACAGGGAGTTGTCAATTTAGTGCAGTTGTTGAGTTGTATTCATGTAACCATTGATAACTTTTGGTAGTTTTCATTTTTGGATAATGTTTCTGTTAAATTAAATGGCCTTCTTATGCTTTAAATGCCAGCCAAATTTCGCATTCATTGAACATCTAAAACAACATTTTCATATGTGATGAAATTTTAATTTTGAGTTTTGTTTCGACTACACACGTCTTTGTACACATTAAAGTAATCTTATGTTTCTCATGAGGGGTTAAAATAAAAATCCTACTCTCACTTGAAACTTGGTAAGTACAGAAAGTACATGGAGAACATAAAATCTTTCGTTTGATCTTTCAAATTTAGTTTTGATAAGAATTATTGAAGGTTGTAAGAGCATCAAGTTCTCATTAAAGTGTGTCCCTCTTCTCTGTTTCTTGGTCTCTAATACAATGAAGCAAACTCTATGTAATAGGTGTATAAGATACAGCATCATCTTAAATCAACATATGGACTTAATCACTTTAAAACAGCTATACAGATGCTGTATTTTATTCTCCTCATTCTGTTTCCTGGACTAGTAGATATGTAACTGAAACAAATAGTAACTTTTCTTGGGCCTTTGCAGGTCAAAACAAAAGATATCAAATGTGTTTACATTTTTGGTGCTGTGAATTAAACCAACTGAGCTAGTATGCCAGTTGGCATTGAATTCATATATCTTATAACATCACGCTTCTCTTTTGCTGATAAATAACATCAACTTAACTGCACCTAGTTGTAATTTTATGTTTTTTTTTTAATATTAGTTTTACTTCTATGCAATCCAATTTGTTCCTTAAATGCTCTTAGCTTTAGCTAGGCTTGAAATTTAAAAGTCTCGTGCTTTGGAAAAAATTGTACAATTGATTTGTTTTCAGTTCCATTTATTTTCTTTATTTGTGCTATAAGTTCATGGATAGGAATAAATTGGCCTTCTGAGTTGAGAGATGAGGGTTATGCAGATCTTGTTATTTATAATGGCTCTGAAGCTTTGTGCATTTGATGAAAATGTAGTCATACATGTTTTTCCTTGTTGCAGAAAAAGGTGTTGAGAATCTGGTAATTATAGGTTCAGGTCCTGCAGGATATACTGCAGCAATATATGCAGCACGTGCCAATTTGAAGCCTGTAGTGTTTGAGGGATATCAAGTAGGTGGTGTTCCAGGGGGGCAGTTGATGACTACAACTGAAGTGGAGAACTTTCCAGGTTTTCCAGATGGCATAACTGGTCCAGATTTGATGGATAGGTAATTAAACAGAAGGATCTTTTCACCATATTTTTTCTTGCATGTAAATTATTTGTAACTGCAATTGGGGAATACATATTGACTTTCTTCGGTAGTGTGTACCAATTGGTTAAACGTATAATATCACTTGGGATGATACAAGAGGTTTGGGTTTGAATCATGCTCACATGAGGGTTGTGGAGGTTTGTTTTCATTGATGTAATACTAAAAGAAAAAAAATGGAACAAAATTTTATTAAACTTCCTCTGGTGTAGGATGCGGCGACAGGCCGAACGTTGGGGTGCAGAACTATTCCTAGAAGATGTTGAGTTTATTGACGTTAAGAACAGACCTTTTACCGTGAAAAGTAGTGAACGTGAGGTGATGTTCTGTTTTGCAGCAAATTGTTCTATAAATATTGAAGTGATTCATGAAAATGGCACTGAAATACTCTATACATAATCGTTTATGCTTTGGATCAAACTTTTGCTCTCAATCTGGTGCAGTATTATCCTTCTTGTTATCAAATCTGCTTTGATCTGCTTTATATTAAGACATCAAGTGGCAAACTCTTTCTTGGGACACCAAATTTGAAATAATCGCATTTTGTCTTTTAATCTTGCTTATGATTAGAGTTAATTGGGTTTTGCAATGCTTTCATAGAATTATATATTCTTTCCCTTCGTTTAAGTGGGATGCTACTGACAGTTTGATTATTCCATAATTGACTTGTACGTGAATGAAAGTGGAACCCACCATGCAACTAAAGCATGGGTGGAGCCTGGTATTGATATCATTGTTCCACTGAATGCATAGGTGTGTGATGGACTACTGTCATTAGTCTTCTATACTACATTGTTTTATAATACAGGTAAATTTCCAATTTTGCAGACTTTTTACATATGTATCTGGAACATGACCCCAGCTTATGTAATCCAATAAAATAAGCTTAATTCAGCAAGTTTTGCTCATCATATCTTATATATATAGATGCCTGTGCGACATACCAAGTCATACAAACTTGCTACTTGCATATGATGTTGATCATCTGCAGGTTTATTTGTTTATTTCACCCTGAATATGTCTTAGCTGGTTGTTATAGATTCAGAAAATTTGTTATTTGCATTTAAATTCAGGTTAAGTGCCACAGCATCATTTATGCCACAGGAGCCACTGCAAAAAGGCTTAGGTTACCTCGTGAAGATGAATTTTGGAGTAGGGGAATCAGTGCTTGTGCAATATGTGATGGAGCATCACCACTGTTTAAGGGGCAAGTTCTTGCTGTGGTCGGAGGAGGTGATACTGCTACTGAGGAAGCAATATACCTAACAAAATATGCTCGTCATGTTCATTTACTTGTCCGTCGGGACCAATTAAGGGCATCCAAAGCAATGCAAGATAGGTCAGTTCAGATGAAACCTCTCTCTCTCTCTCTCTCTCTCTCTCTCTCTCTCTCTCTCTCAGGGTTTTCTTTTAAAGTTATAGCACATTCTTTATTCTGTGGTTTTCATGTTGCATTGTTGAAAGTTATTGGTTCTTCTTTGTTTTCTTTTTCCCTTTGGTATTCGGCATCTTATGTACACAGTTGCTTCATATCCTGAATGTTTTACTGGAATTTGTGTGTATTTATGTCTGACCTGCTTTTGTTTGTTGTGCCTCCTTCCTTCTGGTGTTTTTTTAGTTCACACTTGATCATTTGTTGGATAGTACTTTTCTCTTATATAAAGAAAAATTCGGTGAATATGTTGGTGATGGATTGTCATAAAGTAAATGATATAACAAATAATAATAAAAAAAAGGAGCTTCAGATATTGTGAAATGAATTAACAAAATCTATGGACATAACCCACCTTCTATATAGATTGTTAAGGAAAATTATTGTAAGCTTCAGATGTTTTAAATTTTCTTACTTCAAGACGTGACAAGTTTATAAAGTTATAGATCATATGGGGTATCCGATGTATTTGTATAGTATATCCTGCAAAATGTCATTATCTTTTTTTGCATGTTGGGGTTGGAAATGAAAGTACAATATGTGGAATTGTATTCTTCTTTTTTTCTAATTAACATTTCTTATATGATCTATGCTGCTGAGCTGTGGTGGAATTCTTACTGATTTTTTTTCAAAATTATGCATGGCACATTAAGTTGAAATTATCCCAAGTGAAATTCTCTCATTAAAGCCGTTGTTTGGGAACTTGGCTCCAAAATGCTAGCACTGATCCTCTTCGTCACAGTAGTTTCTGGTTTTCCAATAGGCTATTACATTGATGGCTTATTTGATGTTTGAAGCTCCATGGTGTTTTTCATAGAACTCTGGTTATGGAATTTTTGATTGCTTCATGATGCTTATATTCTACTTTTTGTTTCTTGTGTGCTGAGTTGATGATGAATTATATACTAATGAACAATTTCTATGTTGAGTTTTCAACTCCCTGAATGTTTGTTTAACAGGTTGATTATCGCAAATGTTTCAGAGTGTTCAACAGTCAAAATATCACTGTGCACTTCAATACGGAGACTGTTGATGTTGTCAGCAACACAAAAGACCAAATGTCTGGCATTTTAGTCAGAAAATTTGATACTGGTGAGGAATCTGTGCTCGAGGCGAAAGGCTTATTTTATGGTATCGGTCATTCACCAAATAGCCAGTTGTTGGAAGGCCAAGTTGATCTTGACAGCTCAGGTTATGTGATTGTTGAGGATGGTACTGCAAAAACCTCTGTGCAAGGTGTATTTGCAGCTGGAGATGTGCAGGTGTTCTAGTCAAAATCTTTATATTTAAATTCTTGATGTCATTTAGTTGTTGTCAAATGCTTCTCAAGGCTCATAATGTGCCCCAATGCCTTACTGAGGACTGTGGACCTGTCATTAACATAATTCTAGTGGTGAATTGATAAAGTGGTTGTTGGAGTTATGGATTGTTGGGATCAAGTAGTGATTTGCATTTAATGTTCTTGTTTTTATGCTAAGAATTGAGAAATTTGTTAATCATTAAAGGAATTTTTGAAATCAGTTTGGGAAAATATCTTGCAGAGACTTGAGTGTAAGTGCGATGCTTGTATAAAATGTAGTGTTGTTATTATGGTTGTAGAATTTCACAATTGTTTTGGGAATAATTTGTGTTTGGATTATTCACAAGTTGTGCAAATCTGAATTGTATGTAATTCAATGGAGTTGCTATGCTTGAGAAAAGGTTTGACATTTAAATTCTTCCTATTTTTTCTTTTTCGGGATAAAAGTTGTTCTTACATTTTGATAGTGTTTTGTTCTCAGAAGCCTATGACTGTTCTGGGTTGTTATTTAACTAGGTTCTTGTTCATTGAATAGGACCACGAGTGGCGACAAGCTGTAACTGCTGCAGGATCGGGATGCATTGCTGCTCTGTCAGTTGAGAGATACCTAGTGAGCAACAACCTTCTTATTGAATTTCATCAGGTAATTGACTTGCTAATACCATCCTGCTTAATCTATTTTATTTGTCTCTGGTGATATATTATCTTCACATTGTATCATATGATTTTGCTTTTATATTCTCAGTGAGCTCCTTACTCTAACCTTCTCCTGTTTCACATTGATTATGTGGTTGCACAGAGGGACATTTTATGACAGATTGGTAACCTAAACACATGATTGTGCGTGTACATATATCTAAGAGGTTTATATAATGAAGTCTTATCACTTCAATGCCCAACTCTAGTATTTTTTGCAGCAAATAAAATTTAACATAATGTACCTCGTTTTCTTTAAAAAAATAATAATAATAAATTTAACTTCTTTACTTTCATATTGACAAATTTCACGTGTCTGGAAACCATTTGAAGCAAATATAAGTTCCAGGGTTCTCTCCTCGAAAATCTCTGAAAGGAATGCCACAGGAATTCCTGATGCTGTAGGGACATTTTTTGTATTACAAAGCCACAGAAAATTATTTTGAGCAATATATTGAACATATTGCTAGTTGGCTTCCTGTTATGTAAAAGTGTAATAGATGGGGCATAACCAGCAAGGTTTTAATCAAATTACAAGCATGGAAATTGCATTTGATAGGATGTAAGCATGATGATATACTGTAACTGAATTTTTACAAATCCTACCTCCCAAAACAGTGTCTTTCTGTGCTTTATAAGTTTACTTCGATTGATGCCATGTGTATCGGATTACTATAGGTCTCTGATTGATATCATGCAATTGCACTCAAGTATGAAAACTGAAGTTTAGATCTATACACTTGAATTACCAAATTCGTTAACCTATGAACTTTGAAAGGAGGACGTAGTAAGGGGTATTGAAAGGTACTTAATATGATATCATCAAAATAGGATCTTGCTTGTTCTTCTATATTTGTGCCACATATTGCTCACAGATTAATTATTGTCTAACATTTTCTTCATCTTATTGTTTTTAGAATCTTAGATGTGCTATTGGTTGCACCATATATGCATAAATATCTGTTGAACTAAGCTAGTTGCAATTACTTATGTACTATACAGGAAGTTTTTCTTCCTACGTCTTACTGTCTCTCTTCATACATGAAATTATCAAATTCCTACCACACATGGACTGAGTAACATCTTTGACTTTTACTTAAATATGGTTTCTCTGGTACTGAAGTCGATCCTCGAATGTTCACATTCTTTGACTTCTGGTCAAATATGGTTTCTCTAGTACTGAAGTCGATCCTTGAAGGTTGAACTGTAATATCAACGGACATTATTGAATTAACAGATGTCTGCTTTTAGGATATTGATTCATGAATATTTTGTATTTCATAGTTATAGTTTATAATTTGTGTCTGTACCATAGTCCAATACAAACTTAATCACTTTTTATCTTTTTGCTATTTGACAGCCTCAAGCTGAAGAGCCTAAGAAGGAACTTACTGACAGAGATGTTCAAGAAGGTTTTGACATCACACGTACTAAGCATAAGGGCCAGGTTGACATTGATCTCTAGATTCTAGTATTAATAAAATGAACCCTTTATTTTATCCACTTCACATTTCATGAAGTGACATCTTCAAAAGTTTTTGATTTACTGATACCTTAGTTCAAAGCTTATAAGCCTGTTAATATTTTAATCTTTTCTTTTCCTCCTTCAGTATGCTCTACGAAAATTGTACCATGAAAGTCCAAGGCTTATTTGTGTACTATACACTGCACCAACTTGTGGTCCATGTAGGACATTAAAGCCAATTCTAAGCAAGGTATGCTAGGACAGTCATTACTGTTATCTTTCTGAATGACTAATCTGTGATTTTTCTAAACTTTTGCTGCTTTCATGAATGGCAGGTGATAGATGAATTTGATCAGAATGTACATTTTGTTGAAATCGACATTGAGGAAGATCCAGAGATAGCAGAAGCGGCTGGAATTATGGGTACACCATGCGTGCAGTTCTTCAAGAACAAGGAGATGGTCAGGTAGGCTAATTATTGTTCATTCATACTGATTTCTGCTCCTATTCAAGCATATTATTATCTTTTCTTCTTCTTTGTCCCAAAGTGTGTGTGTGTGTGTGTGTTAACTTCTTAAACCAAATAGTTCTTTATGACTCTGGCTCAATTTAGGCAATAGTTGGCAAAACCTTTTTTTTTTTTTTTTTTTTTTTTGAAGAAAAATTCTCAAAAAGCTTGTTTTGTGGCTACCAACTTTGACTCAACTGGCTGCAGTTATTATGAGTTCAATCGGCTTTCTAACATAAGAAATAGCTTACCTTAGCTGAACTTGTCCACCTGTTTCTGGTTTTTCAGGGTTGTATCAGGGGTCAAAACGAAGAAAGAGTACAGAGAATTCATTGAAGCAAACAAATGAGAATATTTCAGAGACCTTTTTTGGGTAATCCAGTCATTGGGGTCATTCAATTTTGTTCCTTGCAAACTGTTTAGCTGAATAATGCTGCCTTGTGTTTTTGCAATGGTTTATTTGTTGTACTGATCTGTCACATGTAAATTATACATGCAGAGTCGCCAATCAATTATTACGGATTCCGATTCTCCAATCTTATATTTCCAGCAATCAACCTGTGTATTTGATGTTCATTTATGGAATTTGGTCCACCCATTGAATACGTTCTGTTGATTGAAATAAGCAATTTGCTTACATCACCAATTAAAAATCCTTGTCGTATGAAACTTCTTTTTGGTTAACCCATAAATATCAAGGGAGTGTAACATATTGCAACTTTGAACTTCTATACAATTTGCATCCTTGTAGAATCTGATGGTCATCAATTATATTTAAAGTAAATGACCTGGTAACTAGAAAAATATTTGGGAAGGATGGAAGTGATTTGAGCTTCTAATTTAGATCAGTCCAAATTGGGGAAGGATTTGGTTGAATTAATATCATATTATGAAAAGAAAAACAGAAATTGGAAAAAAAAAAATTCAGGAACGAAATTAATCTCGAGCTATTAATAGCTCATAGCAATTTTACTACATATTATCTTATAACATATGCAATAACAAAACATTCATAACAGCTTATTAATGAGTCTCGGCCATTATACATTTGCAGCACTTACTAATTCTTATTATTTGGAGGAGATAAATTGCTTTCCTTCATGAACGAAGGGCTGCTACAGATGCAGCTTAACGAGTATTTTGATGCAAAATAGTTTTGGCATAAAGTCTGTGTAATAGAGGTAATGCTTTCCCTTTCTATTAAAAAGTGGAAAACAAGATTAGTCTGGCGGCCACCAATACGCAGAAGAGAGCAGCCAATTCCATCAATTGGCATCATTCAGTTCAGTCCCATAAATTTTCTGAAGAAATTCCTCACCCTCAAGCTTTCTGTCACCATTCACTGGAGGATCCAACTCCAGCCCTATCATGTCCCTCTTGTATTCACCCTACATCACAATTAAATTAATGTATACATGCCTCATTAAGCTGATGTTTTGTTGTTTAATTAAAATGATTTTAGAATTTATACAGGCACTTGATTTCACTAATTCAGTTTTTTTATGGATCGTCTCCCTTATAATCCTAATAATAATATCTTCGCAAAATGAAATTGAAAAAAACAAAAATTACCTACCTGCATTGCCCGTGACGAGAAACTGACTTAGGACATGGGATGCCGCCAGAAGAACTTGGAAGTTCAGAAATCGTTCTAAAAATTGCAGAAGCCATCATCATAAGTATCTACATCCACAAATAATTACAAAATGATGTATAAAAATATCTGTCTAGCATCTTCTAGAAGAGATCGAGTAAGTGCGCAATTGGGTTTAACCAGCAAATGTTTTTGCATAGTACAAGCAAGAGATTTGAGATTCAAATTTTGCTGAACTTTACTGAAGAGATTTAACATATATTATATTAATTTAACATATGAGAAAGAGAATTGACATTAAAATTTTGCTTACTATTACAGAAGTTCCAACTCCGATTCCCATCAAAAAATTCGGAACCCAGAATGCAACAGCCATCATGAAAGTGTCCGTAATAGAAATACGGCAGAAAGAATTTATGCAGAAATAGCTGTAGTGGGAGAATCCCGGATGAAATTTCTAATTTCACCATATTGTAGACAACGTTTCCTGAACACAAGGACAATATTACCGAAAGGGAATGCAGAGATGGAGTTTGATATGACAGACAAAGCCTCCCAGTAATGGCCGCTGATTCTCTCGCCGTTTGACAACTGGTTATTCATGGAGAAATAAATATCGGGGTATCAATCAAAAGATCGAATAAAGAGATCAAATGGGAAATTATAGAAAATAATCTATGCTATATTATACCTTGTGTTCTTCAGTAAAAAATGGTAAAGCTCCTACAGACAAGCATATCATGAACCTATACACGAATGCTTTACATTTTGGCTTCTCGAATATGGCCGAGTTGGATAATCTGATAGAAATACATATGGCCAAGGGTGAGTGGTACTAGAATGTAGAATAGGATCCTTAACCTGTAGGATCCCAAATCTCTAGACATGTTCCGGGAAGAACGATGACTCAATGTGCAGAGCTGCTTCAACCTGTTGGCATTATTCTTTCTTAATACGATGTTGAGTTGTTCCTGAAATTTTATTATGAGTTCGAAGATCAGTTCTCACAAGGATTTTGATCATGAGACCACAGACTGCTTCGACTTAGGACCTAGATTGAAAATCTGGTGAAGCGATCATTTACAAGAGTTCTTGCGAAACTAACCTACACAAAAGGATAGCCATAACAAAGATCCACCACCAAAGTCTTCTAGAAAGGTTTTAAAAAAAAAAAGATGAGCCATGATAGTGAGAAAAAAATGTTCAATGTTAATGTCATCTATGGTGAGCCTATTTGGGATATTGAAACAATTCAAGAAGGAATATATCTGGTGAAGCAAAACATGAGCCCTTGGAGATTGAGGCCAATATAATTGACCATGCCTCATCTACAGATTACATAAGAAATATTTTCATTACTTCTCGAGGACAATTCTAAGGGATTTCACATCCACATATTAACACTCCACATATTAACACTCTAGTTGTTATCTTACTCTTACCGAAAAAAATGTCTTCATCAATAATGGAAGTGTATCTAACATATTATTTGAGATGATTGGATTACATAAGTCAAGGCTTCATCCTTATGCAATATGCTTGAAGGGTTTCACAAAAGGAACTATTGTACTTAGAGGAATGATAGAGTTCCCCGTGGCATTTTGAAAAAGTCCAAGTAATGTAACTAGAATGGTTGATTTTATAGTGGTTGACCACCCAAGTTCTTATAATGCCATCCTTAAATGACTAACTCTCTACCTACTTTGTGCTATCACCCAAATGTATTTTTTAACCTTGAAGTTCTCGATTGAAATGGGGTATTAAGGTTGTTAATAGAGATAAGAAGCAGGCATGAGAATGATACAATGAGGCATTTGAAAAGGAAAATAAGACAATGCAAATTACAAATCTTGACTCGAGGACGAACGAGCTTCTTTAGCTTATGACTTAACAGAATTTTTACTTAAGAGCGACATAAGAGAATGATTAAGATTGTCTTTTAACTCTTTAACCAATTGGAGAAAAAGCTAATCTCATTTCTTAATGAGCATACTATTGTTTTTGCGTGGAATCATGATGACATTTCATGGATTGATTCTAAGGTCATAACTCATTGCTTAAGTATAAATCTTAAGATTAAGGTAGTTGGACAAAAAAAAAGAAGGTTGAGTGTTGAGAAATTTATCGTAATGAAAAAATAAATGATATACATATAAAGGTTAATTTTATCAAAGCAGCTCAATATCTTAAATGGCTTGCTAATATGGTCATGGTAAAAAAGGCTAATGGAAAATGAAGAATGTGTGTTTACTTTATTAAACTCAATCAAGTTTCTTCTAAGGATAACTTTCCTTTTCCTCAAATCGACTACCTAGTGGATTCAACATCAGACCATGCATTACCTGGCTTTATGGATGTATATTCAGAGTACAACCAAATTAGAATGTAAAAGCCTAATCAAGAAAAACTACCTTTATAACATACCAAGGTCATTACAAAGTTATGCTTTTTGGCCTCAAAAACATTGGAACAACTTACCAACAACTAACGAAAAAGTTGTTTAATGAACAAATTGGTGTTCCATGGAAGTTTACATGAATGATATGCTCATAAATAGTTCAAAAGTCAAGGATCGTATTGAGAATTAGAGAAAAACATTTGAAGTCATTAGGCAATACAAGATGAAACTTAATCCGTTTTAAGTGCACATTTGGGGTCTTTTTGACTCAATTTATTAAGTTCATTATTAATGAAAGAAAGATCGATGCTAATCTTGAAAAGGTCCAATCTTTGATTGCCATGAAATCACCCAAGAACATAAGGGAGATTCAAAGGTTAAATGGTAGAGAAGCTACTTTGAACCATTTTATTTCCTAAGTTATAGATTAATATTTCATATTCTTTAAGGCCTTAAAGAAAGAGAAAGACATGATGTAGATAAACGAATGTGAGATATCTTTGAAACAACTAAAAATGTACATAAGAACAATTGCACTTTTTTAAAACCATAAGAAGAGGAGGAGTTTTATCTTAATCTCACAATTTTCTCTCATATTATGAGCTCAATCATTAAAAAGCAAAACCAACTAGTTCAAAAGCCAATATACTATGTCAATCATACCATGACAGATAGTGAAATAAGGCACCTTAAATTCGAAAAACTTGCCCTCGCCTTGGTTATTTTGGTTCAAAAACTAAAGCCTTATTTTCATGCCAAAATTATCGTGGTATAACTTATCATTCTCTTTGGCAAGTTTTGTCAAAGTTAGGGTTATTTAAAAGGTTAGCAAAATAAGTCATAAAGATAAGTGAATTTAATATTCACTTTAAACCTCAAATATCAATTAAACTACAAATTTTAGAATAATTTATTATAGAATCCATAAGTGAAAAAGTCATATTTGATGAATCTAAACTTAGATTATGAAAACTCTTTATTGATAGATCTTTAAATAAACAAGAAGAGTGTAAGAGTAATTTTGATAACTGCTGATGACGTGGAGATTGTTGTGCTTTAAAATTTTATTTTCGTATCACCAACAATGAAGTTTAACATGAGGCTTTACTTGTTGGCCTAAAACTTTGCAAAGACTTAAAAAGTAAAAACATTCTAGTACATAATGACTCACAGCTTACAGTTAATCAAATTAATTTGTAACTATGTTGCTCGAGATTTTAAAATGGTTGATTACTTCTCGCAAGTAATTGAAATTTTAAAAAAATTTTAAAAAAAAAATGAGGTAATGAAATATCTAAGCTAACGCATTTGCCCGTCTAGCTTCAACCTCTAAGGAAAATCTATTGAGATCAATCATAATTACCTTCATACCAAGACCTAATATCATTAAGTTGAAATTATCCATTATTTTTACTATTGACCATAGTCTAATGTGGATAGAATCAATTAAGAGTTACATATAAATAAGTTCTCTTCTTCAAAACACGAAGATGGTTCGAAAAATGTGATACCAAGTAGTGAGATATTCAATAATAGACAACCAATTCTATAGAAAGGGCTTCCTTACACCTCTACTTAAATGTCTTGCTCCTGATGATAGGAGTTTTATTTTAAAAGAAATACATAAGACATATGTTGAAACCATTTATGTGCTCAATCTTTTGCATGCAAGATAATGATTTAAGGGTACTTTTGGCCAACTATGCATAAAATATAAAGAAATTAGTCTAACGTTATATCAAGTGCCAAAATTTTATAATAGTTCCTAAAAGACTGCTAGAAACGTAACTCTATTTCATGGCTCTATGACTTTTTACCTAATAATGACTTAGCAATATATAACTTTTTCTTATTGAAAAGAGTCAAGTAAGATTTTTTTTTTAATTGTTGCCATTAATTACTTCATCAAATGAATTAAGGCTAAGTCCTTGCTACCATTACAGAAAAGAGAACGATTGAGATCTTTGAAAAAAATATCATATGTCGTTTTGGAATACCACATATAATAATTACAAATAACATAAATTAATTTGATAATGAAAACTTCAAGAAATTTTATAAGAACTCAGTATCAATAATCACTATTCATCATTAGTCTATCCTCAAGCTAATGGACAAGTTGAAGTTGTTAATAAGCTTATAAATAGACCCTCAAAACAAAGTTAGAAGCAACCAAAGGAACTTGAAGAACTTTATTATGTTTTTTAGTTATATCGAACTCTAACATGAATGACAATAACTTACCTGAGAATCTCAACTTGTTGGAAGAAAAATGAGACTGAGCCATAATCAATATGACCTCTTACTAGCATAAGATTTTTCGATTCTACAACTCTAAAGTTAAAATTACACATTTTTAAGAAGAAAACCCCATCCTAAAAAAGGTCATGCGAAATATGAAAAATTCTCGTGAAAATATTTTTGAGTGCACGTCGAAAATTTCATATTTTATGCATCAAATAATTCAATTTGAAACCTATGTATTATATACTTTAAGAGATAGTCTACTTAAGTATACTTGAAATATCAAGCATCTTAAGAAGTATTATCAATGAAATTATTATTTTGAGCACGTATATATTTGTGCATATAAATAAAGTTGTTACATAAATAAATCAACTTTAAGTTATATAGGACAATGGAGAAATTAAAATATCTTTCACTAATATTTAAAGTCAACTACACCAATATAAAGTAATAAAGAAAGTTACTAAAAAATCTAAGTAAAATAAGTTAGTCTAAAAGTTATTTTCAATGTTGGCCTATATGGTCTCGACATTCTTGAAAATATCCTCCATATCTCTTGAGAATTTAAAGTAGTTATAGGATCCTCAGAAGTGGAGATATCAACATCTAGAACATACTCAAGAGCCCTTTAAGTCAAAAAAGCATAAGGCTGTTTATCCTTAGCCATCATAACATCAATGTATGACTAGTCAAAGTTAGGATGACGAGCTAAAATTACCTCTTGCATTAGTATACTACATTAAGGTACTTGTCAAAGTTTTTCTCCTTCAGCCCCTCAATTTCTTTTTTCAGTGCTTCAACATCGCTTTTCAAGGCTTTTGTCTCTTTAGTCATAACATTCACTCTCTCAAATTGTGGAGCAACTTTATCTTCAGTGACTATTCTTCTTCTTCTCTCTTTGTCCCTTTTTCATAAACTAAATCTCAAGAGTCCTTGATAATTATGTAATTGGACTTAAGTTCTTCAAACCTCCTCTTAAAATCATCCAACTCATCTCTAAAGACTTGAACTTATCGGTTAGCATCATACGTAGAAGGAATGTGCTACAAAAAGAAAAAAGTTCAAGAAACTAAAATAAAAGTTTAAGTAAAATAAAATAAAAAGGAGTAAAATTTGAATGGTAACTTCAAGTCCAAACTTAAAGACTTATAAAGACATCATAAAAAAAAAAAAAAAAAGAAAGTTTCTTCAATTATGAAGGTAACCAATTATGTTCACCTTCCTAAGAGTAGAGTTCTATCTCATAAAAAGAAAAGTTGTTTTTAATTATAAAAATTTGAACTCCTATTAAAAACTTACACTTAAATGGATAAGAACCTTATAAAAATAAAAGTTATCTATAATTACAAATATAGTTAGCTATAATCACCTCTCTAAGATTAGAGTCCTATATCATAGAAAGAAAAATCCTCTTCAGTTATAAAAACTATCGTTAATGATTATTTATCTAAGACAAGAGCCTGACCATAAAAAAGGAAGAAAACAACAAAAAGAAAAAAGCAATCAAAAGATAAAAATCAATTATATACATTGCATGATTTTAAGAAGTCATGAATACCATACCAATATCATGATACCCATTAAAAGAAATATTCCAATATTCAATCAAATCAAAAAATTCAAAATAAAAATACAAAAAAGACAAAATGGAAGAAGGTAAGATTTTATCTTCAAGAGTTTCTTTCTCTAAAACTAAAAATTTCAATAATTGATTTGATTATCGAAGGTTAATGTTGACAAACCCATTGGCACCTCTAATCTTTTTCTATTTTATAGAAGAGAGAGAACCAACAAATTAAAACATAACGCATGGAGAAGTGATCCATGTAATCAATTTGAGCAAGTTGATTTGAATAAAAAGAAAAAAAGAAAACCCTCATTAACACTAACCAAAAGTTAATTACCTTCATAGCAATTTTTGCATCTACAAAATAAATGGTTTCACCACTTGATTGGAGAAAAAAATCATCACACAATTGGAACAGTTAGCTACTTGGTTGATGAACAGAGCAAACAACAATTTTCCCATCATATGCAATACTCTTTGGAGATTGAATAACAAAGAAAGCTCAAACAATGTCTGGACCAGTAACAGGTTCATCCAAGAACAAGACTTTAGGTTTTGCTAAAATCTGAATGCTAATGCTAAGCCTCCTCTTCTCTCTATTGCTTGTACATTTCAAAAGCTAGTTTCCAATCTTGTTTTCAGCAGAATCTCGTGGACCCATTTGTAGATTGTGTCTTTTACTATCTCATTTATCTCACTCTTGTCCATATTAGTAGACAACCTCAATTGTGCTGAGTAAGTTAGGGTTTTTGTGACTGTTAATAGTCCCAAGAATTGAGTAACATGAGATTGAAAATTGTCAAACAAAAAATAAAGGCTAATTAAAATGGAATTAATGATTTTAATATTTATTTTCATATTGAAAAAATATGAATAAATAATGAAATAGGTGAATGATGTTGAGGAAACTTGTGGCCATGCCATATATATTGCACTTGCTCTCTCGTGTAAACATTAAATATGGTTTGAATGCCTTATTATCTTTAATTTGTTCTGCTTTATTTTTGTTATAATTTAAAAAAAAAAAAAAAAAAAAAACAGGGGAACATGGAGCGTAACCCCCTATAAAAAAATTACATAAAATAAATCAAAATATCAAGAAAAAAATAGTGAAATCTATAGTTGGGATTCAATACTTGTTCGCTCAGTTTTTGTGGCAATGGCCACTAGTGTTTTCGGTTTCCATTCCTCCTCTCGTGGTGTGGCTGGACTTCTAATTGGTTATTTCAAATAAACCTGTTCATCTTAAATTTGGAATTTATGGATGATGCGTGGCTTCTTGTTGTGCTTTGTATGTTATTTGGAGAACTCCCAAATTTCTTTTTTTTAATTTCAAGATGCAATCGTAAATGTGGCTAAAGCTATTACCTAACTACAAGGACCTACTTATCATTCTTTATCGTGGATGTTCCAATTATGTTACGAAAAGACTTGAAAAAGATTCTAATATATTTATTTTACGAAAAACAATCTACATTACTCGAGAGTCACTTGATTCACATACTTTAGTCATGGATAGAGTGCAACTCTGTTATAACAGTTTCGATGTCTTATTTCTCCTACTTATTATTCTGCTTTACCAGCTCTATACTCCTTGGTTTAATTATGTCATATCCTATGAATTCTTAAGTTTCTTACATTTTTCGTGAAGGTAATTAAGTGACAGAATTAATGGCAAATTCATAATTGGTCTATTCTTTGTTCACTGGTTCAGATATCCACCGTGACACATGTAGCGAGATTGCTTCTTAATTCTTAAGGTTTTCCCCAATTTTGATTTGTATAATTGTTTTAATCTATCGGCTATTTTGTTAGTAATTTATTTTTCCAAGGTTGTATCGGGGGTGGTGGCAACTTTTTTTATTAACCCACCAAAATGAATGTAAAATTGTACGATTTAAATTGGTAGAAAATAACATAATTATTAAATAAATAAATACGATATAACATGACATAATTAATAATCGTATAAAATTTGAGTTTAAAGTTCTTGATATACGAATTTATTCATTACACAATTAATTATTTGAGTAGTCATACTAACTTATTAATAATTTTATTTTTTTATTTTTTAAAATTTTAATTATATTTATCACATTTTAAAAAAGTAATTATATTTAAAATAAAATTAATTTTGTATATATAATATTATAAGTATTATAGAATTATTATATAAAAAAAAATTTGTTAAATAAATAATACGATTATAACTCTTTTAAAATTTAATAATCAAGTTGAATTATTAGTTATTGACACAATTATTAAATTAATCGAGTTTGATTTAATTTTTATTTTATTTTATACGATATAAATAAATTTGACATAATAATTTAAATTACCTCCCTTAATTATATTTCGAAAATTACTTCAACAAAAATTTATAATACTATTGTAGAAAAAGACAACTATTAATCTTAACAAGGGAATCACTCTACCATATTAAAGAAGAAATATTAAACCCTAAATTGAAATTAAATTACTCGTTTGTATGAGTAATCAAGAAAAACTAAAAAATTAAGAATATGCTGATATGGGGAGTATTAGTATCATTACATTACTAGGGACAATGCCATGTCCTAAAATCCAATCCCAGTTAATAGCTTTGGATTGAGCATATGAAACATTTTTCTCTCGTAAAATAATAAAAAATAAAAAAAATAGAAGCATGCAAAGTTTTTCAGACTTCGATTATTTAGAACCAAACTAAAGCTAATAATGTATTTTAATTTTAAATATGTGGCATAATGTAATAATACTTTGGCGAACACTTTCTCAAGCAAGAAAGTGCTTTTTCTAGCAGTGTGACAGCACTGGACAGCGTTATACTTTTTAGCTAAGGCCATCTAGCACCTATAATTTAAAAACACAATATCAAGGACGTTCTATTCAAAATCGGCTATATTGACTAGAAAACAATACGAGTGGACTAAATCTAAAATCCAGCTCAAAATCTTGACTTTTTGGAAAAAAAAAATGAAGAAATTAGTGAAACTATAATGTAAATTTTGCCGCATTTCAGGGGTCCATAAATCTTTTTCCCTTGAACACTCTTTCAAATTCTGTTCCTATATTGCCGAAGTGCAAAACTAATGCATGCAGCATAACAGGTTGCACCAAGGACGCAAAGAGCAGATATAGCCAAGACAACATTTAATACAAGTGAGTAGTACTGAACACATTCCATTGGATTAAATAATCCCTTGTAGGATCAATTAGAAACATGAAAGAGAATAATTACAATTCAGAAACCCAAAAAAAAAAAAAACAAAAAGACAGTGAGAACTACCCTCAGGAAATTCAAGGGCCGGAATTGGCACCTGGGACATCATCAAGGATGAAAGGACCAAGTTTACCCGTCCTAAATAAAGTAAGAAACTTTTTTGAGACCATCAACCGAGCTTCAGAAGCTTTGTGAGCTATCTTCAAGGCCTTCTGCAGCACTTCGAACTGCAGTTCTATTAAACTCTCCAAATCATTCTCATCTTCCACATTTCCGTTAAAGTCAGCCAAAGTAAGATGTAGCGCCCGTTGAACTTCTGTAACAAGATCCTGTAAGGGAGAATATGTACAAGCGTGGAGTTAGGAACAATGCAGGATATAAAATAACTAAAAAATGATAGAGCACCACACAAAGAGCAAGAATTCATATTTTTAAAAGATACACATTAAATACGTAACCATCCAAGAGATATTCTAATAGTAATTCATAGAATGTTCTCGTATGAATCTCTGCATGGTAAATTGTACAATTTCTTCAGAGAATACAGATACCTATTCTTACAAATGAACACTTGTTCTAAAAGTTGCATAACCTTTTTAATGGAGTAGAGGTTAACATGAATTTCAAACATTCTCAAAACACATAAAGCAAGTTTCATTCTTTTTCCTTTACAGCCATAACCATACACCGAAGGAACTCTCCCAAGCCTTACATTGCCTTAAGAAAACCCCGTAGTGATGGAGTTCCAGCAAAGTCCACTTTTTGGCTAATATCCGATAAAAGGAATCAGCAACAAGTTCAATAAGGGGGATTTCTACTTTCTACTAACATAAGGTCTAAATACACTTGCTTTTCTCAAAATAATGAAACATAATAACAATAACAATTAGTGATAGTAAAAAGAGATTACAAGGTTAATTTTCAAATACTAAATAACATGATTCAAACAATCAGGAAAATATTAGGGACAGTAATTCTCCGCAATAAAAGTTTGTGATAACCTCAGTCATCACAGATATTCAGAAAGAGCCTTCATTACCTCAATGTACAGCACATCAGACACATTAGGTAGTCTCCTCCTATTTCGGCGAAGGTCTTTCAGGTTATACTCATGTTTGTCCTCAGATTCACACTGACTCACTTCTGCTCTGTTATTCAAGTGCCTCCAGTGGAGGGGAGTGCCTCGAGTATTTAAAACTGCCAATAAGTATTGAGCAATGCGCTCCTCACCCACAACCGAATCTTTAACAGACCCTGCATATTCATTTTAGGATTTAAAATCTTCCAAGTGCCAAGAAGTTGCATAATACTGAATTTACTAAACTACAGGAATGTGTCTTTAAACATCTGTGATTGTGTGTGCGGTGAAAAGTTTCTCCAATCAAGCAGAATCGTAAGTAGAAACCTGGGATGCTGATGGTATTGTTTCCAACAAAACTTTCAAGTAAGATATATTTGGTATTGTTTCCAAATGGCATTTCTTTCAAATTTCATGTGTAAATTTTGATTTAAAAAAAAAAGGTTTTCAGAAACACATACCAAATGCTTTTTCTGAAGTGCTTTTTGATTTTGAAAATGGGGAACCATTTCCAAAACTATACACAACAGCCACCAAACATTTCAGTCCCAGCTTAAACAGATATCAGCATTCTAGTTTAGTAATGGAACTGATATCTCTTATGCCAATACAATCAGTGTAAGTAAGGGGGAAAGTATCAAGGAAAAATGCCTCAGGTGTCCATAAGGTAATTTAATAATAGAGAAGATTGTGGAGGTAGGTAGTACTTGAATACAACTATGAAACCTTGGTAGGACAAGAGATCCCAATCAGTAATCCCATAAACTATGGTATATCTAACTATTAAATGAAACATATTATATCCCCAATTAATACTAGAATCCCAAACTGAAACAAAAACCAGGAACTAATTTGTAATGCAGCACAAAGTGTGAAACAAAGCCTCAATGTATAAGAATATAGACATATCCTTGGGTAAACTTTCTGGGACAATTTGCTAAATTCTGTTTTTCTCTATTACTACAGAAAGCTTTAAGAGAGTCTCAAGTACTTTGCTTATTGATGCAAGCAAGTGCAGTAATATTAATGCCAGCACAACTGTTGAAAAAGCTCATACATGCTCTGATATTAATAAACAACAAGGTATTAAGAAAAACAATGTTATGATAAACTAAAGAGGGATATAAGTTTGAAGATGGTTGAACCTGTAAGAGCTAGCTTTAACCCTGTCTCAATATCTGAGATACTTGGAACCAATACGCCAGGGGTGTCTAGAACATATATGCTAGGCCGATGAGCAATCTGTATTAACCAACATGAAAAAAAAAAATTAATATACAAAACTCTAGCATCTTGATAACCAGCTTAAATAACGATTCATGCCTTATAAGAACAAAATAAAAAAAAATAGGTTTTATTTTGGCCAAATACTACAAAAAGAAAGACAATGGAGAAAGATACAAAAGAAAATAAAGGCTTCCTCGGGTTTTAACTCTTCAACAACACTATTTTTTGATATGAGTGAGGAACAGCAGACGGTTCAAATTATAATTTTAAAAAAGAAAGAAGTAGGATGCGATCGGCACTTGGCATTTAGTACAATATTTTGGAAGCAGCATCATATATGATATAAGATTTTGGGTCAAGTGGTAAGTCAGCAATATAACAACATGAAGCATAAAGAGAGTGCAGGGAGGGAGGCCAAGAAGAGAGAGGGGAAGTATATCTTCATAGCAAAAAGCACACGAAATTCTTAACAAGAGAAGTTATAGTTGACCTTGAATCCTGCAATATCTTGAGTGACACCAGGTAACGGACCTACTGTAGCTCGCTTAGTCTTCTCCTGCACTACGTAAAACATTGTAAACTGTTATTACTCAATAAGCATGAATTTCAAATCAAATATACTTACAACTTCATTGACTTCCAAAGTCAGACCCATCATTATTCCAATACAAAGACATCTTACTATATTGAATTCAAACTAATTAAAATCTTACCAGGAAAGCGAGACAATGCAATTTGATGAATTGAATTGATTAAAGCTGATTTCCCAACATTAGGAACACCCACCACCATTACCAGAAGAGTAGGTTCCCTTGAAATCACTTCCTTCAGTTTCAACTCCACAAGATCAAGAAGCTTTGGCACATGAAACCAGAAGAAAATAATAAGCAAGCATTTCAGTGAAACAAGTGAATGAGATGACACATTAAGAATATGTGAAGTCTACTAAAAAGTGTCACTAAATAGAGGAGCAATTTCAAATGCAAAAAATTGAAAAAAATAACATAAAGTGATAACTACAAGACATTGCATTGAAATACTTTTAGTTTCACCAGACCTTTATTGAACCTAGCAAGTGTCCAGTATCAATCAATTCTACCACTGTTTATCACAACTCCGACCTCATAGCTTTTCATGAAATAAATTTTTGCCACTTAACTATCGTGCATCATTGCAATTAAAAAGCATCTAGCCTTATCCAAGCAAGAAAAATACAACCATTAGATGTGACACATTTTGTTCATGAAACACAGTACAATAACCAAGAGTTGGTGAATTAATATGAATGAGAATCCCCAGACTATGCCCAAGATGAGATTGCAATGGCTTTGTATGGGTCTGAAGATTAAAGATATCACGTTCCACACTCCAAAAGAGCTTCAACATTTGCAAGCAATCATAATGTATAGCATCGTAAACCAATTTTAAAGCTCTGACTATTGAGTTAAATCTAACTTATTCAGTAGCTTAAACATGCAAGCAAACCATAGGAGACATAATCCTTAGCAGCTGAATACAAAGTTATACTATGAACAGTTTATAAGGAACGTAAATTTGAAATAAAGAGGAGCTATAAGCAACATAGCCACTAACCTTTTTAACAGAACCCCTACTATGCGAGTTTATTGCCATGCAATCTTGCTTGCAGGAATCAAAATAATGAACCCATTTCTGCAACAACTAAACAGATAAGCATCACATTCATATTCAAGATCATAAATACACTTGAACCAAATTATACATTCCAAAACGTGAAACAAGAAGCAACGAAATTACATGCAAAATATTAGGATTGGCCAAATCTTTCTTGTTGAGAGCAACGACACGCCGTTTGGAGGAGAGCTGCGGCTGAAGGTCTGGATGTGCAGAAGACAGAGGAATCTGTTAATGAAAAACACAACAAATTAAAATCAGATATAAAGAAATAAAAAAAAACAAAGGCTGTAGGTGAAGAGTGTAAGTACGGACGCGGGAGTCGCGGACTTCGATGACGAGGTCAGAGAGCTTGAGGCGGCTTTTGATGGCGCGGGTGGCGGCAGCCATGTGGCCGGGGAACCAGTTGATGTTACCACCATCTTTTGTGAACCCCATCTCTCCTAATCCCAAACTCTTCTTTGCTATTCTCTTCAAACCCATTGCTTAAACTCTCACACTCGTTCACATACAACCACCAGAGATTGAATTTGGGGCACTGCAGACGAAAAATACCAAATGCACACTGGCAAAGAGGGTTTTTAGCGTGAGGTTCTCGAGGGATTTGCAGGCAATTATGCAAATATACTGACTCTAAAAAATATTGCAAGATTATGTCAAATTAGACTCAAACTTACTTAAATACCCTTAAAATAACGTTTATTCAACCGGGTCAACCCAAAATTCAATTCCTAAATTTTAAAACAAACCTACCTATCCGGCTGCTCAACTTCTACCAGTTTTAGAATAAGTTCTCAATCTTTTTATGTTATGTTCCATGATCGATTTCGCTTTTGATTTTAATCTTGAATCAAACTTTGTATCCCATCACCAATTAATTTATTTTCTCGCACTTTTTAATATGTCAAATTATTATTTAAGATATTTAATTATTTGATTACTCACTCGTTTACATATAATATTATTTTACAATTATAAGTTAATTTAATTTTAAACATATATAGTTAGTCAATTTAGATTAACAAAATTAAAGTATAAAGGGAATCATGTTTTATATAACATATTTTTGTAACAACATAAAATATTGGTATTAAATTATGAATCATATTATACAATCATTTTTTTAAAAAAATTATCGATTTAAATTTGTCACATTTTATGTTATTAATAAAATTAAATTTGAATTAATTTAAATCTTGAAATGAGGCATCAACATTAAAAGAAAAAAAAAATCTAAAATTATTTGCCAGTTTTTATTTTGTTGCACAAATGTACAATCGAGGCTATTAATTATAATAAATAATTTTACTTGACATAAGTTTTTCTTTTGCATAATGTATACGATATCTTCTAAGCATATATTATGTAAAGATGTATTGATATAATTATAGTATAGCAAATATTTCTCTACTTTAAAAAGATATAAAATTTGACTACATAAATATTTAGTATTATCACAGAGAAAGAGTTTATAAATTTTATTTTTTATTTTTTAAAATGAATATTCGTGTGATATGATAATAATAAAATATTATAACATAAATTTATGCTCTAGGATTATATTATTATCATTACATGTGTGTTCGTTTAAAAAAAAATAAAAGATAAAAAATAATACGGTAGTAATATAATATTATTAATTTATATTTTAATAATATATAATTATTTTTTTATAATATTACAACTAATTTTATATTATATTTTCTTTTTTATGTTTTAAAATTTAATTTTATTTTTGATTTTTATTTTAATTCACTGAACCAATTTTACAAGTTGGTTTATCCAATGAAATTCGATTCAAAATTTTATAAAATTAAAATCAAATCGATAAAATTGATATTTAATTTTTTGAATTAAGCCAACTGATTCAATTCTTTTCTATTCCGAATCCGACCGGAACTGCTGCATGTTCCAAAATGTGCTGTAGTAGTGTCGTATAAACTCCCGGTACACCCATGGCTGATATGCCAGTATTCAATATATATATAGTGGTATGATTATACATAAACAAGCCTTTCATTTAGTAAATGATAATAACTGGACAGAGCCCAAACAATGTAGTCCAAAATCTGTGAACGAAACCCATACCACAAATTGCCTGAAACTTGATCCATTACCAGACAAGCCCACATTAGTATGTTCTATCAATCTAATAATTTCAAAGCCTTATATTTGTAGATCAATCCAACAATTAGGTTCTCATTTTGATATTCAACTTGTCATAATTCTAAATAGTTAAATACATTACAAAATTAAATTATCAATAAATTTCAATAAACACTATATTAAGAGGATATTTTTAAAAATAACCATTTTTTAATGGATTTATCAAATTAAATATATTACTAATTACTTTATTAAAAAAAATTCAAACAACATATATTTGAACAAAAATACTTTTCAATCTAAATAATAATAAAATTTCTCTCTCTCTCTCTTCATTTTATCATTTGTTATTTTAATTTTTTTTCCATAAAATATGCATTTTGAATTCGATAAATAAAATATTTATAGATAATTAGTTTTATATTTGTTTATTTTTTATATTGATTTAATTTCGATATTGAGTCGTGTTAATTGAAACGATGGATTAGGAGATTCGGCGGAAAAATTGTGAATTAAAGTGGAAGAAATCTCTCATTTTTGCACAGAAAATGTATGCAAACTTTTGCACATATTTTGATTGATTTTAGTTATTAGAAGTTATTTTTGTACAAATATGAATTATTTATTTTTTTAATAAATTAATTAATAACATGATTAATTTAATAAATTTATTGACAAAAGTGGCTATTTTCAAAAAAATTTCTTAAATAAATATGGTGTTAATATTACTAAAGCGGAATAACCAAACCTAATTAAGTTTTGGCTGATGGTTTATCGTTACAAATATGATACACCGAAATGAGTTATGTAATAAATGCTGACATGGATTATATTATAAGCCGATTAAAATTAAGAGTAAAAGAAATGGACGATGGAAAAGTTATGAACACATATTGAACATAATGCATGGCAGTTGGCAAAGGCAGAGAAAGTCACTAATAACACAGAGAAGATTTGGATTTCATGGCCTTTAACCCATACGCAGACTTAATATACAATTTGCCCGAATTTCCACAACTTTCCGATGCTGATTTTTCATTCAGACATCTGTTAAGTTTTGTTAAGATATTGTGCCCTAAGTGTGATATTTATCAAATTTAATATTATATTAAATAATAAATAATAATATATAATTAATGTTAAATTTTAATTTTAATTTTGAATTAAATTTTAAAAATTTTAATTTACCGTTTGTATTACCTATATCTAAAATTATTAACAATTTAATTTATTGCACTTCTAATTATATTATTCTTAACTATCAGTGAAATTTTCCCACTATATACGTAAACTTAGGCCTAAGATTGAATCATGCACAGTTCAAAAACTTTTAAGCAGTCAAGAACAAAATAGAAATTATTAGTTCTTCCATCTCAGTACTGCTAATTTATATATAGTTCTAGTAGCTACTTTGATTCCAGGATTTTGTGTTTTGAGATATTTGATTGCTGATAATTTTGATGTGTAGTTCTAGGATTATTATTCAGTAATAATTTTGATTATGTCTTCTTCAATTAGAAAAATGTTTGGTTCAAAAACCAAAGACAACCCCAGAGTCATCAAATCCAGAGAACTCATGACCAAAATTACCAACTTTAGTCAAAAAATCAACAAGGATACCTTACCCAATATTCCCTATAGCATAATCTATGACATAGGTTACTTTGATTACAAAACCGCAAGCTCAATCAAGGAACACGAAGAAACCCTTTCTCTTCAAAATGAATTTGAAGAGATTAGGCTTCTCAATTCCACAGCCATCAATAGATACAAAGAACAAGGCTTCAACTACCTCCATTTTGGATTAGTCCAAATTGCAATCAAACCCCTTTCAAGAACAGGATTAGACTCTCCAATCTTACTCATGCTTAGAGACAAAACCTTACTCAAATTCGAGGATTCAATTTTAGGAATAGTCCAGTCAAACTAGTGCAATGGTTCCATATATTTCAACTGTGCTCCAAACTTCCAAGTTAGCCTTTTAGATTCGAACCATTTGCACTAGATTTCTTGGAACCTGTGGGTTTTGGAATCTCCATACTTCTGGAATGGTGATTTCATTCCATTGAAGAAGTTTCGGAGTGTAGGTGGAGGTTGGTGTATCATCTCTTTCTGTTTGAATACTAAGCATGGTTGTTTCTCCTCGGTCATCCTTGAGTAAGCATTTTGGATTGAATTGAGAAGTGATCTGTCTAAAGTAAATCCTGTAAAGGAGCATGTAACCTTATTTATGTTGAGTAAATTTGGTTTCTGGAGCATGAATATTGAGTACAAGAGTGTCTAAAATAGTTGGATCTAAAAGGCTAACTTGGAAGTTTGGAGCACAGTTGAAATATATGGAACCATTGCATAAGTTTGACTGGACTATTCCTAAAATTGAATCCTCGAATTTGAGTAAGGTTTTGTCTCTAAGCATGAGTAAGATTGGAGAGTCTAATCCTGTTCTTGAAAGGGGTTTGATTGCAATTTGGACTAATCCAAAATGGAGGTAGTTGAAGCCTTGTTCTTTGTATCTATTGATGGCTGTGGAATTGAGAAGCCTAATCTCTTCAAATTCATTTTGAAGAGAAAGGGTTTCTTCGTGTTCCTTGATTGAGCTTGCGGTTTTGTAATCAAAGTAACCTATGTCATAGATTATGCTATAGGGAATATTGGGTAAGGTATCCTTGTTGATTTTTTGACTAAAGTTGGTAATTTTGGTCATGAGTTCTCTGGATTTGATGACTCTGGGGTTGTCTTTGGTTTTTGAACCAAACATTTTTCTAATTGAAGAAGACATAATCAAAATTATTACTGAATAATAATCCTAGAACTACACATCAAAATTATCAGCAATCAAATATCTCAAAACACAAAATCCTGGAATCAAAGTAGCTACTAGAACTATATATAAATTAGCAGTACTGAGATGGAAGAACTAATAATTTCTATTTTGTTCTTGACTGCTTAAAAGTTTTTGAACTGTGCATGATTCAATCTTAGGCCTAAGTTTACGTATATAGTGGGAAAATTTCACTGATAGTTAAGAATAATATAATTAGAAGTGCAATAAATTAAATTGTTAATAATTTTAGATATAGGTAATACAAACGGTAAATTAAAATTTTTAAAATTTAATTCAAAATTAAAATTAAAATTTAACATTAATTATATATTATTATTTATTATTTAATATAATATTAAATTTGATAAATATCACACTTAGGGCACAATATCTTAACAAAACTTAACAGATGTCTGAATGAAAAATCAGCATCGGAAAGTTGTGGAAATTCGGGCAAATTGTATATTAAGTCTGCGTATGGGTTAAAGGCCATGAAATCCAAATCTTCTCTGTGTTATTAGTGACTTTCTCTGCCTTTGCCAACTGCCATGCATTATGTTCAATATGTGTTCATAACTTTTCCATCGTCCATTTCTTTTACTCTTAATTTTAATCGGCTTATAATATAATCCATGTCAGCATTTATTACATAACTCATTTCGGTGTATCATATTTGTAACGATAAACCATCAGCCAAAACTTAATTAGGTTTGGTTATTCCGCTTTAGTAATATTAACACCATATTTATTTAAGAAATTTTTTTGAAAATAGCCACTTTTGTCAATAAATTTATTAAATTAATCATGTTATTAATTAATTTATTAAAAAAATAAATAATTCATATTTGTACAAAAATAACTTCTAATAACTAAAATCAATCAAAATATGTGCAAAAGTTTGCATACATTTTCTGTGCAAAAATGAGAGATTTCTTCCACTTTAATTCACAATTTTTCCGCCGAATCTCCTAATCCATCGTTTCAATTAACACGACTCAATATCGAAATTAAATCAATATAAAAAATAAACAAATATAAAACTAATTATCTATAAATATTTTATTTATCGAATTCAAAATGCAAATTTTATGAAAAAAAAATTCAAAATAACAAATGATAAAATGAAGAGAGAGAGAGAGAGAGAGAAATTTTATTATTATTTACATTGAAAAGTATTTTTGTTCAAATATATGTTGTTTGAATTTTTTTTAATAAAGTAATTAGTAATATATTTAATTTGATAAATCCATTAAAAAATGGTTATTTTTTAAAAAATCCTCTTAATATAGTGTTTATTGAAATTTATTGATAATTTAATTTTGTAATGTATTTAACTATTTAAAATTATGACAAGTTGAGTATCAAAATGAGAACCTAATTGTTTGATTGACCTACAAATATAAGGCTTTGAAATTATTAGATTGATAGAACATACTAATGTGGGCTTGTCTGGCAATGGATCAAGTTTCAGGCAATTTGTGGTGTGGGTTCCGTTCACAGATTTTGGACTACATTGTTTGGGCTCTGTCCAGTTATTATCATTTACTAAATGAAAGGCTTGTTTATGTATAATCATACCACTATGTATATATTGAATACTGGCAGATCAGCCACGAGTGTACCGGGAGTTTATACGACACTACTACAGCACATTTTGGAACATGCAGCAGTACCGGTCGGATTCGGAATAGAAAAGAATTGAATCAGTTGGCTTAATTCCAAAAATTAAATATCAATTTTATCGATTTGATTTTAATTTTATAAAATTTTGAATCGAATTTCATTGGATAAACCAAGTTGTAAAATTGGTTCAGTGAATTAAAATAAAAATCAAAAATTAAATTAAATTGTAAAACATAAAAAAGAAAATATAATATAAAATTAGTTGTAGTATTATAAAAAAATATAGTGGATTTTGTTATCTTGTCCTGCGATTTGGATTTGCCAAAATCCACTTTTCATATCAAACTTGGAAAATATAGTGGAATCATATAATCTTTTGAGTAAATCTTTTTTATTGGGGATTGGATATCTAATCTATTGTAAAACCTTGTTTAATGGCTTGTAATTGATGACTAACCTAGGAACTCCTCGTTCTATCTCAGAATTTTTGTTGACATAAAAGGTAGAACAGCTCCAAGGAGATTTTGATTTTCGAAGGAGATTTTTATTGAGTAGATCTTGAATTTCTTTTTTGCAATGTTAAAGGAGGTCATGATTCATTTGGATAGGTCTAGCTTTGGTAGGTATTTGTCTTTCATTGAAATCTTTTTCATATGGTAATTGAATAATGTGCTTTTTTATTTCCCAAAAGGCATTGGGTAGGTCCGAGCACACTTGTTTTTCAAAAAGCTTTTGAATGTCAGAGATTTTTGTTTGAATGGTAGGATTTTCTAATTGTTTTTCTATTTTGGCATAATGAATCTCTTTTTGTAAGGCTTGGATGTGACTTTCTTTGTTTTTTATAAGATCGATTTGTTGACTAATGGAATTTTGTTGAAGTAAAGCTATTTCTTTGTTATTGATGGGGGACAAGAAATTAAAGGTGATTTGGGTCCCTAGTACTTGAGTATGGATTCCTTTGTCGTCTACTTGGAAAGGATAAATTTGAGTAAGAAAAGGTGTGCCTAAAATGATATTTTGACTGAGATTTTTGACTAAGATAAAACTATTCTTGAAGCAATAATTCTGGTTGCAGATTTGGGCTTTGGATAGCTTGTACCTAACATTGAGATTCGAACCATTTGGACATTATGAATGGAACGTGATGCCATTTGGTCTCAAAAATGCCCCTTCAGAATTTCAAAATATCATGAATGAAATATTCAATCCTTATTCTCAATTTCTCATTGTCTACATTGATGATGTGCTAGTATTTTCCAAATCCATGGAACAACATTTCAAACACCTTCACACTTTTCTCCAAGTAGTCAAAAAGAATGGTTTAGTAGTGTCGGCCGCCAAGATGAAACTTTTCCAAACCAAAGTCAGATTTCTAGGACATGAAATCTACAAAGGCACTATTCAACCGATCAATAGGACTATTGAATTTGCTTCTAAATTTCCAGATGAAATCAAAGAAAAAACCCAATTACAAAGATTTTTAGGATCTCTCAACTATGTAGCGGACTTCTTTCCAAATATTAGGCAAATTTGTGAACCATTATACAAGAGATTACAGAAGAACCCGATTCCTTGGACAGATCAACACACCCAAGTAGTTAAGATGATCAAAAACAAAGTCAAGGTCATACCATGCCTAACAATTCCTCATCCTAGTGCATTTCTTATTGTAGAAACAGATGCTTCGGATATAGGATATGGAGGAATTCTCAAACAAAGGTTAGATGGGTCAAATAAGGAATCAATTGTTAGATATCATTCAGGTATCTGGCTCGGATCTCAAAAAAATTATTCAACAATCAAAAAAGAAATTTTATCAATTGTTTTGTGCATCATGAAATTTCAAGATGACTTATTCAACAAAAATTTCTTACTTCGAATTGATTGCAAATCTGCAAAAGAAGTTTTAGAAAAAGACGTTAAAAATCTTGTTTCAAAACAAATTTTTGCCAGATGGCAAGCAATTCTTTCCAACTTTGATTTCCAAATTGCCTATATAAAAGGCGAAGATAATTCTCTTCCAGACTATCTTACGAGAGAGTTCTAAAAACCAAACACTTAAACTCCCATATTGTTTTCCAAATTCTTAAGTGCTCTGAGCGAACTTTAGGAAAAACCCCTCTTTCTCAAACCAACCTACCCAAACCAAACACTCAAAACTTCCAAAAAATCATCCAAACCACCATGGAAGGAAGAAATAGCTTCTTCCTCGAAGATCAACGTGAAGATCAACAAGGGGATATACCCATGTTACAATATCCTCTACCTTTTCCTTCTCAAAATAATCAACCATCCTCTTCTCGTACTCAACATTCATCTCAAACTCAATTTCTTTTAGATGATCCAGATTTCATAAGACGCCATTATGGTGTTGGAATGTACTGTCCAATACCAATAACAGGATTCGAATACCCATTTGCTAATCATCGAATCAAACTCCTTTTCCATTCACCAATTTCGTATATTGACCTCCATATTGAACACACTATAAAACCAAACTACAATATTGATTATGTCAAGGTAAACCTAACAATACAACATGTCGATTCCCCACGCCAAACCTTTCCTCCGGTCTACCATCACTATCATAGGTAGATCATTAAAAAATCAATAAATTAATAAATCTAGTATTTTGATTAAAGAAGATGTAGGAAAAAATTATTGTTGTACAAGAAGTTTTAGTGAAACATAGAGAGATTATTGTTATTCAAGTGTTTTAAGATACAGGCTTCGAAGAGTCAGGGCGGTAGCAGTGAGAGCTGTTCATACGTTGGTAAGCCGGGTGTTCCAGGCAGTAAGACCCGAGGGAGGCCGTAAGACCGTTAGTAAGCCCAGGTGTTCCAGTAGCTTCTCTGATTTTAGAATTTTGTGTTTTAGAATATTTGGGTAATTCTAGTCTCAAAGTGTCGATCTAAAATTATTGTTTGACAATAGTTTTGAATATGTCTTGTTCAGTCAAAAAACTAGTTTATTAGTTTTATGTTTATTAAGTTTCAAAAGTCTTAAGAAAACTCTAGATTATTAAAATCTAGAGAACTCATGACCAAAATTACCAACTTTGGAAGACAACCGTGAGGAATCATTCAAGCCAAAACAAGAAAAATGTCGGTGCAAAATTATTCAACATTTCATGATCACAAGAAGACAAACAACTTCGGCAATACTGTTCAACCTGTGGGACCCACATCAATCATGAAGGCCACTTTTTCAAAGGTGGTTCAATGACTCAAGCTTATTCAAGATTCGTCATTATCATCAACCCAAATAATTCAAGATCCGTCATCATCAAGTCAGACTATTCAAGATTTGTCATCATCAAGCCAAATTATTCAAGATCTGTCATGATCAAGGCCACTTTGTCAAAAGGTGGTTCAAATTTTCAAGATTCCCATCAAGCACGAAGACAAACTTTCAAAAGGGAACATCATTATGTTTCTTTAATCATTCAATTGTAATAGTCCATTTTAGCATGTATAAATGGACTCAAAACCAATAGCCTTAGGCAGAAAAAAAACAGAGAGCCAAAAAGAGCTAGAACAGAGAGCCTTCGAGAGTTTTGCACACTGCTTACTCCTTCCTCTGTAACAGCTTCCAATTCCCTGTACCAATTCCACCAAAAAATCCGTGTACAATTCTGTAAAAATTCAATAAAATCTTTTAATTTCAATCAATTTCTTGACCCTATTGCATTATCAATTTCATTTTCAAATTATCAATTTCATTTTCGATTTCATCAATTTCATTTTAAATCATAAACAAATTTCAAAATTTTCAATTTTAAATTCATTTCAAAAATCCTTTTTCAAATCTTCTTTTCAAATTTCTTCAATTTTATATGCTTCCTGGGTCGTTTGTAGACACTCTTGTACTCAATATTTATGCTCCAGAAACCAAATTTACTCAACATAAACAAGGTTACATGCTCCTTTACAGGATTTACTTTAGACAAATCACTT
The DNA here is from genome assembly GCA_032401905.1 of Swietenia macrophylla. Lineage (NCBI taxonomy): Eukaryota > Viridiplantae > Streptophyta > Magnoliopsida > Sapindales > Meliaceae > Swietenia > Swietenia macrophylla. Next base: position 8,224,459 of record CP135578.1, on the reverse strand, counting down.
CTCAATTCAATCCAAAATGCTTACTCAAGGATGACCGAGGAGAAACAACCATGCTTAGTATTCAAACAGAAAGAGATGATACACCAACCTCCACCTACACTCCGAAACTCCTTCAATGGAATGAAATCACCATTCCAGAAGTATGGAGATTCCAAAACCCACAGGTTCCAAGAAATCTAGTGCAAATGGTTCGAATCTAAAAGGCTAACTTGGAAGTTTGGAGCACAGTTGAAATATATGGAACCATTGCACTACTAAGCCTTTCGTAGGTTTTTTCGTAATATTGGGTTGGAATGATACCTTCTCTAATACAGTTTTGATCTGCTCCGGAATCAACTAAGGCAGTTGTATTAAGATGAAAACTATTGCCTATGTGTAAAGAGATATTGATATACCATTTTTGGAAATTGATCCTATTAATAAGTTGAATAAAATCACTATCACCTAATTGTTGTTCGGGGTCAAGGACTTGACTTGGTTCAACTTGCTGATTTGCAATTTGGTTATCTATAACCGTTTTTCCTTTGTTCTGGGTGTTTTCTAACAATTCTAACCTAACATTGGTTTGAAGCTGTTGGATTTGTTGTTCTTGAATTTTTTGGTGTAAATCCTTGATTTGTTTTTTGAGTAATTTAACCTCTTCTTGAAGTTCTCCTGTTGTAACTTGTCTAAAAAGGTTTTGAGTAGGGTATTTTTCGAAGATTTTTTTGAGACTAAAGGGTTCTGGGTTATTGACTTGGTTTTCTTGGGTAATGATTTCCTTGAGCTTGAGTAGATATTCCCTCTTAGTGTCTGGATCGTCAATCTTGTCTATGATATCTAAGAGGAATTGTTTATCTTGTTTATTTCTACTAATCATATTGATACTGGTACAATTGCATATACCATCAGAACAACTACAATGTTGATTGTCTTCGCTACTACTACTAGAGTTGTCTATTTGTTGGATTTCATCAGAACTATCTTGAGTACTATTTGAGTCTTCACTTAATAGAAGTTGTCTAAATTTTTCTCTGAGGTCATCTTGGTCTTTGAAAATTTCGTTGATTTTGTTTTTGGTTCTACAGTTGTTTGAGGTATGTCCGGGCTTTTTGCAAGTCCAACAGACTAAATCCTTTTTGGACTTTCTATTGGGCCTATATTGATTTTTGTACCTCCTATTGGTTTTATAATAAGACTCATTGAATTGGGCTTTTTGTTTTCTGGGCTTGGAATAGTAGGTAATGTGTTTGGGTTTGGGCTTATTTCTACGGGATGGTGGTTGGATTTTTTCATAACCATATTGTTGACAAAAGCTTCCTACAGTTTGACTAAATGAGTACCTTTCGGTTTTTTTCTTTTCTTTTTGTTCTTGGCATAACGCCAGTCCTTCCTTTTTGACAAAAGCAAACAATTGACCATAAGTAATTGAATCCCAAGGAATTGAGCTTCCTCCCGTGAATTCAACTAACTTTTTGAGTATTCTATCACTAAAGAATTTGGGTAAACCTGAAATGAATCTTTCTTTCCAAAAAGACGCATTACAGTCTTGTCTTTGGAAAATATGGGTGATGAAGACATCTTTGTACCATCTAAAGTCTCCTAAAGTTGGACACCTAAGATTGGTTAAGACTATTTTTGAACTTTGCAATTCTTCTTGAGGGTTGCCTATGAAATGCATTCCTATTGTATAGATAAGGACTTTTACAGCATTTTGTTTCTCATGTTCGGTAATAAAACCTTGATCATCTTCAATTTGGATTTTTTCACTGTGGTTGAGGATGCTTTGTTGAGTATGGATACTTAAACTATTGTCCCACCAGTACCTAAGGGATCCAGTGAATCTTGCAACTATGTACTTGGCAGCTGTATGGTCTGTATTTTTGAGTGCTTTATAGGCGATGGCGGCCATGCCTATTTCTTGGAGTAGGTTCATGATTTCATATTCGGATCTACCATCTATATTCCATTCATAAATGGCTTCTCCAGTGTATTGGGTACTGACATATTTGGATCTTTCTTCATATTGGATATCAGGCGGGGTAGGCCTTGGGTAATAGTTTCGGGTTGAACTATTCCTCCAATTGATTTTGGGCCTTTGTTGTCTTTGGACTCTATCTATTTGAACGGGCTCGGTGTCACTGGTCTGTACACTATTGGCTTCATCTATGGCATTGACATTGGACGAACCGGGTAACATGGTCAACTTTTTGTTGATTTGGACTAAGATGTCTATTTTTGGAAAAGTGATTGTTTCCTGTTGGGACTGTGGTAAGTTATAGGGTTTGAATAACGGTGGTGAAACATTGGAAGGAAATTGGTTAGGTTGTTTGGTTTGGATGTTATCCAACTTGTCTTCGATATGACTAACCTGTTTGGAAATTGTGTGAAGAATTTGACTTTGGTAGTTATTTTGTTCGTAAACCTTCTTGATATCTCCTAAATTGGTAGTGTCTGTATTAGGTCTATTGTCGGCAATCTTAAAGGGAGATGCGGGAATGCTATTATCAGAAACCTTAAGATTAAGGGATTCTAATGGCGGATGGACAGATTGAATAATACCATGACTTTTGGTTTCCCATTTTCTAAGTTGACTATGATTGACATTGATATCAATGGTCTTGAAAGGGTATTCTATGTGATGATTATCTAAATACATTTGGAACCATGTGAAGAATGGGATGTTGACTTTAAGCCTATTCATTTCGTCATACCAAACTTCTCTAATTTGGGTACGTTTTGTCTCATCAAAATTTTTGTAAAACCATTCTACCTTGGGTTTATTGGTGTCTGTCTTGAAATCTTGCCTAACAAAGTCTTTGTCTATTTG